>JBBPCY010000035.1:9465406-9479873 GCA_037974405.1 Brachyalestes nurse
TCACTAATCAGTCCCTCATAAAGCAGAATGAGGTGCTTGTGTAGGAATTTAACAGACACTGGACTGGAATGGGTTCATACTTATAGAGATGCAGATTTAAAAATAAAGTGCAGTGGTCTCTTATTTTTTCTGGAGCTGTATAATGATCCATTAATCTTGAAATGTTTATACAATGTAAAGAGAAAAGAGAATGAATAATTACTAAATACTGTATTTAAAAAAAAAACAGATTTTCTTGCAGCCAAGATAAAAATGCCCTGAACTTACACTCCACTCTTTACATGGATGCTGTCCGGCCCTTCCACTTGTCCGTTCTGCTGTAGGTCTCCTACATCCTCATCCACAAGCTTCGTCTGCTCCCCAGAGCTCTTCAGCGAGACTTCAGGCTCGATGAAATCCTGACAATACCACAGCAATGGTCCAGATTTACAACCACTCAAACTAAACTTTTCTACATGTCAGCAACTTATTAACTATCACAGTAAATACCTCACTGCAGAGAGGTCTTTCATTTTCAGATCTAGAATGTTCTATAACGTAAAATTATAGCATTCTAATGGTTCTGCACTGTTCTGGTCTGTAAATGTCACTGCTGATCAACTGGTCATGGTGTAGAGAGGCACCTGACAGTGTGAGGAGTGTAGAGAAACAGATTAGTGAGAGCTGGAACAACCACATCCACCTGAAAAATCCCATTAGAGACCGAGGCATAGCTCGTCCATTTCCTTCCCTGCTTTCATCTCTCCCCGTCTCTCTCTCTCCATCACTCTCTCACCTCTTCCTGTCGCTCCTTTTCTCTCTCTCTTTCGTCTTTTTATCCAAACATGAGCAAGCGGTGGCCATAGCAAATGCTGTGTGTAAAATCGGTGTGGATTATTATATGCGCTGTTTATTGAGAGATATCAGGGCTGCAGAGTCTGCAAACTGGGTCAAAGCCTCAGAGCCTCAAATTCAAAATCTGACCCACTTACATCCCACTCAACACACAATTTCTCCAAGATTGCATGTATTTGGAGCAGCCTCAGACAGTGCAAGTACTTGAGTACTTGGTATCTTTTGGAGCAGGAGGAGGAGGAGGATGATGGTGGTGGTGATAACAGGGGTGGTAAGTAAGCAGATGTGTGCGTATGATACATGTGATATGTCGTTTGGGAAAGAATTTGTTCATTTTGAACTAACAGAAAAGAACTAACAGAAAAGCCGATTTGTCGACGTCAGAAGTACAAGTCGACGGACGACCTCTGAGAGAAGTCGACAAGTCGTGTGTTTTCTTCCTCTCTCTGTGTGCGCTTGTGTACACAATGCAGTCTCTGCCTCTGTTTGGCTTTTGCTGACATGTGTTCCTTGGTTTGACCAATTATTATAGTCCCTTCATAAAAAGGGCGGTAACTTTTGCGCATGGCGGAGAATCTAAACACAAGACCGCAACAAGACGAGAGACATGCAGCAGAGGACACATACATATCACATGTGTGGAGATACTTCACTCTAGACACACAAACCTGCACAACCTGCAAGTCGGTGTTAAAGTACAGTCACAGTACCGGCGTTCTGCACGGCATCTGAAATGGCACCTGCTAGATAACATGGGTGATGCTGCCCTGGTCGTCCAGTCCAGAGGAGCAGAGCAGCTTTACAGAAAAGCCTCTGACTGATAAGAATAAATAGCAGATCACAGCTCTGACTGTTAATTTCATCGTTAAAGGTGCGAGACATTTGGCTGCGGTACAAGCGGAAGGCTAATTTTACAGAGAACTTTAATAAAAGTTGCTTATTGCTGGACGCCTGTGTTCGATTCTACTTCGACTTTATTGACGGATAAGTCGATCTGAAAAACTCTCTACTCGTTAATGCCCCATTTTGAACTAATCTTTTGTATAGTGTCAAAGTTTCTCATTCATTATGTTCACCATGTGCTTAACAGTAACGAGCTGACTAATAAAAGTAAAAGTAGACTAACCCCATTATTACTGGTGATGAGAGTTCGCTAGAATTAGCAGTACAGAACATTTCTGTAGCTACTTAGCTGTGTGTAATGTAGCTTTTAAATTTATGTTTAATGTACTTTTCTGTTGGAAAGAGATCATAAACTATAGATTTTTAGTGACCATGTAGGCGAAAGTGAAAAGCTACCATTTAATGACCAGAACAGTATTTTATTTGATAGTGCAGTGCTCGACTCCAGGTGACACAAGTCATTATCAAAGAAAAACGCAAAAGGTTGCTTAAGACCTTAATAAAAGTGGACAACTATTTTGCACTCAGTGTTTGAGAACTGAGGGCTTTCTGTCATCACACAGACAACTAAAGCACCACACTAGATAAAATGAACAGTTTGAAAGAAGATTTGTTCATTTTACTGAACGGTTATTCAAAGACCTGAGTCAGTAAAAAGATCCGATCTTCCCATCACTAAGGCCTCGTTCACACGGACGTTTGAATCTTGGATAAATGCGTTTTGTATCTGCGCTTGATTGGCGTTACACTGGCGTGCATCTGACGCTGTTTAACTCCAGCCTGCAGCCCAACGTGTAGTTGCGTGTTTTCACCTGTGGGGGCAGTAATCATTCTCTCCCGATTCTTTACGTGTTGGGGTTTGTAGTTTTACATTTTCCTTCAAAACTTGATTTGTCACGGTTCCCAGAATCATGGGACATATTCGGTGAAAAACGCCTGATTCAGACGCCTGTGTGAACGAGGCCTTACATGCATGCTTGTCTAAGCAGTCTTTATTGGCATAGCTTTACCGTCAATATTTGTGTAAGCTTTGTGTAATTCCCTTTTACAGCCCTCAAATGGTACTTACTAGCAGGCATTCACATTTGGCATAACTGTCCTGTAATACTGTATGTGACATTCTCAGACTTGCTCCTGTTGTTTTCAGTCGCCTGTTCAAAGCTGTTAAAGTGTCGTATTATAATTGCATAATTACAACATCATCCTCATTCTTGTTCCTGCTAAAGTGCAGGCCTCTGTTCACACATTCACACTTCCAATAGTTTACCAGGAAAAGTATTGTCCCGGCCGATTGTGGTGTCAATCTTCACAGGATTTCGACTCCATCTTGTGTTGGCACTTAACCCCTTCCTGATGAATTACAACTGAATTGCTACTGCATGTGTGAAAAGGGCTGGTGTGAGTTTGTGAGTGTATCTGTACTCACAGCCTGAAGGAAGCGGCAGGATCTCAATGTTAACCCTGGCTCACTGAAGAGAGTGCTGCAATCACCATACTCGCCCTCCTCCAGCACACACTGCTGACCCCTGTAGTTCTCACAGGAGTAGCCCACCCACCTGCCAAACAAATTTAAATATATGCACCACATCAGCATCACCGTATCCTCCACAAGAAAATCCCACCACAGAACACGCAGACCCACAGCGACGGCCCTCCCTGAAATAAACCCACCCATCTCTCAGAACACACACAGTTTAACACATAAAACCTCAGGAGGAACACACCCCCTAGTTAAAACATGCAATAACTAACTCCCAGTACTGCAGTTAATGTTACTGCTCATGCCTAAGAGCCACATAAAATACTGGCCACTGGCCTGGAGACCTCTTGTGTTAAGGGCAGTGGATAGAGAGCCAGAAAGACAATGCAACTCATATCAGCCTCCTTTCCCACCCAGCTGCTACACCCCACTGGCACTGAGTAGCCCCATTTACACTCACACACACACACACACACTCACACACACACACACACACACACACACACACACACACACACAAGCACTGGGTTAACAGCACTTCCTCTGTTTGCAGAGGGTGGAGATCAGACAGTGTTTAGCTGGAGTGAGACTTACTACAGTATCGTTAATAAGATTACACACATGCACTCACTCTCTTCATGTGATCAGTTTGAGTTTATTCTCACTACAGTAACATCATTTAACATGTTTCTCGGCCTCATGAACATTCCAGCCTGGTCATGTGACCGAGATTGAGAAACCGATTTCTGCCTCAGAGAAATTGAACCCCACCTACAAAATTATCCAAATGTGTCGAGGCACTGGCCCTCATCCACTTAACCACACACATACATTTTTCCTGTCAGGCACGAGGGAAGCAGCAGGAGCAGTTCGAGGCTCATTTACTATTACTAACTACCTAACAGCACCGTTAGTACCTTACAGCTGCCAGGTCGTTTACATGTTCGCGCGCGCGTGTGTGTGTGTATGTGAGTGTGTGTGTGAGTGTATATGCGTGTGTATGTGTATGTGAGTGTGTGTATGTGCATGTGACTTGCACTCACACTCCTCCAGTGATCTTTAAAGAGGAGACCTGTGCTAGCTCTCCTCCAGTTCCTAGAATGGGCGTGTTCTCCAGCAGCGTTTGGCACTGACCCTGGAAGAGCGGCTTCTCATACAGCAGAACCTGCACAATGGCAAAGGAGAACATTTACTGTTATCTGGAACATCACACATCAGCATGAGCATAATAAAACCAGAATTAATATTATCTTCATCTTAAAAAATTCATTTTAAAACAGCAAATAAGCAATTTCATACATAGCTGTTCTTTAGTTCCTTCATATCCCCCTTAGAAGTTGTGCAATTAAAAAAAAACTTCTGCAATTTAAAACCTTTTGCAATTTTTTATTTTTTTAAGACAGGAGGCCTGGAGCTGGGAGTGTGATGTAAAAGTGAACACAAGTTTAAAAATGTGTAAGGCGTGTGGAGAAGGAGCAGACGAGGAGTAGTGAGGTGAGGACTGGAAACTGCTCCATCATACAAGTCCTGTTTAACTGCCTCTGCATGGTACGAGTGACACTGTGGTGTGAGAGCTAGTTTAAACACTCGCCATTCACACAGCTTCTGCTCTCACCTGTGTGTAGATATGAGCAAGAAACGCTCAACTACTTTATTTTTATGTAATAACTGTAATATACAATTGAAATGTAATGCAGATAAGTGCAGATAAAATAAATTTATAGCAGATAGAATGCAGGATATGAAAAACTCCAGAGCTCCTTCTCCTCTATGCGAGCAGGGAATAAGCGGACAGCAGGGAACTAAAAAAATTCTCCATTTGTTGCCACTTCACTCACATGCTTTGGAATTGGTGTAATGGCGACCATTGTTGTTCAAACAATGCAATTGTATAGCATAATCAGTAGAATACAGACGACTGTTAAACCCCTAGAGTCTTACTGCATCTCACCTTCGGATCCAGAGGCCGCCGCACTCTAAGGCCACCCTGCAAGCAGAACACACGGGACAGTGAGAGTTCCACACATTGTTCAGGGTTGTGGGACAGTATATGCAGCAGAAACCAACCTGAACTGTAGGTGACATTGCTAATAGCACTTGTGAGCCCACTTATACTATATGTTTCAGGAACTGTGATGTGTTTTAAAGGCAATATGTTTTTGGTATTATCTTTTAAAACACATAACCGTTGAGTTGCTGTTGAGCAATGATGATGACTTTGTTTCCTCTGTAATGCGATCTAAAGAAGCAGGTGTGGGTTTAGTGTGTGGTCTGTGCTGGGGTGAAAGAGGTTAATGCATCCGCACCATTCTCAGTGGACGCAGTGACCTCACACAGGAGACGGGGGAGTTCTGGACCGCGGGTGTGGTCGAGCCGTCCGCTTCCAGAACTGTGTGATTTCCTGTGAACGCAGCACCATCATAGGCCAGCCAGCTACGGTCGCAAACAGACCACAAATTAGTTCATGCTGGGAAATAAACCGCTGCCAGCGAGCTACAGAGCCACACACGCACAGACATACACACTCAGAACATAGTGATTATGGAAAAATACACTTAACTCCTTGATTGCACCAAAAAAAGCAAGCTATATTTAAAAATCGTCCGACTGAAAGTGCTTTAAAATCCTTTCTGCCTCACTGCTGCTTCAAGAAAAGGAGTAAAACTGTCTCACACATGAAACTTTCTGGGTATGTCTCTTCATCATGTAGTTTTCTATAAAAACGATCATAATCCAGACACATGACTGTAGTGTTTGTTACACTGTGAACTGGACGTTTTTGAAAACTTAAATAACCTACGTGTGTATTATGTATAAGAAAAATGACAGAACTTGCAGCAGTTACAATCTCTGGATACTGACCTTGAAATGTTAGCCATGTTGGCATTAAACTGACAGGTTAATTAATCTTTAAAAATGACCTTTTGCAACCGAAACCATCTCCAGCTCTTATCTACACACACAAAATGTAAGAGGGGATTGGCCTGGGAGCAGAAGGGCTGAGTGCAGTCAGCAGTATGGCTGGATCATGGTGACTCCGTTGGCAAACACAGTAATCGAAGGAGGCCAGCAGCCACAGAGGAGCAGGAAGTGACTTTTCCTTTACAGGTGCAGTTTTTAATAACACTCTTATGACTCAGCACCTAACAATGTGGTACAAAGCGGAGAATGCCAGCTGGCACAGACGCCCCCTTCTCTGTCTGTGCTGCAGGGGTTTCAGTGAAACTCCAGTGAAGTCAGCTCGATTTGAGCCGGGAGCTCATGTTGTCTTTATGGCAGCAAAAATGAAGATACTTGATCCAAGATTCCATGATGGACCCACACTTACCATCCAGAGCGCACGCGGAGGTCGGAGAGGAGAACAGGGCCGCGTGCGTCTACGTGGTCGGCTCTGGACCGCAGACACACTGGCTCTCTCTCATGAGCATTAAAAGAAGGCAGATGAATCTCTGGAACACTGTCATCCTACACACACACACACACACACACACACACACAGTTATAAGTTCCACATTTTAAAACAGATCAACCTGCTACAAAAAATTACAGTATCAAGAGTAGCAAGGACTATGTCCAAAAAAAGCTGTTCTCTATCTCAACCTTCTATTTGCAAGCAAGACTATTTACACTTTAAGAAAAGTTTCAGTTGCTAAAAATACTTGCAGTACACACAAGTGTTTACTCCGACCCTGCACTCCATGTGATATTTAATGAGCTCTCTTTAACAAACAAGAGCGAAGAAGAGTGAAGAGTGAACAAGAGATTTGTTTTCTTTGAATTATGCCGTGTTTACCATTATTCTGTAAACACTGCATCATCTCTTTCCTTTAAAATTATGCTTTAAAAGAACTACATTTTTATTTGGAAATTAGGAGAAATTTTGTCAGCGGTTGTTAAAAACCAAGCCAAAGCTTTTCAGGTCAATACTTGCAGCTATAAAAGATAAAAACCTGAGAAACCAAACATTTTTGCAGCGGTCTCTCGGTTTTTTTGAAGCTGTACATATGGACTGAATAGCTTGGGGCGTGAATTAACATTTTGAAACGTACATACTTAAAGCCTTTTAAAATAACACAAAAGTGATAATATGGGCCCGTTTAATATACTGAAGACATTGGAATGTGAAGAAATAAAACAGTATAATCCGAATCCAAATAAAACCTCACCACAGGTCTGATCATAAGGATTGTGCAAGCTCAGACAGGGCACATGCTCTGTACACATTTTCTTCGTTTTATGTTGTCATAATGTTGTCCAAAAAAAAAGAGAATTTTACATAATTCGATATTTACATTGCGCTGGTATCAGCTGACGGATGACGTGAGGCATTATCTGTAGCTCCAGGAACATATAATGCTGTTAAATGCTTTAAAGGTTGTTCCTATTTATATGCCACATAGGAAAAAACAGCAATTAATGAGGTTCTCAACTCTCAAGGAGTGGATTACAGTAAGAATATACAGATGTTCATAATTCACTTCTACCTCCTATACTCCCATTACCCTACTGTTTTACCAGCTTTTTTTTTTAGGTAAGTTTAATATTTTATCAGCCTTTCAGTGATGTCCACTAGTGCTGCAGATGTGAATTCGCACTCAATGGTCTCCAGACAAAAGCTACTCAAGAACTGGCCTGCTGTTGTCCAGTAACAGTGTTCAGTGGGTATAAGAAGGCAGAAGATGTGGAGAGTGGAGGAGAGACAAAAACGTAAACAAGATGAGAGTTATGCGTTCCATTAAAGGCACTTAACAATTTTATACATACTGAGGCTGGGAAACGTTTAAGAGCCATTAGGAAAAATGTTTGACCAAGATACCTTCACTGCTCTCCTGATGGAGCCTACAGACAATGAAGTCGGAGCCGAGGGTCGATCGCTTTCTGTGGTCTCTCCACCGGTCTGGACAGTCTGCCCCTCCTCAAGCACAATGCAGGACCCCCTGAATCCCGGCTCCACGTACAACAGCCAGCTACGACACACACACACAGTCTGTACTGCCATTATCCATAAAACACACACACAACACAGACACACATCTCATACTCCCCATAACCATACACAAACGACTCCAAGGACGTTGCTATAGGGACTAGGCCCTTCCTTCTAATCCTGTTGCTACAGCTAACACTCCTCTTCTAGCGCCCGTTTTCAGACTTGGGAGGAAGAAAAGTTAGTTTAAAAGAAACAAAAAAACAGTGTACAGAGGAGTAAAAAGAACACCTTTTTCCTCAAGAAGAGCACATTTCAATTGCAAACAGATATTTGTTTAAAATGATGAAAGAACATAAATCTCTCTGAAATGATAAGCTGGTCCACGGAGCTGCAGGTGGCTGGGAAACAAAATATCAGTCTTCTGTTGCCTGTGGGGTTCAATCTCTTTCTCTCTCTCTCGTACACACAGCAGGACAAACAAACCCCTTGAACAGAGCTTTTTTATTCATTTTTTACTCGGGCTTCTGAGCAGCAGAACTAAGCAAACCAAGTGTGTTACTGGACACACAATCAAGCAGCAAACAAACTGTAAACATCACAGTTCAGGCGCTGTTCTGGACGAGAAGCTCAAGGAAGCTTTACAACCATAGCAATTGTCCTGTCCCATTAATAATCCATCAAAAGCAATGCTGACTGCTTTGAAGCAGCTGTAGCCAGCCCATCGATCCAGACAGAAGGACTTGAGTGAAAATCTACCAGAATGCTCTCTAAACCTTTCTCTCTCTCTCTCTCTTTCTTAGTTCACGCGGTGGCACGATCAATATCCTGAATCAAAACTCACCCGGAAATAAACCATCAAAGAAACTGTATTGAATGTTAGCACGCAAGTCTCAGCATCTCCTATCGAGTTAAACGCTGAACTTTAAGTCCACACAAACGCAACAAGTCCGACAAAGGCTCATCCGATCTTAACGTTTGTGCTGAACGGATACGTTCCTCTAAGTTGTTCAGTAACGCTACTAAAATCAATATCAAGATTGTTTCTAAAGGTATCTTGGTTTCACAATACAGAGAATGTATCTAGGAACACACAGAAAACAGCAAGTCCCGAATCTATGTTTTTTGGGGACTGCGACCTCAGCTTTTGCCTCCGACTGGACTGTTTCATTTTATTTTGCTACGTTAAAATGACACTAAATGGATCCTTACACAGTACTGTAACCGTTAAACAGAGGGACTACAGCTTTACTGAAGCGAAACTTCACTAACAATAACATGGAGAACACAGCAAACAACAAACACTGTGGCTAAACATGTTTTGCAATCTATCAGTACTTAAGACTTGACAGTACTGATACTACTAGGTATTTGATGCAGCAAAAATAAGGAGAGGCTGGAAATGTGTCAAATAAACAAATAAACACTGCTGGTCTACCGAACTGATCTACCGATTTGTCATAATACAACAACATAATTACACGCTAAACTACATGCAACGTCCCCGAATCAACACTTATTATTACAATCAGACATATGTACAGCCAAAAATAAGAGACCGCATCATTTTTTTCTGGTCTGCTTTTGTAATGTGTGGAGTGTGTGTGTGTAAAATGTGCATGTCACTGTTGTTTCATACACTATTGACCAACACATTTTTAATTTATTATATCTTGGAAATGTTACATTATTTTACAATTGCAACAATTAAAACAGTGATGTTAAGAGCAGTGTGTGTGTGTGTGACTCTGTTTCATCCATCAGAAACTGAATCAGGGGTGAAGCTGCTGGAAAACAGCACATAGGCACATAGAAAAGCTGCTCTACACACACACACTACTGCACTCAACACACGCGCACACACACACACACACACACTACTGCACTCAAAACACACACACACACACATGCACTCACAACACACACACACAACTGCACTCAACACACACACACTACTGCACTCAACACACAAAAACACACACACAGTACAAACAGTGAACAGAAATAAAAGGAAAAAATGGTCTCTTATTTTTTCCGTGGCTGTACATGCATCATGTAGTCAGCACTAGTCGGCAGAAGTTTGGTGTACAAGACACATCAACAAGTAATGAAGTTCAGCAGCAACGTGACCGCCGTCTTTTATCCGCGGTCGCAGTGTTTACATGTGCAGGATCGCTGGTGCACGTGTGTTTGCGTGCTTGTGTTATGATGGCGCGCTCCTGCTCGTGAGCCATGCTTTGTGTCCTGTACAGGAAGGCTGGCAGGGTAAATAATGCAGCATGAAGGGGCTTAGAGGGAAAGCAGCAGAAGCAAACGGAAGGCAAGCATCCATTAGTGAGGAGCCCTTGCATAAGCTCTTAGAGCCGTGCACTCACACGAGTACCTCCACGGTGGAGCAGCATGTACAACAAGCTGGAGAGAACGGGAACCTTCTCATCTATTAGACACACGCGGCACCGCCGGGACACACACACACACACTTTCACTCTGAGAGATAATGTATGTGCAGGGTCTCAGCTCACATCAGCATGATATGATTACGCAATTAGTAGACAAACTGTGTTTTAGGGCTTGAATGCAGCTAGAAGCCCGTGTTGTCATTTAACTTGTTCAACATTTTACACATTTAAAAAACTAAAGGGAAAAAATCTGGTCTCGGGCCAGTTTGGCCACATACTAGGTTTAATCTGAAACCATAAAAACAGAGTGTGGTACTATTTCGGTTTTAAATCCAATATCTAGAATTCAACACACAGACTGGCAGCAGCTAGAAACTGAGGAAAGACAGAGCAAATGAGGTTTAAAATGGAAATTTACAGCACAGAGACCGATGGCCTGCTGCAGCTATCTGAGGTGATTTATGAAACACTTCATTTGCACTTCATATCTACTTTTAGTTCTAAAGTCAATCAAGGTCATATTCAATCATTTAAGAAATATGGACTAGCCTTGTTTGGGCCTATGCTGGAATCACAATGGAGCGACTGTTAGAACGCAAATGAACTTCAGAAAACAGGAATAAATCCAACAGAAAAGATAAGACCTTGAAATACAGGCAGAACTGGATGAAAGTGGTAGCAGAAAGTGTTATCTGCATTCTTTTGAGTTTATACAAGCTTGTAAATATAAAAGTTACCAACAACATGTATCATAATGCTATTGGTGATCCCAGTATACCTCAAATTATTTTTACGCTGAGTAGACAGGCTAGGAATTGAAAGGGTTAAACACATCCTGAATTCTTGGAGGCTTGTTGAAGCTAGAAATTCACTTAGTGTGAAATTCACTTAGTGTGAAACTGACTGAAGACGTATTTACAAACACAAATTTGGGCTCAACATCTGCAGTCCTTTAAAAAAGAGACAAGCTGTGAGTTAGTATTAAATTGTAAAAGCGTATAATAACTTTGCAGCTGCCAGTGGCTTTTAGCCATTATGGGGGTTGGTAACATTAAAGCACTATAATAGAATATATAAATATAGATTTAGAAATGCATTGTGTATATTCACATTACTATCAGGTTTAAGGTAGAGAAATAAGGAAAGATCTAAAGCTCCAGCTGAAGCTCCCCAAATCCCCCCCCCGAACACATTCATGCCCCTCAATACAAACATTCTCAGGCTCCAAAGACTGAACCTGTTTAGAGTGGGATTAGAAAAGGTCCAGTTAATATCCTTACCATCCTTTCCTGGCCTGGATCGTGACTTGCTGTGGAAAGAGAACTTGACTGGCATCCTCCACATCTCCACAGACGTCCCTCCTGTTCCAGTTCTGCCCCGCGCCCTCGTAGATGTGCAACTGGGTCATTAGGAAGGGCCATTAGACACCCACCACCAGTATACAGTCATTAGAAATCCATCATTAGGAAACAGTGGGGTACTACTGATGATTCAATGATTATAAAAAATAACTTCTGAACAAATTAAAAGTACAAAAACATGCTAAAAAGGAATTGCAAAGATTTTGATTACTGCCTTATTCATTATGTCTGCAAATGTAAACAAACGCATTCAGAGTGTTTTGATGTGAAGTGGTGCACTGGATAGAAACTGACTGATTTATTTACAGTAGATGTGACAGATACCAGGATCCTGCCTTCTGCGGCGCAAACACAGTTTTAATTACTATCCAAAATGGCCAGAGAATGTACAAGTGTCCCAAAAACTGGTTTGGTTACTATTCTTCTGCCCAGAATAGGTTTTGCTGTTTAATATACTTCCAGTGCAAATATGTTCTTCCGTAGAAATGTGTTTAAACTTTGCACTTATAAATTAGAACCCACACATAAACAAAGACATAAAAACTATTATCATATATTTGGACACTACAATAAAATATACATATATATGACATAAGTAAAGTTCAAAATAAAGTATGTTTATATAATAATGCTTCTAAAATTTAAAAAAATGTGCAAACTGCATCTGGTGTCATTATAAAGGAAAATACCAGTGGCTGAGATCCACAACTGAACTTGCTTTTCCACTGCATGCTGTGGTGAAGATGACTTCTTGCAGAGTCACCAGTTCTATCGATTGGGTAATAATTGAACAAAACAAGGTACCAGGAACCAAAAAGCAAGTAGAGTCAAATCAAGTCTGTATCATTTTGTGAAAAAATGACTTAACCGTCCCCAGACAGATGTGCCATGCAGGATTTCTCCAAGACTAAGACTAAATGATAAGGAAAGCAAGAGAGAAGCCAGCAGGGACAGCTACACCGCAATGCAATCATATTACATGAGAATTACATCTCATGAGACAAAAAAGGGGAGATAATAGATATTTCAACGAGATTACGGGTCCTAACACACTGTCAAAAAAAAAAAATCAGGATTGATTTAAAAAAAAGATGAAGGTGCTCTCCTGACTTAAAATCAGATTTCCAACAGGGACAAACAAGCCACAGTGCTAAAACCACAGTGCTAAAAAGTTAACTAATTCATATTATAAGCTGACGCTAGAATTTACGAGTTTTAAAAAACGATTCATGTTAATAATTTGTTCTGTCCGAAAAAAAATCCATATGAATTCTGGTTTTTAAACCTTTTATTAGTTTAAGCTTATGAATAATTCTATTGTTCCTATTTATACATACAAAGTCAAAAGCTATCATGCGTGTACATTTGTAAATATAAAGTGTTCCTGGATGTATATTACATGACAAAATACTTGCTTCCCCATCACTGTATACATTTAGTGTTTTAGGTAATGGTGTAATGAACTGATTTTAAAGTCAACACCAATCTTGCTTCAAATATGCAGCATTATAAGAATGAAGCCTGTGGAAAGTCATCCTAGAAGTGTGTGAACACTGACATTACCAGTTACTATGTGGTGTTACACACCTAAAGCTTTGAGCCAATTAGGAAGTCCGTCTTTAGCTCACATACTTCATGCAGCAGCCCAGACTTTGTGTGCTAGTCTCAGCAACCTTAAGTGTGATGTTAAGTGCAACAAAATTCATTCAAATAAATGCTAATAAAGATGATGTCAGATTTTGCCCAAGCATGTAAAACAAGGTAGATCTAGTAAAATGAACCCGCTGTTCAGTGTGGTGGTGTAAACTGAACAGCACACAGAGACACAGTTATACCCCAGTGGCAGAATTTGCATTTAGACAGGCAGGGAGATATTTAATGGCTGACTGCTGTTGCCAGTTAGCCACTATAAGTCACACTGATGGCTGCTGGTCTTGCATTGGTGAGACAGGACAGCAATTAATAGTCAGTTATGTAACAGAGATGAGATTAAATCTGTGACAAGAAGATAAGACTTTGCATAGATTAAGCTCTTTGACAGAGAGGGGACTCTGTGCCCTGGATCCTTTAGCTAAAATTCTCATTAAGGAATGTGATGTCCAGTTAGAAGGCACGCCAGTCTACTTCAGGACAGATTACTGTACCAGACTTTAACATCATACATCAACTCAGCAATCAGAACGAGAGAGAGAGAGAGAGGGCCAGAAGAGAGAGAGAGACAGAGACAGAGACAGAGAAAGACAAGAAAAAAAACCCAAAGAAAAGCATAAAGACGCAGAGCTCTTACCAAAGTAGGGCGTGGACTGACTTTTCCAAAAGCTCCCATTTCTTTCTGCGGAGTGAACACAGCACATAAATGCATGAAACATCTGAATGTCTTAATACTAGGGCTGTAACGATATACGATACAAAACCCAATTCGCGTGTGAGGAGGGTGAAAAGCGACACACCCCTTCCCGTAAAACTCCTTCCCGTATACAGTTCCTGCCCAGAAACATACGTTTTTCGCTGTAATAGGAGGATTTTCACGTCAGTTTCTTTTCTTTAACCAATAGCTGAGGGT
>JBBPCY010000035.1:9547082-9560798 GCA_037974405.1 Brachyalestes nurse
TGCTTGGGGGGGCCCCCCCCCCCCCCCGTGTGCTTGATTGACAGTCTCTAAGGCAGAACGCGTGTACGTCATGAGGTCATCCGGGAACTTTGTGCGGGTTTTGATGGACAGTTGTGATGGTAACGCTCTTACTCGGCTCCCATTCATTTTAATGTGCAGTTCTGTAAATATGAAGTCTAAATAAAATCCAGCAAAACATAGAAAAAATCTGCAGAAAAAATCAGTATGAAGAACGCTGTGCTATGTAACAAAGTGACACAAACGCTGGGTATAAAATACTGTAGAAAGATAAGAAAATAATATCTTGATCATTTGTGGTTTTTAAGTCCCACAACTGGGAAATTTGCAAGACATAGATGCAATGTGGCATGTACACAAATGCTGGGTACAAACACTGTAGATAGGGAAGTAAATAATAAACATCTTGTTTATTTGTGGCAAAAGAGATTTGTTGTATCATTTTGGGATACGTTTTTCTTGCATTAAAACCAACGAAAGCCCTCGTTTTTCATGGCCACGCTATAATACTACAGATAGATAGGTAAATAATAAACATCCTTATTATTTGTGCTCAATAAGTTTTTTGCATTAAAATCAACGAGAGCCCTCAGTTTTTTATGGACACGCCCCCGCTTGGAGACGTGTGCTTGATTGACAGTCTCTAAGGCCGAACGCGTCTACGTCATGAGGTCATCCGGGAACTTTGTGCGGGTTTTGATGGACAGTCGTCATGGTAACGCTCTCGCTCGGCTTCCATTTTGTTCGTGCACTTTTCCTTCCGTCGGGGAGAGGGGGGGTCCGGAGGTTCCGAGCGCGGCGAGACGGGGCTGAGTTCGGCTCACGCGGGCTCCGTGCGGTGGAGGAGAGAACGAGGAACACGCAGTGGGGTTCGGTGAGAGCTGAGAGTGCGAATTCGGGCTGCGTGGAGGCCGGGCTGTCGGAGCGCCGGGTCGTGTCGGAGAGAGGCCGCCGGGCCGGTCCGCTGCGCAGGTTTGGAACGCGCGCCATTTTGTAAAATTTACACAAAAAAAGGAAGCCGCGGCGGCGGAGGAGGATGAGCCGCTCTCCCCGGAGAGACCCAGCCACAGAGCCCGCACCGCACCGCCGCTCCTCGGACACTATGCGTCTCGGACCCGCGCCTCCTCCGGTACTCGCGGCACTCCGCGCAGAGCGTCGCTGACAGATCGAAAAGCTGCGAGGCGCGGCGGGTCAACATGTAGCTGTCTCCCCGCGGCCGCCCCGGAGAAGTTTCTTCATACGGCTCCTCGAGTTGGACGGAGAGGCGCTGTTGATTCGGAAAAGGAGTTTTCTCCTCACACACAAAGTCCAACGGCTCTCCCTCGGACGATTCACATAGACTGAGGACGTCTTTTTTCTTTATCACGGGGATCGTTCTTCTTATTTTTGTTTTAAACCCCTATGAGGATATTCTCTCTCAGCCGTAGCAACAAGGTAAGTTTTCTGTGGAGGAGCTAAAGGATGTTAGCCAGAGGACGTCTTGTGTTATTTTTGTTTTGCAAAATGGAGCATTCTTCTTCTAATTATTATTAGTAGTAGTATTTTTTGTTGTTTTAAAATCTATATCGATATTCTCTCAGACGTAGCAACAAGGTAAGTTTCATATGTGGTTGAGCTAAAGGATGTTAGCCAAAGGGCGTCTTATTTTATTTGTATTTTACAAAAGGGATTCGTCTTCTTATATTACTATTATTATTATTTGTTTAAAATCTACGGTGATATTTTCTCTCAATCGTGTAGCACCAAGGTAAGTTCGGTGTGAAGGAGCTAAAGGATGTTAGCCAGCTCTGCTAGCAGCTCCGTTGAGAAGAGCAGACTTTTAACGGATTTAATGTTTTTTGGGGGTCTGAGTCGAGCTGTTTGTGTATTTTTGTTTGAGCTATAGCATAAAACAGTTGCTAAAATTATTGTTCGTGTTTATTTTTGAACGATGTGATGGGGAATGTGTTTTTTTTCTAACAGGCCGAAGCGTTACTTAGTAGCTAGCACAATCACCTATTAATAACATGGTGTCATTTCTGTTCATTTTAATGTCCAATTTAGTTTGCAGACTTACATTTAGTAATGGAAAGGAGATTAATTTTGTTTCGAGCCTGTTCTGGTAGCTTTATTCGTTTGAGCTGGATCTGATGGGGTTAGCTGGCTAGCTAAATATCGTTAGCCCAGTGGGTTTTTTTTAGCCTGTACCTGTGTGACAGCTCCTCTCCTGCACACACACCACTCTCACTAGACTGACGATCCCAGCCGTTTACAGCCACAAAAACCCTACGAACGAGGTCAGTAATGATTTTTATCGGCTCCTGTAATCCTCTACCTGATGCTCTAATCGTTTTGGAATACGCAAAAGTTAAAAATGGGAGTTTGCAAGTCAGCTAACGTTCTTTTCTCTCATCGATGCATCCACAGAGCCTTAAATACAGTCCCTTACAAATCAGTACGAGAGAAGAACGGTCTGACATTGAGGGTCCGTGTCTTAAATGTAAACCACAGCTGGTTCTTTTCAAGTGGATAGCCGTTTAAAGGAGCGATTGAGGTGTTTTTACTCAACGGTGTTTCTCGCCCTCTGACCGTCTGTGCAGCAGGTAGTTCAATTTAAATCATCTTTAGGGTCACCTGGGTTGATGTTAAGCATTAATGTGTGTCGGAAATACACACTGGTAGTCGTCAGAACCTCAATACACTTTACATCGGGTCCCCTCGTCCGTTCCACTGTGTTTTTGTTTACATCTGGTTCAGGGCTCGCATCAGTGTTCTCGTTCAAACGGGTGAGTGTGATTACACCCTCACAGTCACATTATACAGATGATCTGATCGTCATCTTTTGTGGCAAACCCTGGATTCAGCCTTTTTAAAGCCTAAAATGCTTGACAAAGCTGTTGGTGCTCTCACAAGTGCTCGTTGAGATCCCGACCATCCCTTCTTAAACTCTTGTCTGATAAGAGTACCAGTTATATGATTGTTTTGTTTTTGCAAATACATTTGATTCCAGAACCTTAGAATTGGTAGAAAGTAGCTTTGTATGTTTTGTGTTTGATGTAACACAAGTTAGTAACTAATAAAGCACAACATTACTGCATCCAATAACTCATGTGCATGTAATACTTTATAAAATAGTCACTTTTGATGACAGTGTTAAGGTTGATGGTTCTAAGGTTTTTAGCCTTCTGAGTCTTCTGGTTACTGTATCTTGTCCCTTAATGCCCTGAACACTTGTTAAAAAAAACCCCAAACAACAACAAACCATTGATTATTACTATTATTGTTAACTGGGCTGACAGATGGTGCGTTCTTTGCAGATCCACACCAATGATCGTGCAAGTTGAAGAGAAGTCCGAACATCAAATGTTGAAAGACCCTGCTGAGGCACCAGGGTTGTTTTCACATAGAAACCACTTGCAAGTTGGTTCAGGTAGCCATGTGTTTTTGGTTTTTATTTCCATTTCCTGGGAAATAAAATAATGATTGATCTAAACTTTTATTAGAAAATTAAGTGTTAGGATTAGGTGTACTGCTTCATGATAACCTTACTGTGTGATTTTTTTTTCTTCTTTCTATGGACAACTGATTTATTTTTTTAAAAAAATTCTAATTTCCCCTCTTGTTTTTCTCTTGTCTTAGTGTGCTGTGGTTTGCAGATGGACTCCCCTGCCAGGATGATATGAGATTTGCCAGAGGACGATGCATACAGGTTAGTCATTCTTCATATTTGTGCAACTAATTGCTAAGGCATTTAGCAACTAAACTGGTGCTAGGGGTCATTAGGAGCACATAGACCTTTTATTTGCTCTTATACAGAAATGCAGTAAATCTTTCTTTCAAAACCTCCTCACGCTTGTTTGTATGTGGTGTCCCACATTGTCAGTGGAGATGCGACGTCAGTGGACTGGTTCTGAGTCCAGTGTCACAGTGGGTTTCTTTGTAGGGTCCAGAGTTGACCTGCCATCCTTATGTGATGGTATTTTTTAGTTTGTTAGATGATTGTGAGAGTCTGAAGTGCTGCGGAGGAGGCATCCAGTCTCTTTTAACATTCTAAAAAGTGATCTGGAAGGTCCAACAAGGACCGATGAGTGTAGGAATAGAGAGAACTGGACCAGAGTTGGAAGGAAGAGATGCAGGAAGTTCTCCTGGCTTTATTTAGGGCAAACGCATGCTCTTCTCAACTATAAATGTTTTAAAATATATAGGCCACGCTCCCTCCTGGCAGCTGCCTGAGCATTTTCTGCTGCTTGTCTCCAGGGTGGGCTCTCCAGAGTTCCTTTCTGGGAGAGACTGATTCCGGGTTCCTCACCCTGCGAGCTGTTCTCTCAGCAGATCCCGTGTTAAACTGCGCTGGGAAATGTGTCAAAGTGCACTGCAATTTCATGCCTCTTACCCGTTTTCCTATTGGGCGGTGCGCCGCGGCTCTGCCCTAGCAACAAAAGTGGGTTATTTGCATACGCTTTCCCGATTGGCTGCCGCTCTCTCTCCGCGGCCAATCGCGCGGCATCTTCCTGGTGGTAGGCTATGCTAATGAGGCACTGTTGCTGGGGTTGCGGGCGCCGGTTGCCAGTGCGGGTCTGGTGCATTGTGACTGCCTGGTGAGAGACGGTGATAAATGAGGACTTAATGATCTGCACAATTCCCTCTCTCTCGCACACGGTCACGTTTTAGAAAACGTCGCTCCACAAACGCCAGGCCAGGTCAGGCCAGACCCGACCCGATCAGACCAGACCACAGTACACCAGGCCAGGCCGGCTTGATGCCTTAGTTTACCCCGAGTAAAGCCTCCCTCACTCGGCTCTCCCCCACACAGGCGGCCGCTCGGTGGCTCGATTGCTTTCATTGTTTGTTTTTTTGTGATTATTTCAGGACAACAACAAAGACAGTCCCCCTTTCTCTTTCTCTCTCTCTCTCACACACACACACGTACATAATATGTATGTGTGTGTATATGGCACCATTCACGAGTAAAACACGCCTTTTTGTTACGGTTCATGATGGACATAACAAATGTTTGCCTTTTTACACCTGCACTGAAAGCAGCTGATTTCTAGTTGAGTGTGTTATGGGCCAAGCATATCGTTTTGTCTGTTAACAGTGTTGTTCAGTAATGTAATACTGTAGGGATGCTGGAGGGATGATTGTGGCTATGGGCGTGTGTGTGTGTTGGAGAGATGGGAAGTGGAGTACTGTAGCGACACTCGAAGGATGTGTGTGTTAGAAAGTATGGACACCGTGGTACTGTTGTTGAGCTTTTCAGTTTGATGGTGAACCCGCTGAGTCATAAACACGCACACTTACACACACACACACGCACACACACGCGCACACACAAAGCATAACTCCAATTATGCTTGCTCTCTCCCTCCTATTATACAGTGGCACCAAGCTAGCCTGGCAGAGCTCTGTGAGGCTGAGGGGGAGTGTGTGAGAGAGGATGGGAGTGCTGTTGTAAGAGCTACTGTATGCCTCCATCCTGTATGTTCTCTTCCATCCACTGTAATGTCAGCCTACTGACTATAACCACAAATTGTGTTTCAAGCCAGCAAAAGTACAGTTTAGTTAGGTACTACATTATAGTTAACTGTTACATTTTCCCATTTTATAAGGACCCCTTCGTTATTACTTTGAATGTGTCAGAGCTCAGAGTTGTCGTATGTAAGTAAAGTGAGGAGTAAAATGACAGTTTATTCTCTGAAGGTATAAACATAGGCTACTGTTGATCTGTATGATTAGAGTCAGTTCGTAAGGCTTGTTTAGTTGTAGTTGTTGCTTACCTAGGCAGTATTATCTAAGATAAGATAACCCTCTATTAGTCCCACAGGTGGGAAATTTGCATTGTTATGGCAGCAAGCGGACAGAACAAGAAAAGAAATTAAGAGCAGTATGACCAATAGAATAAAAGCAATACAACACAACAGTATAATACTCAAAAAGTTTAATATGGGATATATGTATGTATGAACACAGAATAGATGTATACGACCACAAGCCAATAGCATCACATCCCCAAATAGCCTTAATCAGACTGGACACTTGTATATTTTTGGATGAATGTTTTTGCTTGGCCGTATTTAAGAAACTAATGACCTTTGTTATGCTCTGGTTATTTTTGGGATGAGTTTGCCCATATAATATAGGCCTTATTTACACTGTGCGCTTTGAGAGTATCTGGGAATTCGCAACTTCTACCACACTGCTCGGCTTCATATATAATGCAATAGAGGCTAAACAAATTTTGTGTTGACTCCAGACTTTCTTTTACCTTATTTTTTTTAAATAATTAATAATGATGAAATACTGAAAAGGTACAAATAAGCCCCTTGCCCCTGGGAAAGTGAATGCGGCCAATTTCATGGGATTGTGTTGTTTTTCTTGAATTTCATTTAATTTAGTGTGTACTTTTAAAAAAATGTTTTATTTCTCCCCAATCTATAAATGAAAAACTGCAAGAACAGCCTGTTTTAAATTTACTGTTTTTCTGATGTCATTTACATGTGTTTACCTCTTCAGCTAACAGCAATTTAGCCCTGCCACCTCACACAGAAGTGATTAGCAGTGCTTCAGCCCTGACTGCTTCATGAATGAGACAAAATACTCGGTAGTCAATTGAACTGGAGGTCATGCAAATACCTCATCTTAAAAGCACAGTAATGACATGTGCCTGTTTAATTCTAAAGGGATAAAGAGAAACACTGTCACATGAAAAGGCGTTATAACAGTTTTTGGTTCATAATACATGTGACGGGTAGTATGTGGGCATTGTAAAACATTTTAAGGTACACATTTGGACATGAAGGACCATGTTGCACCTTGAAGGATACATTTACGCTGTTCCGTACCAAGGAAGTCTAAAATAGAGAATTCTCATAGTGAACATATGAACCAGTGAGTGTTTTGAGAAACAATAAATCCTTCTGCTTTTGAGGGACTGTAACAAATGCTAGGCGTAATCTTGTGACAAAAGCATGATCGCATGCTGCCATTTTAGTCTGTGCTTTTTTGGATGTGCTGTAACCTGATCAGTGGTTATGGAGGCAGACTGCTCTCACTAGAGAACATATTAGACAGTCACATCATTTGGAACATTACATAAGCTGTTCAGTCATGTTCCAAGACTTTGGACTTATTAAGGCAAAGATTATGAGAGAAGGCGGAGATTTTGCCTACTCATAATTTTGCCTGGCTTGTATGTTAAGACCCAGGTTGTGTTAAGGCAGAGTATCTTAACTAGTATAACTAGTTTTCTGTGTGGTTTTCCCAGTTGTAACATGGCTTATGTTTAATAAGGTGTTAAAAATATATCCATGACAAAACATGAAGCATGGCCGAGGGTCTCCAGGAGTTCTGTGTTTGGGATACAGGTCTGTTGTAGTTAATGCTTCCCTGGCCTCCAGGAAAGTTTTCTTTTTCATGATTCTGTCCGTCAATAACGCATTTTATGTGTCGTTGCAGGAGGAGAGACCTCAGCATGCAAACCCTCGTCTGTTCGGCTTGCTCCTTCGTTTTCGTTCAATGCGGCAGATGTGCAGATGGCTGCGCAGACGCCCCATTCTCACCCGCCGTTCAGTGACGGCCACCAGCCGAGCGCTGACCCGCCGGCCCCTGTGCTGCCTTACGGCCCACAGGCCCCGCAGCTCAACACCACCCAGGTACCATTTACACGTCCCCAGTACCGATTAGGGGTGTTAATATTAATCACGTAATCGATGCAGACGTAGACGATTCTGCATCGATGCAGTGGCAGGACATATATCATTATATCATAATGACATTGCTTGATGTTAAACCGTAGTCTCGTAGCACTGCAGAATGTTTTGTTTTTGAAGACTGACCATATTCACTGAAGGCTAGGCCTATGGTATTTACTTTGGTTACAATTTAATGTTATGGGTGCAATTTCTGTTTACTTTTTGATGAGCTATGTCTATATTATTTATTTCTGTTTGCAATTTAGTGTAATAGTCACTATTTTTGATAACATTTAATTTGAATAAAAACGGGAGCTTACATCTCACTGCTTGTATTTGAAAACATAACAACGTGAAGTAATGTAGAAAATTGATGGGATGCATCGGGGAATCGAATCGTTCGCCTGATAATCGTAATCGAATCGAATCGTGAGGCCAGTGAAGGTTCACACCTCTAGTACTGATCCACATACATATGTGGGGTAAACCTCAAAAACTCAGCCACACTCTAGTCCTCCCCAACCCTCATAGGACCCTGCAGCCCAGCAGGACCCAGGTTTGCTTCATTCAAGCCAGTCTTCTAATTTGACATACACCCCACCCTGTATAACAGCCGGCCTCTAATTCTACACGCACACTCACACCCGAACCTACAGGGTGGAACCGCCCCCTAACTCTGCACATTGCGATGTTTAATTCCTCCCTCCTAATTAATGGTCAGCATAGTGCAGATGAATGGCAAATGTTTTTAACTTCACTGAAAATGAAAAGTTGTTGTCTTCCACAAATGTAATGACTAACGGTGTGCATCTTTCTGTCTGTGTCTTTTGAATAGGTGACTGCTGATGTGGTGATGTTACAAAGGCGGATACCCCAGTGCTTTCGGGATCCAGCCACAGCTCCCTTAAGAAAACTCTCCATTGAACTGATCAAAACCTACAAACACATCAATGAGGTCAGAGCACTTTCCAGCCCTGTTCACAGGGTTTAAAAACACCTATATCTAAGACTGCTGACTTCTGTTTAGAACGTTCTTTTTAGTTTTATAC
Source organism: Brachyalestes nurse (assembly GCA_037974405.1). NCBI lineage: Eukaryota > Metazoa > Chordata > Actinopteri > Characiformes > Alestidae > Brachyalestes > Brachyalestes nurse. The sequence continues at coordinate 9,555,820 of JBBPCY010000035.1, forward strand.
TTCAGAAAGTCATGTATTATTTTTCGTACAATGATGCACAGAAATAAATGTATAAGTCATATAAAAAAAAAAGGTTACTAATGTAGATGGATTTTTTTTTTCCTGCTTCAGGTTTACTATGCAAAAAAGAAGCGGCGTCACCAACAAGGCCAAGGGGAAGACTCTAGTAATAAGAAGGAGAGAAAGATCTACAATGATGGTTATGACGATGACAACTTTGACTACATCGTCAAAAATGGCGAGAAATGGATGGATCGCTATGAAATTGATTCATTGATAGGCAAGGGGTCTTTTGGACAGGTGAGTCCTAGCTATTTAGCCGTATTTAAAGAATCCTATGTTAGCAAGCCCTATGAAAAAGTAAACATTCATGTCTAATTATAAATATAACTGCCAATAAACAAGGTTTCTGCTTGGTCACACTGGGTCATGCTCAGTAACTGTGGTTTTGTGGTCTTGTCTCTCCCTGCTGGCAGGTTGTGAAGGCCTATGATCGCCTGGAACAGGAGTGGGTTGCCATCAAGATCATAAAGAATAAAAAGGCTTTTCTGAACCAAGCACAGATTGAAGTACGACTCCTGGAGCTCATGAACAAACATGATACGGAGATGAAGTACTATATAGGTAATTATCCATGTAATAAGTGCAATTGACAAACTGTCATTGGCTATAGGCAGGGGTTGACATAATTAGTTTGCTCTAGTACTCTAATGAGTACCTACATTAATGAATTGGTACGCATCCAAATTCAAAATTTTTCCCCTTACCATGTGTGCTAGGACCATTTTTGCGGGGGATTTTCCTCACAGCATGACAGACAGAACTCGGATCTCGACTGTAGCCCAGCATTGCACAGGATCTCCAAAAGTTTATCCTGGACCACAGGGGCAGATCACTCCTCTCTGGACTGGAGAACGGGTCTCGTTTTGGGGTGGGGCGTGAAGTCTGGGGGTTTGGAGGGGCATGCAGTGACGGAAGCGCTGAGAGCAGATCTGCTCTGACTGAATTTTGATTGGTGCAGAAGCAAGGCTCCGTGGACGGCCAGGAACCGTATTTTAAAACCTGGTTTCTCTACCACTAGGCCGGGGCCCACCAGTGGGCCGTGAAGGCTTTTGATTGGACCGCGAATCTAAAATCGAGACAGGCCATTGGTCCACAGTTTAATATCCTCTAATGTGGCCAAGTGGGCCTTGGCAACATGCTGTGATAGATAGGTGGGCCTTGATGTTGAAAAGGTTGAGAACCATTGTTTTAAAATGTCATTATTATAAGGTATATAAGGTTTTCCTTTCCTGAGTGGTGGTACTTAGAGATCCAGTATGAACTCAAATTAGGCATTTGCGCAGTGAAGACTGAAAACTGGCGCGCATTTGTCGTAACACATACGCCAATTTTTGCTTGCGTACCACTTATGTCGATCCCTGGCTATAGGATAAACTTTTATTATAGGCAAAAACAACTTGGATAGCCTTTATTGATGGCTAATGGCACCATCTAGTGTTTGTGGTGAAAATTTCCAAAGGCGTGTACTTGATGTGAGGTGGTCACTATGTGGTGCTACAGATATAGCATTTTTATTATAAATTTGATTACATTCCAGTGAAATGAATTAGTTTGACAATTGATCACAGTGTATTGTTTCACTTGATTATACAATCCAGAACTGCCTTTTTGCAAGAGTATAATTTTTGTGCACTTGGTGTTGACCTTCCTACCACCTTTCTTGTTTCATGTTATTAGTTCATCTGAAACGCCACTTCATGTTTCGGAACCACCTGTGTCTGGTGTTCGAGATGCTGTCCTACAACCTTTATGATCTACTGCGGAACACAAATTTCCGTGGTGTCTCCCTGAACTTGACGCGGAAGTTCGCACAGCAGCTGTGCACAGCGCTGCTCTTCTTGGCTACACCTGAGCTCAGCATCATCCACTGTGACCTCAAGCCCGAGAACATCCTGCTCTGCAACCCTAAAAGATCCGCCATTAAGATCGTTGACTTCGGCAGCTCTTGCCAACTGGGACAACGGGTGCGTTGGGTTCAGTATTTATTATTTTAGGTTACTTCTTTTCTGATATCCTTTGATCAGTTTTTATTTGGAAAAACAGAGATAAACTTGAAGGACTGATGAAGAGAACACAAAGCTAAGAAAAGTGTTTTACAATGTTCCCTGTGGCTGTTACTTCCTTTTCAATTTTGTTTTTTTCCCCCCTCTCTTCTTTTCTTTTGCTCATGCTCTCAGATATACCAGTACATTCAGAGCCGGTTCTACCGCTCCCCAGAGGTGTTGCTGGGGATGCCGTATGACCTGGCTATAGACATGTGGTCACTGGGCTGCATTCTGGTGGAGATGCACACAGGAGAGCCTCTGTTCAGTGGAGCCAATGAGGTACACTTCAATAGTCATATTAGGTTATATTTCATTTTTACCAGATGTAACTGAAGAGAGGCATCTCAATGTGCAATCAAAATGTTCTTCTCCTACAGTATATGGAAATGTTTGTTACTCTTCTTCTGTTTTATTTTGAAGTGTTTTTTTTTTCGTGGCAGGTGGACCAAATGAACAAAATAGTGGAAGTTCTTGGGGTCCCTCCCAGTCACATACTGGACCAGGCACCGAAAGCAAGAAAGTTCTTTGAGAAGATGTCTGACAGCACATGGTGTGCAAAGAAGACCAAAGATGGAAAACGGGTGTGTGATCCTTTCAGTGTTGTTTTGGGCAAGAAGTGCATGGTTTAAAGCTGCACGCAGAAGCACTTCAGCTCTCAGGCCAGTTTGTCCGTGTGTAAACAGAAGCTTTCAGGCAAATGGCTGCACATGGCTACCATGCCTTCTGTTAGTAAACATTCATTTATTTCTGGGGTGTCGGTGCTTCTTTTTCTTGGCTTATTACAGAAATCTGTTCTGTCTTGCTATGAGCGTTTTTGTCGGGGTCTGTGTGCTTTCAGTGATGATTTTTTTTCCTCTCCATCCTGCATGTAGTATAAGCCAGCGGGTTCTCGTAAGCTGCACAATATTCTGGGTGTGGAAGCAGGTGGTCCAGGGGGACGAAGAGCAGGCGAGTCGGGCCATGCTGTTGCCGACTACCTGAAATTTAAGGACCTAATCCTGCGAATGCTGGACTATGACCCTAAAAGTCGCATCCAGCCCTACTACGCCCTGCAGCACAGCTTCTTTAAGAAGACCGCCGATGAGGGCACCAACACCAGCAGCAGTGTGTCCACCAGCCCGGCCCTGGAGCAGTCTCAGTCCTCCGGAACCACTTCCAGTACATCCTCCAGCTCAGGTCTGCTATTTGCTGCCTTTATATTCTGCATTTGATTCAGTTGCCTATACTTGCTTCTTATGATTCAGCTGTTTTTTTTCTGTCAGGTTCTGATACCACTGCCTTTGCTCTGTGTGTCTGATTCCACTGGATATGCTGTCAGTGTCTGATGCCATTGCTTTTCATTGTCACTTTTCATCACGACTGTCTTTGCTGTTATTGTCTGATACAGCAGTCATTCCAGTTAGTGTCTGCTGCAGTATTTGCTGTCTGTATATGATACTGCTGCCTGTATTTTTGGTGTCTGATACCACTTCTTGGACTGTCAGTGTCTGCCACTGTTAGTGTTTTATTCCAGCGTCTTAACTGTCACAACAATATAGATATATTCAGAGTACGAGCAGTTCCACAAAAAAAAGGATTTTCAGATTTGTTTCAAATGTCTTTTGACAAGTCAAAACTAGGAAGTATTTTGTAAACTGGAAGGAAGTATCACCATGACATACTATACAGAGAAAGAAATTATGTCAGTTGCAGTTTTGTGTGGTGAAGAACTGGAGACTTGCCACTCTTATATAGTGATTGAGTCTAGCCTTCTGTGTGTGTTGATCTCAGAATTTGAACTGAAGGGCCACATTGGATTATGTATGATCTAATTTGTTTACTTGTTTAGATGATCCTGTAACTGGCCGTTAAAATGCCTTTGGTATGTTTACAGGAGGTTCTTCTGGAACGAGCACCAGTGGACGTGCTCGCTCTGATCCCACCCATCAACATCGGCTCAGTGGAGGCCATTTCAGTGCTGCAGTAGGCATGGACTGCCACAACCTCTGCCCACAGGTACACAGACATGAGCATGCATGCTTTTCTCTGTGCTTTATCTGTTATTTGTCATAGGAGTGAATAAAAAAATTGCAGGCTTGGTTTTCAGTGTCTAGGCTACGACATCATGCAGTTAGACAATCCCTTTTCCCTACAGCGAAAAACCCAAATGTACCACTTGCACTTCTTCACATTTGGCAGGTTGAAGATTTACCACAGGGGGAACTACTCTCAGTAGCCTTTATGTTCAACACTGAAAGGGAGACAATTGGAACCCACACCAAAACTTTGAACCCACTTCAGCAGGTTTATAGCAGCTGGCAGCAGCTGATTGATAAATGTGAAACTTGAACCTGCTTGTATTACAGACTTGCTTTTACAGTGCTTTGCTTTGTTTGTACATACTGATGAGTGACTTAAATGACATGCTCGAACAAAACAGTTTTTTACATCTCTGCAGCACCCACAGTAAATATCATTGCATCTTTATTGAATTGTCATTTATACCCTGCTGATAATGGCCTCTGCCTCTCTCTGATAAACTGTTACAACTGCTATTGCTTTTTTTTTTCTCTAGATACTGCTGCTACTTGCAGAAATGTTTAATGCACTTTTGGTGAACTTAAAAAGCAAGGGTCCGCCGTGGCTTTTCCACCGTCCACCATGTTTTTCTTGATTTCACGAGTTTGATCTTTTTCTGTGTTTCTGTCTACGTGTCTCAGGCAAGGCAAGCATTTGCCCCTGCGCTGGGCTGGGTTGGCGGAGACGGGCTTCAGCAGGCTGCCGGAGAAACTCACCCTGTCCAAGAGACCACCTTCCATGTTCCTCCCCACCAGCCCAAACCCTTGCACCCCCCCAGCTCCCCCCACCACCATCACCACCATCACCCCCACC
>JBBPCY010000035.1:9580194-9591903 GCA_037974405.1 Brachyalestes nurse
TCACACCTCACCATATGTGAACACCCCCACCCCCCCAACACACACACACACACACACACTCAGCCCGAGGACCCCTCTTCTGTAATGTTGTTCATGGAGGTGTAAATTTGACCTCCCAACGATTCAGTTCTGTCCTTTGAAGCTCAAAATCCCAAATTTCACCTCATTATGGTACAAATTATATATATTTTTTTCAAACTGCACACAACAAACGTGACTGAATTTAGACATTACTCTGCAATACATTGACTTTTTCCTTCCTAGAATTTATAATTTGAGCATCGACTTTATTAGATATTATAAAGGAAGGGTTTCGTCCCAAATCAGACAAAGAATTTTATACATTTCATAGTCTGATTTGGGGCAAAACCCTTCCATTGTTTTTAATATTTAATGATATATATTTGATTGTTTTACAGGAAGGAAATCTATGTTTAGCTTTGGCTGCTCAGTTTCCTCTGGTTCTGTTCTGGACCCTGGAGCTCGGAGCGGTTTCCTCTGTTATGGTCAGTTTAACCCCTGTCTCCTGTGTGTGTGTGTGTGTGTGTGTGTGTGTGCAGCGGCCGTGCTGGACCCTGCGCAGGTGAACCCGTGTTACTCAGGGAGTCACGACTGCGACACCACGGCTCAGTGTTTACCTGCGGAGGGAAACGCCTTCACCTGCCAGTGCGCCACCGGATACACCGGAGACGGACGCAGCTGCTACGGTAACACAGTCATACACACTGTCTGTCTGGACCTGTTTCTTCACTGGTCCAGGCCTGTCTATCTATCAGTTTATCTATTTGTCTGTCCGCCCGTCCATCTATCTGTCTGTCTGTCTGTCTGTCTATCTGTCTATTCTAAGTTTTTGAATTCCTGTTTTTGTGGGTTTTATGAGCTGGAAGCCCAAATTATGTACAAATGAACAACTAAGTGCTTGAAATCGTTTAAGCTGTGGGCCCTGAATCTATAATCTATGAAAGTGTAACGTTTTGAATGTATTAATGGAAATAAATAAACTTTTCCATGATTTTTTGGAAAGGGTCTGTATATGCGAATACACGACAGAGCATAAAGTCAACGACAGCTAACTGCGTAAAAATTGTAAACATAAAACTGTAAACACACATAGACTGTGTGAGTGGACTGAGTGAGTTTTGGTCGGTTATACTATTGCACATAAAGAGGTCATGTAAAAACATTGCAATAGTTGTGTTACAAAAGATGGATTGAGTGAGTTTTGGAAATTTGCTCTTCAATTTTATCTCTGTTTATTTTTACAGTGATTCATTCCACCAAGTACATTGAGTGTAAAACAAGTAAAACAGTGAATCTGTTCTTATAGTAGTAATAGCTTTTAATTGGGGATGTTCATATTATGTAGAGGTTTTACTGAACCTCTGCAGTAGCAGAACTAACTGTACATCTTACAGATTCTTCATTTGCTTCTTGGTGATTCTCCTGCAGTTTTATTACAGCTTTAATTTGATTCTCACATCACAGTCATATGCTCCTGAACAGCATCAGGCCTTTAATAATTAAAACAATTTAAACTAATCAGAGCAGAGCCAGTTGTATACTTCAAACGAAAAAGAGATTTTGAAGCAGAATGACTTCTTTTTGTTCCGTGTGAGTTCTGTGTGACAGGGTTGCTGTGTAATGGAATGTATTTAGAATATGTATTCAGAGTACAGAAAAAAAATATTAACATAATCAGTCCAGATTACCTTGTAAAAAATGTAAAATCTATCATGAATACAGTTACGATTTTACTTTTTTGGTGTGACTTTTTTTTTCAGTACTTACCCACTATATAAAATATGTGATCTTTAAACGAAGCCCTACCAGTGCTTGTTTATTTACTATTTCAAAACCAGTGCATACCATTTACCACAAACAGAGGAAAACAAACAGCTCCTTTACAAACAATATAGTTCCTGCTAAAGCCTGAGTAGACCGATAAATCAATGTAGTGTGTCAGTTATTTATCTCAGTGTTACTGAGCTCTCTTGAGAGATGATTAAACTAAACAGCCTCTTCTGTAGTGAACATGTTCATCATAGATGAGGATCTGTTTGTACTGGACTTCTTTGATATGTGTGCATTTAATGATGTAATCAACTAAAAAAATCCATAACTAGCCACTTTATATATGAATGTATTATGTGTTGCTGTATGGTGTCTAAAAACAATATTATACACTTTAAAGTCATGGTGATGTTTTATAATCCTTTCTTTTCACTTTTAAAGCTGTTATGTCATGCCTCTGATGGCATGTATCATTGCTTTTATAACTGGTTATGTATTAATAGGCTTTATTGTGCATGTACATACAGTAAACTTGATTGAAAAATCATGATTTTTTAATGATCAATTCTGATTCAGAATTGATCATTTTGATCAGTTTGTGTTTGCCTTTTTCTCGCCCAGACCTCTAGCTGTGTTGACTGGCATTAAACAGAACTCCTGATGACTGTGATTTTATAGTAAAATGTTTCTAAGAGCTGCAAAATCTCTGATTGGCCTGCATTGTAAGTCAGAAAATAATAATCAGGAATCAGCTGTAATACCAGCGTCCAGTTGCAGGCCATTTTCTGGGAATGTGTAATGCATACTTCCCTTCATTTATGAAATAGAATTACATTAAGACTGGTCCACAGTAGCACAGGCTGTAAATTATGAGACAGTACAAAAAAACAGATGAATGTTTAACATTGATCTGTTAAAATTTACAACTGCAATTATTAACCAAAGTTACAGCAATCCGATTCAAATGGTACTCTGATCACATTCGGACAGCACTTGTAAAGTGATGTTGCTGGGATGGATGTGTGTGTGTGTGTGTCTGTGTTTTAATCCTCTAGAACACAGCAGACAGGAGATGAATAGAACTGCAGTGGAAAGAAAAGTCGAGGGTCGTGTGTGTGTGTTTGTGTGTGTGTGTGTGTGTGTGTGAGAGTGAGTGTTTGTGGGCAAACCAAGTGGCTCTTTATCTCAATGGTAGGTGAGAGTGATTATTCAGCAAGGAGGTGCATTTGTCAGTGCAGGGCTCAGCATAACACTGATCTGCAGTCAGTGGTGATTTACTTCAGAAGTGAGAGAGTCAGCTAACTGTCTTCATTGCAGTCTCTCAAAGCAATCTGTACTGAGACGGACTGTGCCTAGTGCTATTTTTTGCACTAGGCCTTCAGACAAATGCACAACACACACACACACACACACACAGATGTCTACCAACCCCAATTACACTTAACTGCTTTAAACACAATTACAGGATCATTACACCAAACTACCTTCAACACAATTACACTAATCCCAGTGCTGAGTCAGAAAGAGTGAAGGTGCTAATTACAAGTACCTGTAGTGTACAGAGTTTATGTTGTGGTCACTTAACTTTTACAACCAAGGTTGATAAAAACAGGTGTTATCTTTTCTACAAATGACTGTTTTAGATCAAAGGTACTTGTGATGTTAGAGTTTAAAGTGTACATACACAGACAAGCCATTAGGAACATACACACACACACACACACACACATATGTATGTATATATCTATATATCTATATATCTAAAAATACAAACGAGGGCTCGTTGGAAAGGTCTCCTGGAGATCTACTGAACTGTGGAGTTTGAAGTGTCTGAGTGCTTTCTCTGCAGAGATATGCAACTCGGAAGGCCGCAGGACAAATGTATTGGGGCACCGCGGCGAGGTGAACGGGTCCCCTTGTGTGAAAACATCCAGAAAAAATATATTTATTGCAACAAATAAGCAAAAAAAGGCAGAGAATATTTGCAGTTTCCACTTTATTGTGGGGATTTCCACGTAAAACTGGGGGATTACTGTGTGAATATATATATATATATATAATATAATGTATTAGGTACATTAAGTACATATTGTATTTACACTCATTTTCTATATTATCTGCCACAGAGGTACACTTCATAGTTTACAGGTACAACTTTTCCACATTTTAGCTTTTTTTGTCTAATATATGAAATAAAACACTGTTTTACTTTCACTTAGAAAGTCATTAACAAGGCGTGTCCAAACTATTCCATACGACTGCACTCCCTGCCCCCAACACACACACCTCACACACCTACAGCTTCGGACAATTGGTTGCACAATTCTTTTTATTATAAATAGCTTATAAATAGCTACCAGTACACACACACACACACACACACACAGTGACGTTCCGCCAGAGCTGTTCTATTCATTAGTTGTTTGTACAGTTTAAATCCAAATTCCTCTCTAGCTGCTGCTGCTGCTGCTGTATGTATGGAAACTTCTCGAACTCAGGCTCACTGATGTGGGAGCTTTTTTTTTTTTTTTGCCCTTCCCATCCTAATGCATATGATTATAAAGACAGTGGGAGCTGATCCTAGATCGGCAGGCCCACTCTTATAAGCCGGGTAAACGAGGGCCCAGGATTAGAGTCCCGCCTGCGCCGCGCCGACTGAAAGGAACTTGGCAGGTAATAGTGAGAGACGGGTCGGTGTGAGGGCCCGATCAGCGCACCCCTGTGTTATCTGTGGCCAGCAGACTCGCCGCGTGAAGAATCCCCCCGCCGGCTAATGCGGTCAGAGAGAAAGGAGGCAGCAGCAACGGCCTGGCGCCATTCGAGCACAGCGTCGCCATTCTTCCTCTGAGACGGGCAAAGCAGAGGCACAAAGGCTTAGTGCGGAAAGCATACATCTGGATAGGAGTACAATGAAGGCGTGTAGTGTATACACACACACACACACACACACACACACACACTCACACACACTTGCAGGAATGATGAGTAATGGTTGTTCTCGTAAGAGTTAGAGCTTTAATCGAGTCTGAATCCGAACACCCCCAGACCACCCTGCTCATATAGAAACAACCCAGATAGCACACAGCCGCTGAAATGACATCGATTCCATACCAGACAAAGAGGATCTTCAGTGTTGATCCAGCATTGATCTTTGTGGTTGAGAAGGCCATCTATTTAAAAAAATACATTATTTTTTTTCTCTCTCTGATTCATTTGCACTGTCTGAATGGTCTAAATTGTATACGCTTTTTAATCTTGTCTGCTATTGTGGTTTTACTGTTTGTTGCACGGTGTCCTTGTGTGCCAGAAAGGCGCCTATAAATAAAACGTATTATTATTATTATTATTCTCCGTTGACAAATCAGCCATTTGTGGACGGATTCAACAAGGATTCAACAGAGTCAACGTTTGTTTGGTGTTTTCAATGTTGGATATTTTCAGTAATATCAACCAAAAATCGTATTAGTTTCAATGTTGATAGTTCAGCACTGACCGTAAATCAATGCATTTAACCGTAATTCAATGCTGAATCAATAACATGGTGTTATCTGGGAACCCATAGCACTGAGTTTTGAATTCAGTCCCTGCTAGACGGTTTTTAAACTAAAGACTCCAGAAGGGTTCTTAACTAAGATTCTCAGACGAAAACAGCACCTTCCCGGGTACACACCGGGGTGGCAGCCTCGGGGATACAGCGCCAGTACCTTTAGTTGGGGAGCATAATTGTACCAGGTTCCACTGCAGTTTTATTTTAAGCTGCATTAACTCCACAGCCTGTCTCAGCTCTAGCATTTATATTAGACGTCAAATTCTGAAAAGGTACCAATATGCACCTTTTCACTTAGAAATTAAACGCGCTGCACCCGTGAAACTCATGCAAGGCTCTTTAGTACCATGTTGTGCCGTTTGAGGGTGGATTACATTACATGACATTAATTTGTTGAAGACTTTGCATAATGTAGAAGGTCTTTAAAAATGAATATTAAAAAATTACTTAAACATCTAATTTATTGAAAATGTTCCATTAAACGGAGATTTGGGAACCAAAAGTAGTCCTCTGGCGGCACTCCAAAGAACCTCTTTGGATTCTCACGGCGGCTGATACAACCTGATTCCATTCAAATCCCACAAGCACTGAATAAACTGAATAAAACTGCACTGTCCTACTGATGGTCATGAAGATGAAACAAAATAGCATAGTTATCAGCTCCTTAAAATTACAATTCAATGCAACTTTAATGTATTTAGGACATTTGAGTCTGGATAAACTTTAAATACTGAGCTGTTCTCATGCTGTCCTCAAGTTCTCAACATAAGTGACAGACAGTTTAATGTAATTTAAAGTAATGAGAAACAATGAGAAACAACCACTCTTCTGTACTGAATTCTGTGATGAATATAATAAACTACGTACTTTAGTGCACATTGGATACCTTTAAAGCTAAAACATGACTCCAGTTTAGAATGAGTTGGGATTCATTTTGTTTTCCGTAGAGCTCCTGATTTTCCACTGTGAGGAGTTCAAACACAGCGAGAATGAGTGTGTGTGTGAGTGTGTGTGAGTGTGTTTCTCTGCTCGGAGGAGAGAACAGCAGGCAGGTGTCAGGAAGTCTCTGGCTCTCAGGTGAAGGAAATGAATAGTTGAATAATAGTGAGGGGAGGGGAGGGGAGCGGAGCGGAGCGGCTGTTGTTGCTGCTCGTTTCTCCTGAATGTTCTCTCTGGGCTCCAGGCGCGTGTGCGCTTAGTTGCTTTAAGATGACACATATGTGTATGTTCTGCTCTCTCAGCGCTGCGGCGACAGGTCAGCCGTGAAGGCGTCACCAGCTGTTCTCCCCATCATGGCCTCGCGCCTGCCGGCTTCAGCGCCATGCTCACCGACTCTCGCCGTTGCCGGGAGCAACATGGGTTGTGTGTGTGTGCGTGCGTGTGTGTGTGTGCGCGTGTGCGTGTATGTGTGTGTGTAGTTTGCATGTATTTGTCTCTTTGTGAGGACCAAATGTCCTCAAAATGATAAGAACACTGGAAAATCTGTGGAAATGGGGACATTTTGTTGGTCCTCACAAGGACATATGCGATTTGCAGATTGTTATAAAATTATTTATTTACACACACACACACACACACACACACACACGCACATATACATACATATATATATATATATATATGAAGAGCTCTTTTCCAGGAAAATGACATTTTTACCTAGACACACATGCAGTTTGGTTAGAAATGGCATCTTGCTGTAAATCTTAAACAAGGAAATATGGTTGATGGAGGAGTGAATAGGTTCAGTGCACAGCAAAATGGCATGACAAAGTCATTTTTTTTATTTGGCTTTTATTGTGTTTTGGAAAAGAGCTCTTCATATATATATATAAATGGTTATATAATATATATAAATGGTTAATTCAGGTGTTTCAATAATTCCCATTGCCACAGATATACAAAATCAAGCATACTAAGACAGTTTGGACAATGCCACTTTGTAGAAACTTTGTAGACGCAGTATTGGGAAGAACTTTTTCTATTCCAGAACGACTGTACCCCAGTGCACAAAGTAAGCTCCATAAAAACATGTTTGGACGACTTCAGTGTGGAAGAACTTGACTGGCCCACACAAAGTCCTGACCTCAACCACATCCAACACCTTTGGGATGAACTGGAACAGAGATTGTGAGCCAGGACTTCTCAGTCGACATCAGTGTCTGACCTCATAAATGCGCTACAGAATGAATGGGCACAAATTCCCACAGAAACACTCCAAAATCGTTTGGAAAGCCTTCCAAGAAGATTGGAAGCCGTTATAGCTGCAAATGGGGGACTGACTCACTGTAATGATCAGGCGTAACAATAATTTTGTCCATATCGTGTAGGTTAGGCGCGGGAAGGGCTTGCGTTTACTTCGTTTTGACTGTATACAGGAAAACTCCTCCCACTTCTAGTGCTCCAGGTTACACGTGTGTGTATAGAGAGTGTGTGCGTGTGTGTGTGTGTATGGAGTGTCCGTGTCAGTGAGTCTCTGTGTTAGTGTGCAGGATGGGCTGTGCCGTGTCAGGGCTGGGTCTGGCTCCCAGGCAGGTGACAGAGACTCGGGTAGAGGAGGAACATCTCACTGACGAGCATATCAACATGATCAAGGAGTCCTGGAAACTTATTCAGGAGGATATCGCCAAAGTTGGAATCATCATGTTTGTCAGGTGAGTGTATTCCTCTAAATGTATCTCTCACACACTCACTCACCTTCACGACGAGCCTTCATCTGGTACCAGCGATTACCCTCTCTGGTGTTAAACTCGTGAGTAAATGGGATTTTGAATTTTCTCCAGTGTCGTGTTCATGTCCTCTGTGTCTTTTCACCTCATAGAGCTCATTTTAACATTGAGCAGCAGTATATGCAGTTTACCATATATACTTCTTAAATCACTCTCTAATTCCCTCTGGGGCACTTTAAAACTGACTGCCTCAGGTAAAGCAGCATCTCCGGATCTGCTGCTGGTCCACTGATCGTTTCTCCACACCAGAGTCTGAACGCATCTAAGCAGAACAGATTTTTTTTTGCTCTCCACCCATTTTACCGACCCTCCGACTGTCCACAGATGGATGTTCGTTATTCGGATCATGTTAAATCCTTTGGTTTGTGAATGTCCTGAGATGCACCCTGTTCTCATGTGACTGGAGCTTGTTTTGAAAGAACAGGGCTACAGCTACGGCTTTAACCTCACACTTCTGTGAGGATATATATATATATAGGGGTGTAACACCTGTCACCGTTCGGTACGTACCTCGGTTTTGGGGTCACGGTTCAGTACGGTACAGTACAGCCATAGTTAAGTTTTCATTTATTTTAAATAAACAGCAGTGTATTAACCAGTAAACACACTCTTGCTTATATTTTCATGTATAGATGACAAAAAAACAAGTTAAACATCTTGTGTTAATAGAAAATAGTAATACAAATTAGTCTTACCTAATATAAAGTAAGTGAGATGGCTAAACATTTTAAAGGTCGCTGTTCAATGTTTCCATATGAAACTGTTACAGAGCCATGCATGCTGGGATATGTAGTCTTTCAGGGGTGTATGCGGGTAGTAGTGCGGGGAAGTTTTCCTGAGTTTCTTTTCATGGCTGCTCCGTTCGCGAGTGCTTTTCGCCACTCTAATGCTCTTTTAGAAGAAAGGAAATAAATTATCCCGTTCAGGCAAACTCACGCTTGTTTTAGTTCCGCTTTACTTTAATCGCGTCCTCTCCGTCATACCGTGTATTCTCCGTACGACATCATGTACCGAATCGTGACCCATGTACCGTGACGGTTCGCTACGAATACATGTACCGTTACAGCCCTAATATATATATATACACACAGTAAAATATATTTCTGTATTTACTGTCTTTATTACTGTAATCTAACCTAAGATTTTCTGTGTAATATTTCACCATTTCACTTAAGTTTGTAAGTTTGGACAAAAATCATCTTGCTGATTTCAATATGTCAATATGTGAACACATCCTCTATAGACACTTAAATATGTAATTCTCTGCACATTTTAGTGAACCGTTTCTGTTCATTTGTTGTATTGAATGAACCGGTTGTATCAAATTGAGTCTTCTTTGAGAAGAATTTTGAGTGAAATCACTTCAGAATTTTAGTATTTGGTCCGTCCTCCTTTATCTTTAATGAGAGCGTGCAGAGCTGTCATGAGCTCCACAGCCTTGTGCAAACGCCACTGACGAGTGCAAATGGCCAATAAAAAGGACCTTTTATAGTAATCAGTGACCAAATTTGCCTTCATTTAATTTGTGACATTGCAGGATCTTGAATATCTCTCAATTTTACTGATTTTTGTATAATTTTTTTTTAAAATCGTACATTTTTGTTGTACCTTTCCAGGTGTCAATATGGTATTAGACCTCTGGATCCCACATAATGCATTGATACTATAATGCATTTTGGAATACTCTCTCTCTTGCTCTCTCTCTCCCTCTCTCTCCTCCCATCTCATAGTATATATATATAAAGAATATGTAAAGAATGTGTACTTTTTAATTTCACCAGAGCTGTTTGCATATTTCATTATCAACCTTTTTAGCCTTTATCAAGCTATTATCCCCTCTGTTGATTATGTATTTATATTATTTTATGTTCATTTGAAAAGAAACGGATTGATTTCTGCCAGTTTAATTGTACAGCTGTGTGGTTCCTGTAAACTGGATTAGGTTCAGCCCTAATGGCTTTAGCATGCATCTCTTCGTAATGACTCTCTTTCTGTCCCATCTTCTTTGCAGCTGGTCCTCACTGCTGCAGCAGTGAGAAATCTGCAGGATAATTTCAGCATTTCTTCATGTAGAGTGTTAATGTAGTCACATTCGGCGCTGAGAGTGTGTGCGCATGTGTGTGTAAGCGCCAGTCAGACAGCTTTTAGTCAGTGTAATGTGTCCCTGGAGGAGATCCAGACAGCTGGAAAGACTGACCTTAGTGTGCTGGCCTGGACACACTGGAACCTTAACACTGCTCAGGGCACCCCGGTACCACCACAGTACCGCAAACCCACTGCCATCTTATGCAGATTGTGTTACCTGGAGGGCAGTATTTTTAATCTACTGTGA
Source organism: Brachyalestes nurse (assembly GCA_037974405.1). Taxonomy (NCBI): domain Eukaryota; kingdom Metazoa; phylum Chordata; class Actinopteri; order Characiformes; family Alestidae; genus Brachyalestes; species Brachyalestes nurse. The sequence goes on from JBBPCY010000035.1 coordinate 9,590,591, forward strand.
GACTCCCGCTCACACCGAGGCACGCTTGAATCCCATGACATTTTTGCATTTGCTCATTTATATTAAATTCACTCTTATTGAAAGTGCCCCCTGTGTTTACTGTGCAAAGTAATCAAGATGGATGTCTTAAACCATTGTGCAGTTGCTCTTTTCCTTCAGGCTCCTTTGTCTCATGCATGCATTAAAGCCACGATTTAAAAAATAATAATTTTCCATACATTACAGGGAAAGAGGACCGTGTCCCATTTAAATTCACTGATCAAAGTCGGAAAGATGCAAATGATGGATATTACTATTTTGACATAGAAGACTAACCTCTTTTCCAAAAGATCTGAAACACAGTCTGTGAGAGTAATGGGTGCAGTTTACAATACATGTGCCATAAGTGTTTTCATAAATCAGCCTTATAGACAAATACGGCCCAGAACTGTAACTTTAGGTCACATCCAGCTTTGTCATCTCACCAGAGGCAGCTATTGACTGTGGATAAAATGTTCCCACAGAAAATCGGGACTAGGCTTAACCCAGAACAGCAGCAGACATGCAGACAACACTGCAATAGTCAGTAAGTAAAGTAAACACAGACAGAGGTGTAACTAGTTTATACCCCCACATACATAATCAGTGTTGTGTTAATGCAAACTAAATGGAAAACCGTGGAAAAACAGTTATTTATATGAATTTAACCTCACCTTTTCAGAACAAATGTATATGGCCACCAAACAGAACAGGTCCACAAATATTAGTCTTAAAGCAACAAAAAGTTTAATTCCAAGGGATGAAGCCAGGTTGGGGTCTGTGGAAAGTGGATAAAGCCAGGCTGTGGAAAATGCTCATGGAGAATTTAATTTCAATTATTTTAGGTGGGATACCACACAAAGTGTCACAAAGTGTCCTCAGGGGGGAAAAAAATCATATGTATGAAACAGGCAGCATATGGGCCGAATTCTTTATGTGACTTTACGGGTGTTTTTATTTGAAGGGTCCAGTAAAGATCATAGTGGGCCACAGCTTGCTTCCCTGTGCTGTAGACTCTTTTTCCTACCAGTAGTTCTACCAGTGAATAGTGCTGTTCTGTATATTGTCAGTATTGGTATCACACAACAATATTGACTGTTAGATATGAAAAACATTAGATTAAGGTTCAGGTGTTTCAGATTGTTATTGAACAATTATATTATAGAACAATTAGATACATAAAAAATAGATATAAAACATGTTCTTCCTTTCTGAAAACCGTATTACAGAAACTTCCTAACTTGAAAATCCTATCTTAACTGTGTGGTAACCATGGTAACGGCAGTTTAGGATCT
>JBBPCY010000035.1:9689804-9700163 GCA_037974405.1 Brachyalestes nurse
TTAATTATTGTGCAATTAATTGATTTATCGTTTATCGTGACAGGCCCACACACACACATACATACACACACACACATATACATACACACACACACACACACATATACCCACACTAACACACACGCATACACACATATATAAACACACACACACACACACATACATATACACACACACACATATACCCACACTAACACACACGCACACACACATACATATACACACACACACACATACATATACATATACACACACACACATACACACTCACACACACACACACACACAGCTCTGCCGGCAGCTGCTGTCAGGCGGGCCATGCGAGAGAAAACAAACACAAGCAGCAACAAACCTCACTGCTGTTTTCTCGTCACATTTCGCAACAGATCTTAGATGGGAACCCGCAGCCAGAATGGGACTCCAGGAAAAACAGCTTCGTGGCCAAATGCGTTCAGTTATGGCTGGAAAGGCTGCAGAGTTACTGTCTGAGAAGCTCACCTCTCACCGTCACCCAGACACTGGAACGCTCCGTCTCAGCCTGCAGCTCAGTCAGGTAAAAAACAGCTGAGTCTCATTCTGGCTCCATCACACTGGCTAAAAAAACGCTAAAAACAACCCAAGCTTGGGCTGATATCATCTCCAACACTGGCTCATACTCTAGGAACCAGCACCAGCTCTGTCTTAAATCAAAGCTCTGTCTTCAAGCTAAAACTTTTTTTACTCTCAAATCAACTCTCAAACTTTATTGTACTGAACATGAATTTAAACTAAACTAATCTGATATTAGCTCAAACCCTACAATGAGCACCATACAACGAGTCACAACTTTAACCTAAACTCTATTAAACTATATACACTATATCCCAAAACTACTAGTGACTCCTCTGAGCAAGGTGCCGTCGCCACACACTGCTCTGTGTTCCTCGCTGGATGGGTTCAATATCACTTTACACTTTACATACACAAGACACTGTGGTCAGTAAGAGAGTGTGACTAACACATAAGTGAAGAATATCCATCACATCACACACAAATGCAGTCTACGGTCTATACCTTCACTGAACTCTCTAACAACACACACTTGTATCCTCAGCCCAGTTCTAAACCCATGACTTCATCTTCAGGTTCAGGTTCAGAACTAGTTAGTCTAATTGGTGGAAAATAACGCACTTTTACCAGAAGGATTTTGAGCATGAGCAGTTGGCATTTTTGCCCAAAGAGTGACTGAGGCTGTTTTGCACACACACACACACACACACACACACACACACACACACACACACACTTATACACACTCAGCCTGTCCAAGCTAATCAGCTGTCACCTTAACCCAGACACACAATCACTTCGTCGGCACTTTAATATGTGATAAAGGCTTTAACAGGTACAACCTGGCCTGTAAATCTACTTGTTACGACTGTCCCCTCACTCACACACACACACACACACACACACACAGAGCGCTGCTCTATAACGGTTCAGGCACCTCTCGGAGTGTGGGTGAGCAATCAGGCGCGACTGTGCCCTGAGCAGGAAAACTAAAATTAGTTTTTACTGCCTATAATAGTAGATTTACAGCATGGTTGCATTTGCAGTCTCCAGGCGTGCAAATTGTAGCTGGCAGAACAAAAACATCGTTATTGGCTAACGCTAATCAGAGTATCCAGGCTTGACATGCTAAAAAAAAAAAAAGGTACTGCTTTAAATTTTACTTGATTCAAATGTGTAAATCATATCTACATGAATAGAACATATTACTTCAGCAGCCATTGCCAAACGTACGTAAACCATAATATATTTTATTCATGTGCAAGTGATGCACACATTCAAGTCAAGCAAATTAATTTAATCACTGCACAAAGAGCCCATATCATATCCTTTTTTATGGAGTATGTAAACATTGTAAAGGTTTATGAATGGACCAATAAAACAGATCAAAAATTCCTGGGAATAAAACTACCTTTCACTTTTTTAAAGATAGCCATGAGATGGAAACTAGGGTGTAAATATTTTTGTTTTTGTGATGTCACAAAATTCCCAGCATGGCCCTGCCCATTCGTGCCGAAGTTCTAAAGAGCATTTCTGCTTTTTGAATGACGTGCAAGGCAGGACAGCAAATCAGAATCACAGATCAGTCTTAAAGGTTCAGTAACTAAACCTGCTTGTGTAACTGTGACAAAGAGGTTGGGATGCAAAGTTCATGATGCGTATATTCAGCATTCAAGCCCTTTAAAACACATTAGTGCACGCAAACACTGGAACAACTGCTATACGTGTGCGCGTGGACGCTAACGTAAATCCACACACACACAGCCGGTTTCAATTAGGCAGCAGGGCCGCTGTGCGCACCCGCCAAGTGTGGGGTTCACCACTTCATTCCTTTTCTCTGCTTCAGGCTTTATGGCCGCTCTGGACGGCTCCAACGCCATTCCTGGGTTTTATACGGTAGCTGTTAGCATTCTAATGTGTCAGGGTGTGTTCAGCACGACGGCACTCACATTCACCAAGGAGACGCACGCACACACACACACACACACACACACACACAGTACGAAAGCACAGCCACCCACAAGGCACAGTGTCACACAGTGTGCAGACATAGGCTGAAATGTTGTGCATACACCATAAAGACACAGCACACTTGCATACTTACCACACAGTGACACAGAGACTGCACACACACACACAGACTACATACAGAAACACACACACAGACACACATATTCACAAAGAGCGACACACACAGAGACACACAACCACAGGCAACCACACACACACATACACACACTGAAATCCACACCACTCACGCGACTCTTATATCTGCAGGTATATATACTGTGAGTAAAATGGAACTTTTGTCTTGTCTTTGTCATTAAACTGCTCTGATCTCACATTGTTCTTGTATTTCATTTCCCCGGGAGATTCGTTTGTGTGTGTGTATCAGAAACAGTCACCATTCATTTTTACATGATCACTTTGAGACTTGCTTTTATCCTTATGGCCTGGGGAGCGGACGGCACCTTTTAAAACTTTATATACTAAATTAAAAAAAGAAAAATATGCCCATTAAATAGGCCCTTTAATACATTTCATTTATTATGAACGTTTCCATCTTTCACCTCTGGAACATTCCTTCAGGAGATCCGTGCCCTGCTGTTAAAATACATAGTACTTTTCATAAATCAGCTGCAAAAGAATCGTACGACACATGCCCTTGAAGTCTGCGCTCTTAAAAGAGTGACAAGGGGCTCTCTCCCCCGCCCCCCATTCTTTTCTTTCCTTTTTTATTTTTTAATATATTTTTTTTGTTTGTTTGTTTATTGTTTTATTTATTTATTTATTTTTCTCTTTTTCCTTAAATGTTTATTTATTTATTTATTTATTTTTCTTCTCTCTTTTTTTTCTATTTTTCTATTTTTTTCTATAAAAAAAATAAATAAAAAAAATTAAAAAAGAGTGACAAGGGGCCAATTGTGATGGCCAAACGACTGGGTCAGAGCATCTACAAAAACAGCAGGTCTTGAGGGTGTTCCTCATATGCAGTGGTTAGTACCAAACGTGGTCCAAGGAAGGACAACCAGTGAACCGGTGAAAAGGCACTTAGGGCTCAACGAAGCACAAGGAGAGCTTAGTGTCTTCAGTTCTACATCTAACCTGTGCAATATAATAACCACATGCAATATCAGTCTTTAAGGTTTACATCATCATCATCATCATTCATCATCATCATTACATCCCCATTTCATTCTCCACCTTCAATAGTACTGGAGTGTTGCTTATTTATTGTTTTATCTATCTATTGTAATTGTTCGTGTATTGTAATGTTCTTGCACTTCATGTTAATAAGCTGTCTAGATGCTGCAAATTGCTTTAGAAAACACACACAATGAGCAAAATCAACACTGTGGTTTTCATTCCATTCATTTCCAACCATTCCATCTCCATACTTCCATCTCTATACTAAATGTCACTTTTGTACTGTTGTGTTGCTTGTTTGCACCTTTTGTCCTGTTGACTGTTACGTTCAGGGGGCCATGGGGAAACGTCTCATCACACTTTGTACATGTATAATTGCAGCTCAGTGTGTATAGAGCTGTGTAGCTGCAGACTACAAAAATACATCATCTTCCTGTTCAAAGTTTCGAGTAAACAGCGGGGGAACCGAGTCACTACTGCGTGAGCAGCGAGAGAGCGCAGTTCAGTTTATAGCGCGTGAGTAAGCGTGTGAGATTTGGAAGAAAAAAACGCCAAATGGCTAGTAAAAAGTTGTCCCGTGGTGTCTTGTGAATGTTTTTTTGCCGATTCGGACTCTGAAGGGGAATATTTGCCTTTTGGAAAAGATGCTCAGTCGTCTAACACTCATGCGTCTCCTGGTTCAGCTTTGGAGCGCAGCTGCGCGGCCATGCAAGGCGAGAGTGATCACGAAGCACAAACACTTGTTTATTTACACACTTTGCCCATCGGGAAAGTGGGTGGCAGTGGTGAACGTGGTCGTAGTGTCTGTAGGAGAGGTGTTGGTCGAGCTAGAGGCAGCAGGAGAGGGGGAAAATTGGGCTGGAAGTAGCCGTAGCATTAGCTCTCTCCATCCAGACCTCCAGAGGGGTGGAGTCTCAGCGCTACAAGTGACCGTGGTGTGTGTGAGAGAGCTGGGAGACGTAGGAGAGGCAGCAGGGTGATCTGGGTCTGAACATGGCTGGAAAAAGCGATGATAATGGTGGCTGGGTTTATTTGAGAAACTAGGAAGTGTATCAGAACTGGATCAAACGCTTTGATGAGCCTGTTGGTGTATAAAAGTCATTATGACGTCATAATATGCAAATTACATTAAAAAAACTGTTTCTTGTAATGTCTGTATGTATGTGAGATTAAATGCGATTAATTAGACCATTAATTCGTCACACCATGTAATTAATTAGATCAAAAATTGTAATCGCTTGACAGCACTAATATATACATATATATATATATGTATTAGTGCTGTCAAGCGATTCCTCGTTAGATAGATAGATAGATATAGATATATTAGGGGTGTCAAGTGATGAAAAAAATTAATCTAATTAACTACAAGCTCTGTGATTAATTAATCTAATTAATTAATCATGCATCTCGCCTGTTTCACTCATACAAATTGCTGGCTTGCCCCTTAATATAATGGTTAATATGCAGGGGTTGACATAATTTTTTTGCTGTAGTACTGTAATGAGTACCTACATTAATGAACTGGTATGCACCCAAATTCAAAATGTTTCACCTTACCATGGGCGACAGGGGCAGATCTCTCCTCTCTGGACTGGAGAACGGGTCTCGTGTCGGGGCGGGCCATAAAGGTGAGGGGGCGTGACGGGGCACGCAGTGACAGAAGTGCTGAGATCAGACCTGCTCTGCTCTGATTGAATTTTGATTGATGCAGAAGCGAGGCTAGGGATCCAGTATGAAGTCACTCAAATTAGGTACGCATTTGCACAGTGAAGACTGAAAACTGGTGCACATTTGTCGTACCACAGACGCCAATTCTTGCTTGCGTACCGCTTATGTCAATCCCTGTATGGGCACAATTTATGTGTACATTTTGATGAGCTATGTCTATATGCTTTATTTCTGTTTACAATTTAGTGCAATGGTCACAATTTTTGTTCACATTTTTTTGTTGAATAAAAGCAGGAGCTTACATCTCACTGCTTGTATTTGAAAACATAAAAATGTGAAGTAATGTATAGAATTGATGGGATGCATCATGATATCGAATCGAATCGAATCGTATCGTTGACATGATAATCTTAATCTAATCGAATCGTGAGGCATGTGAAGCTTCACACCTCTATCTATCAGGAGTGCCCAAGTAAGGTAATTGGACAGACATGGACTTTGCCACTATTAGTGGCATCTTTTACACAATTCATCCTGAGTTATTACCATTTCCCCTTTCTTGGTAATCAGCTTGGGTAATAAATGCCACTCTTTTAAAACAAAAAGCCCATAAACAGTCAATATGACACCTAACATCCCAGCAGTTTCAGCAGCCACTAAGTGCTAAAGACATACTTCAGAGGTTGTTAAGATCGACTGCCTCTCTGCCTGTCGAATGGTATCTCTGTTGGCCTGGGCTAAGTGGGCTCACCGCCAGAGCCAGAGCCAGAGCCAGAGCCCAAAGTTAACAGAGTTTTCAGGCTTCATCTGCTTGAGCTGTAAACTTGATCACCTTTGATGCTCCGATGGTGCCAGCAAACTCCCACCTTCTCTCGAGCAGACAGGCAGACAGATTGGCCAGAGCTCTACTCTTCGGGGGTGTGGAAATGAGAGACTGCCAGGTTTTGGGGTGGGGGGTAAATAAGCACCAATCTCCAATTAGCAACTTAGCCACTGCTCAAAAGCCTTTTGCTTCCCGATCTTTGCTGGTGTGGAAGGTCCTGTAAAATTGCCATCATATTGCAAAATAGCTCTTTATATCAAATTTTCACCGGCTTGTGGTGTCATACGTCATGCTGAGCTTTGTTTGGTGTTCCTGTGTCATGAATAACCAAAGTTAGTGTAATTAAAAAAAATGTAATAATAATAATAACCACCACTGAGGTTTTCAAAATGGCAAAATTAATTAAACAACTTAAGTCAGATGAGCAGAATAAACATAACTGAAGATTCACAGTTATGTTTACAGAATCACAGTCCTTTCCAATTTACTTATCCTCTAAATTGATAGTTTTTATTTTAGCCAGCTAGCAAGCCTGCTATGGAAGCTCCCCTGTGGAGCGTCTTGAGTGTTTTTCATTTTGTTCTTCTTAAAGCCCTGTATTTTTATTACAGTAAATTAAATTCATGTATTATTGTATTATTGTATTTACCTGCTTATAACAAAGAAAACGACAGTGCAGACCAAAGATAACACGGTTTTTCACTATGTGCGGGTGCTCTTGGAAAGTAACCCCCAATACAGTTTATGACCACTAAGATAACAGTGCCATGTTAGCATTAACATAAATTCATGTTTAAGTTTCATGTACCAATTAAGGGTCCAGACCAAGAGCCATTTAGAAACCTCTAAAAAAAATAGTATTTAAGAGTTTAATACATTGATGTTGACTGTTCCTTTCATTTTTGCTTCCTTCAGACAGTTCATTCTTGTGGCTTAGCCACACTCAGGTTGTGAAGCCTTTGTTACAGCAAACAATGCATTTTATTTGTTGATTTCATGCCTCATTCTGAAGAAAATGGCCTTGAAAGATGAAATACTGTTTCATTTCCATGGTGGCTCTGATTCCCTATTCATTCCATGCACTCTTTGTCTGTTTTGACAGTGTCTCACTTTAACATCTGTTCTCTGGCTGCTCAAGGCTTTACATTGGTCTGGCAATCACATTTTCTAGCAAATGTCTTATTTAGAAAAGTCACTGTGAATGAGTGGAATACAGAGCAAACATTAACACTTAGAACTCAGAGTGTATTAGTAAAATCCAATTTCAAGAAATAAAAACGGTGTAAAACAGTTTGTTCTACTGGTGTTTAATAGTGTGTGTTCTCCTACACCCTTGCTGTTTGCGGCTCTTTGGGCACACCGCCGCTCGGCCGCTCTCCGGACTCCCTCCCTCTGCGGGTTTTCCACACCCACTTGTGGGCGGAGACTATCCTGAAAGTTCTCCTGGTCTTGTGTTTGTTCTGTTTGTTTCTAAGACCCAAAATGAAAGAAATTTGAGCATTTTCTGACTGTGATGCCATTTCTAAAACCTGAGTAGAGGTTATTATTATTACATTTTTTAGCTTACATTAATTTTAGTTCTGCGTGACACAGGAACACCAAACAAAGCTCAGCATGACGTCTAACACCTCAAGCATCAACACAAACCGGGGAACTTCCATATGTGGAGTTGTTTTGCCATATGATGACGATTTACTATTGGTTGCACTGCCGGCACAGGGATGTACGGGCTCCATATTAAGAAATGTTTTTATGTGTGCATACGTGTGGTACAAGGCAGAAGAAGTGGGGGCATTGTGAGTCATTGCGAGGAAGCAATGCACACACATTCACACTTTCCCTCTCTTTCTCTCTTTCTAACCAAAAGTCTCTCAGTCTCGCTCCTTCTTCTGCTAATTGGCTTGATATTTAGCTGACCTGAATGCAAATTTCATTTCCAAATGATTCCCCCCCAAAAAAACTGAAATAACACTGTCACACCATCACTTCTGACCAAACACAGGCTGGGATTATTCCAAGCATTAGCACATAGTTTAAAAATTATCTTTAGGCCCAAAGACATTCTCAGTCAAACTAATTGAAGGTGGCTAAGTGAAAAGTTGAGCTACTTCAAAGACTGTGTTCTGATATTTTTAATCCTTCATGCTGTTTCTACATCCCCCAAATAGACAGCGTTGACTTTTATTCCATTTCTGTCTTTACTTATGTATATTCCAGAAACTCTCCATCAATTTTTGATGCAGTCTAATATGGGCACAGTGTATACGTAGAGGTGAAAAGGCTTCTATGTTTCATTTTCATACCTGATTGAGGATTGAGGCCATAAGCAATTAATTTTTCAAAGGACATCAAGGTCCATCAAAGAGTGTGGTATAATCTTCTTCTGTTATTCAAGCAGTAACCAAGGGCGGTTAATATATAGTATGACTAGTTCATCGTATCGTCCATCTTTCCTACCCTCAAGTCTTCTCTAAATCAATTTTTTTTGTCCAACTGCTTTTTACATGAACAGTTTATGAAGAATGGGCTAATAGAAACACTCCAAGTTTGCTTGGAATAAAATTCTAACATCAACACTAATAAAGTTTTAATGTTTCCCATCTTTTAGGTCTGTTTAAGACAGGCAGCTTAAATTCCTTCACATTTTTCAGTACATCTTTTTTGAGCTGGGGTGATTTTCTGCAGTTTGGCAGAAAAAATCGACTTCAAGCCACATTTGTAAATGGATTTAAATCCTATTTCAGAGCAGGTTTCCAGACATGCGAGTTCTTGACCAGTCAGTTCAACCAAGCAGGTCAGATTTCACTTTTTTTTTTTTACATTGCTTGGAGCAGTGGGACACAATGGCTCAAACAGAATTAAACTGTATTGTTCAATACATGATATATTTTACTTTGTACTTTGTAACCATTGTATATATCAGGTCTAAAAATCAGGTACAAATCCAGTATGCCCTGCAGTGTGAACCGAGCCTTTAAGTGTTGTAACAACAGCTAGAGTTTACATGTTCCATTAAAGTTCCATTACAAAGAGAAACAGCTAACAAACACTGGGGGTGTTGAAATTAATCACATAATCGATGCATCATGATGCAGACATGGACGATGATGCATCGATGCAGTGGCAGGACATAATCGATTATATCATGATGACATTGCTTGATTTAAAAAATGTAGTAGCACTGCAGAATGTTTTGTTTTTGAAGACTGACCATATTCATTGAAGATGTAGGCGGGGCCTATACGACTTATTTTGGTTACAATTTAATGCTATGGGCACAATTTCTGTTCATGTTTTGATGAGCTATGTCTATATTCTTTATTTCAATTTACAATTTAGTGTAATGGTCACAATTTTTGTTCACATTTTCCGTTTTTTTAATAAAAACGGGAACTTACTTCTCGCTGCTTGTATTTGAAAACATAAAAATGTGAATGTATAAAATTGACGGGATGCATCGAGATGCATTGAGATATCGAACCAAATCGAATCGTTGACATGATAATCGTAATCGAATCGAATCGTGAGGCCTGTGAAGGTTCACGCCTCTAATAAACACTAGCATTTTTTCTCACAGAGTATATGAAAAAGCGGTATACATACAATGCCAGTCAAAACTTGACCCACTCATACACTGTTAAGGCCAACTTTAAATTTGGAGTTCATTGAATAGTGAGACAACAGAATGAAACATCTATATAATAACTTACTTCTAAAAGTACAGTTTACTGTTTGGAAACTTTTTAAGGTTATTTTATATAGTCCTTATTTTTACTGTTTACCACATTTTAGGATAGTGGTGAGGACACAGTGAACTAACACATATGTAAATTGAACAGTAACCATAAGGAGATCAACAACTATCTTCTACTTCAAAATCTTCAGCCTAGCATCCCTTAGTCTTGAGCAGCTTCATGGGGAGAAAGCTGACATGTTTCTCCAACAGGACTGAAGAAGATACCAACATTGTGAGAATAGACACTATGTGGACAAAAGTATTGGGATATCAGACCATTACACAGGGACTTTAATGACATTGCATTCAAACACATAGACTTTAATCTGGAGTTGGTCCCCCTTTACAGCTATAAGAGCTTCCACTCTTCTTGGAAGGCTTTCCACAAGATTTTGGAGTTTCTGTGGGAATTTGTCTCCATTCATTCTGTAGC
>JBBPCY010000035.1:9731067-9745141 GCA_037974405.1 Brachyalestes nurse
CTCTCTCTCTCTCTCTCTCTCTCTCTCTCTCTCTCTCTCTCTCTCTCTCTCTCTCTCTCTCCCTCTCTCTCTCCCTCGCTGTGAGTCAGCAGTGGGAACTGTTTGACACGTTCAGGCGTACTGAAGCATTTACAGTCTCAAGTCAAGGGTACTTTAAATATGACTTTGAGTTGAGTTATTTCTTTTAACACTGCTTGGTGTGTTCACACAGTGTAATGATAAATGCTGGATTAACTCATGGAGTTCCACTGAATCCAACTGAATTGCTGGAGTGAATACCTGACAAGTTTCTGGGTTTTTTTTTCCGTACCAAATGTAACAGTGATGAATGTACCAGGCATTTACAGGGTATTACACATGAAACACTTGATTCGTGCATATTGTTTAGTGCTCTTACTGGCACAGAGCAATAAACGGTGAGACAGTGATTACTCATGACTGAAACAGCCTCGCAAGAGGCCAATAACTGGTCAAACGTCACATGAGCACAATAAAAGCACAGTGGAAAACTGGCTCCAGAGGCATCAGTATTTATCTTAAAGTAATCTGCCCCACGTCAGATAATAGTAGGATCATCTCTGCCTTAAACTGTATTGCTCAACTTCAGTAATAGGTTTACAACAAGCAAAAACGATCCGGTTGAGAGGACGAACTGTCACGAGTAAATCAACTTTAAAAGCTTTAGATTTACGAACACTTCAGGCACTGTTAAAGCCCTAAAAAGCTCAAGTTAAGATGTATCAATACTCGGTATATGGACTATCAATACCTCTGACGCTATAAAAAGCTCAATATAGTGGGTATCAAGACCTCTGTCATTTTAAAAGCTCAATATAGTGGGTATCAACACTTTAGACACTGGAAACGTTCAATACAAGGGATATCAATACTTCACACTCTGCAAAAACTAAAGTTATAACACATCAATATCAAAAACTTTAAAAGCCAGACGTATAGTGGATTAAGACCAGCAACACTAAAACTGTGAAAAATGTCTTTACAGACCATTATACCATTAAATACAATCACAAAATGAGAAGTCTAATAAGAAAACTCCAATAAGGTCAGTTCTTCTTTTCTAATAATGTATGGATTGTTTTCTGACATATTTAGGATGAAGTTTGTATTACAGTGTATTACAGGGCAAAACAAACATCACTCCAGTGAGCCGTTTTTGGTTTTTGTGGTGTGCTGTGGTGTTGTGTAAGTTGCTTGCTTTGGTCTGCAGTGTGTGTGTGTGTGTGTGTGTGTGTGTGTGTGTGTGTGTGTGTGACTTTTGGCTGCAGGGCGCTACATCTGCAAGCTGTTACCTGTGAGAGAGCCAGCGGCGCTGCTGCCCGCGTCACTGCAGAGACTCCTCCCCCTGACTAAGCTGGAGAATATGCAGAACTGGAACCCAGCCAGGCAGAGTCAGCGTCTTTCACACACGTGGTCTCTCTCTCTCTCTCTCTCTCTCTCTCTCTCTCTCACACACACACACACACACACGCACACACAGTCTAGGCAAAGGGAGGCCCAATTAAACATCTATGAAGACAAAAAAAAACACCGTTAATGCAGAGGGCAAATTAAAACCACATTGCAAAGTACGTCCCATTAAGGGTTTTTTTAACGATCTGTGTGAAGTTAGTGTATTTAAACAACCCGATCAAATGTCACAGCCACTAGAAGATTAACTTTAAATGAGCTTCACACTATGCGGCGTTCCAGACAGAGGAGACATTTTCAGCTGTTTTCAATGGGAAAATGCTCCAGGCGCCTGCACTTCTCGAGTAGAATATGCCACAGGTCTGTTTTGCTGCCATTTCCAGTCAAAACGAAAAGAGGGTCAGCCTCCCTTAGTTACCCTGAACTGAGTTACTGAAACAAAATTAGATGTTGGTCCAGAGCTGTTCGGATACTAAAGGACTCATCCCACCCCAGTAACGGACTGTTTCAACTTCTGCAATCAGACAGAAGGCTCTGCACCATCAGGGCCAGAACAGAGAGACTCAGGAGGAGTTTCTATCCTCAGGCCATCCGAGTCCTGAACCAGAACATGCCCCCACTCCCACCATAGCACACCATATAATTACCATAAGGGACACATAACATATTCATTTCCATATTAAGAACTGCAATACTTCATACCATATCTGATCTATTATTTCATCACACGCTGCCACACGTTTCTACATGGCTGTGCCAGCATAGCACGATGCACTTTAAATATTCCATTTGCACATTGCACACACTGCTGCTACATTTATATAATTACATATTAAATCTTAAATATATTTACATGTTACATTTACATTAAATATAATTACATGTTAAATCTCTTGTTAAGGTGGTGCTCCTTGTCTGTTATTTCATTTTTTATACTGTGTTTTAGACTTTTTTGAAGATTATGTTTAAAAATTTAAACTGTACTTACATTAGACTTACATCTACTTCTACTTGTCTCCTACTTATTTTATTTACTGTCTCAAATTCGATGCTCTTCTGTTTAAAATGTACTTGTCTTTAGTGTTTGCACAGTCTAAAGGAGCAGTTTCTCTAGCAATTCTCGCAGTTTCTTCAACGGCATGTTAAATACAAGAACCACTGAGGAACTTTTAAGCTATACTTTAAGAGCCCAGCAGTACAGAAACCTCAAAATGCTCGTAGATGATAAACAGTGCCATCATTTTGTGGGATACAAAAAGATTCTAAGGAAATTAGAAGGAAAATAAAATTTCTCACCCTTCAGGTCATTTCACCTAAGATATTGCCTGCAGCTATTAAATGTAAACTGAAGTAACGTACTGGAAAGAGGCTTGTCTGGAGAAGCAGAACTGATCTGAGATCATTGTTGCATTGTTGCTTCTTTTATAATGATAAAGTGTTGCATCAAAGGAAGAATAGCTGTTCCCAAAGCAGTGCAGAAGACTGGGAAACTAAAAGCAGTCATGTTCTCACTTGAAGGGTCTGAGCCTCAAGCAGAACCCTGATTCTTCTGGCTGGAAAGAGAAAATAAAACCACAGTGTCGGGTGGCATTCTTTAGTGCAATCAAGCGAAGCCATTAATCTGGTCCCATGACGTCAAGCTGTCATGGAAACTGCTCTAGCGTTTCATTAAGATGCCTCAACAGAGCCTCATGAGCTTGGTCACAGGTGGGCATTTCCGTAGAGTGTCTAGAACCACAGAAGCCAAAAGTCCACATAAATGCAACTTTTCATGACAAGCGATGAGAAAAACAAAGTAAGAATTTCAGGTCAAATCTAGTGTTTACATGAGGAATGCACTGATCCAGCAGTTCTGATGTCTGGCTACCAGCCCAGGGCAGCGCTGCCATGTTTAGACACTCGTGATAAAGTACAATACGTCCCATTGGCTGTCACTTAATAGCTCGTTAAATATCTAACAGTTGTCTGGTGATGCACATTATAATTATATCCGCTGGCTTTTTGTAGGTCAGTGAGGATGAATTAAAAAAATGACATTTTCTGACTAACAAAGGACCTCAAATAGTGAACATACTGTAAATTTTTTTGGTGGCAAAGAATATTAAGTGCATTTTTAGTACATATTAATCTCAGTGTGTGCAAAAACTGTTGACTGGTAGCGTACATCAACATTTAGTATAGTGTAAATATACAGAAGAGGCTAATTCACCACAGTGGAGATGGATATGCACCGACATTCTTTAACAAATGGTGCAATTTTATGTATTATTTTGATGAGTAAAGTAAAGCGTGAACACACTGAAATTCTTTCTCTTTCTCTCGGTTGGATGGTCACTGTAACTAATCAGTATTATATGTATAGAACATTGTGGAGTGGTGGAGGCCTAGTGGGTAGATACTTGCCTTTGGACCAAGAGGCCATGGGTTCGAATCCTACCTTCAGCAAACCACCACTGGGTTCCTGAGCAAGACCCTTAACCCCAGGTTAGTATTGGTGCTTTTCTAGAGCCAGTATATTGGGTGGAGGTATCTAGACCCCCTGCTCCTATACAAGCTTGCTCCTTTTCTCAAGTATTAGGCTGAAGATTTAATCAGTGGAGGTTGGTTTCGTGGTCATGAATTAAGCCAGAGATGTTGTCAGAGATGTTTCACCTGCTAAAGTTCTCATCACCCTGGCCTTAAGCTCGATGTGGGTCAGGGAAACTTTTTATGTTTTTATGTGTTTGATGTTTCTTGTTAATTATCATTAAAACATAAAAAAAAAATGCAAAATGCAGCAACCCGTCTCCAAAAACGCGAATGTTTCTGAGGGAGGACCCTTTAGACGCCCACCTCTCTTTGGTTTGGGAAAATATTCCTTTGTCTGCTTCGCCGCTCTCAAGCTTGGCTTGTATGGAACGAACTCCCACAGACATTGATTGGATTGAGCTGAACTGTGGGAGTAAATCCGAAACCTCAGGAGCTGTTTTAAGGCTGATGACTTTAAGGTGTATAGTCTTTAGGAAAAAATGCCTTTCGTCGACAGCACAAAGCAAAGAGAACCTGCACGGTGATCCGTGGGAGAGTGTAAACCGCTACAGTGCGTGTCAAAACAAGGCCTGTACCATTCTGTGCTGGAGGCCCGGGCCCAGCCTCTCTGAGGTATTCGGAGCTACGGGCTGCTGCCCCCGCACGGCGGCCCACGCAGGCACTAACTTGTGGGAGGGTTAATATCGCACATCTGATCAAAGCAGATTGCTGTTTGTTTAAGGTGGCAGCGCTCCAGCTGTCCTCAAGGCTGAGCTGCCAAATAAAAGCGAGACAAAAGAGCAAATGTTTAACCAGGCCAAACAGCCCTTTTCTCTGGAAGCGTTCCGCTCCAACCTCCATTTACCGTAAGAGCGCCCGCCTTTCTCAGGCAGGGGAGGAGGCGGCTCGCTCCTAGCAGGCAGGTAAACAGGTAACAAGCTGCTGAGGATCCAGTTGGAATACTGGAGTCTCTCAGGCAACAGCAGACTTTCATTAGGGCTCATTTAGGACGGCTGAGGACTAGCTTCCTGGAGACAGATTAAGTGGGAATTTCGAAGGAAGAACAAGCACACATTATTAAGCCTATGAAAATAAATATTATATTACATGAACACATGCAAACAAAGCTTAATTCTTACAGGTGATGGCTGTTTAAGACCTCATATCCTTTCACTTTTACCCACGAGGTCCATTTAGGAAGCTTGTGTAGTTTTATGTACTATAAAAAGTCATAATTCAATTATACATGACTATTTTCCAATTTCTCTTCATTCCTCAAAACAAAACAGAATTTTTGTGGCTTTAAAACTGAAATATGTAAATGATCTCTATTCTGATTGGCTGTTGTGTATTTGTCTCACAAGATGAAGCATTCCATCTGACTTTGAAGTGAATGGGTGGGGCTGTATTGCAGTAAGTTACGTAGGTGCATATGTCAGTCATTCAGTCACCTTTTATTTTTTCTCAGAACATTGAGGGTAACCCTCATACAGTGCAATCAATATTATCTATATTAAACACAAATTAAAAACAGTTAAGAGGAAAGCAAGATAAAATATAAAAGGATCAAATGACCAATTTGCAATTAAAAAGAACGAACCCATAAAATAAAACTAGAAATATAATAATGAGAAAAATAAAAGCAAAATTAATTTATAAAAGAATAAAATGCTGTATGGAATAATGGAAAAAAATAAACTTGTATAAATGAGACAAGCTAAAATCTGGGTAAGCAAATTCAGTGATGGGATAAACTGGGATAAAAATGAAATAGTAAAAGAATGAATATCAGATAGCAGTTACAGGCCGGGTGGAAGTGGTCAGAAATGAAGAGTTTAAAATAATTGAGGATGGTTGAGCCTTACAGAGTTCTGTAGTGAATTCCAGCTCTGGGGCTAAAAGCAGAATCGCAGAAATGTGTTTATGAAAACAGTGAATTCCAAAACACCTGATTTTGTCATTTTGTCAATTTACCTGATATAAATTGACATGCATTTTCACTACAATGATTCTTAGTAAATAATTAATTATTCTGTGAATAAATAGAGTAAATAGAATAATGGAGTCATATATTTTCTAAATATTACTATTTTGTATTGAGAATCCCAAAAAGTGCAATGAACCTCCAACAATGGCTGAAAAACTATTATTTAAAACCTCTTTACGTCTTTAAACTCCAGGGTGATGTAATGCTAGAAAAGTCTGAACAAGACATTTTGCTCCAGGGCAACTCTGATTACCAAAGCAGCGACATTCCCACAATCTGTGTTACCGTAGAACAACCTTAGTACTTATTTTGAAGTATCTGACAACAGTAATGTTATGCTTTTACAGCCCATTGTTGGTGTCGTGTGTTGAAATGTCCTTCGGTGACACTGGAGCCAACAAGATGTTTCATTGTGCAATCTATTATTACACCATAACACTGCTTATTACATGTTCTGCTTGAGTAATCTTATTTTATAATATAGTATGTGTCAACCCTACACTGATCTACATGTGTAGAATCTACACCCATGAAAAGAGCTTCCCAGTGTATTTCATTCACAAGTTGTCTTGTGATCTTATTTGACTACCCAGATATAAATCTAATGTATTTTTATTAGGGCTGTCAGTAGATTAAAATATTTAATCGCGATTAATCTCATGTTTGCCAAAGTTAACTCGCGATTACTCGCACCTTTAATCGCACCAGTCCTAAACATGCTGTTTTAATACTCTTACTAACATAGGAGTAGACAAATATGTTTGCTTTGTGCAGATTTATGTTTATTAATGACAGTCAATACGGTCAACAACATTTTTTTCAAAAAATAATCTTACACACATACACACATATATATATACACACATATAGCAGCTGCAAAGAGGGATCAACTCCATATGAAAGTCTATGTATCTGAATGCAGTGTTATTAACACTAGAACAGCTGACAGCATCAACTGACCTAATTTCATCAGGCTCAGAATCAGAATCAGAATCACGTCTATTGGCCTATTGGAGCACAGCATGCTCTGTAAGAGTCATATGGGTGTGGTGTAGGCACATGTACACACGTATCTTTACATATTGTTGTTTTATACTGTTGTGCTTGAGAGACACCATGGACCGGAATCAAATTCCTTGGATGTGTCGCTCACATACTCGGCTAATAAATGCGAATCTGATTCTGATTCTGATATGGCGACTGGCACTGTACAACAGGCTCTGGATCCAAAGTCCACCGGACCCTTGCTGTGTCTGCTGGCTGCAGCGTGGGTGTTTGATAGCGGCTGCAGGACTAAATGCTGAACAAACTGCAGCAGCGCCGCATCAGGAAGCGTCAGGTTCAACCTCTCAATTTTAATTCCAATGTGTGAGTAATGATGAATTAGCACTATCACAAAAGTTTGCTGTTTCCTAATTTTTTTTACCATGATTTGATATTTATGATCTGTACTGAAAGCCTAGATTTAATCATCACGGTTCATCACTGCATTTAAGGTGCCTCAGCTTGCCAAGATAGCATTTCTTGCAGCGTTCACATTCACACACCTAATTTGATGGTTCATCTGTGGCATCAGTCCAAGGAGTCCTTTTTTGGCACCTTTATGTTTAAGAACGTAGAATTTTGTTGTTGATGCTTAAATTTTCTGTAGCTCTAAGACTGTTCAGGCTTTTTGGAAGCTGTCTCTTACCTTTCTCTGACCCTCAGAGGGGAGTGTAGCTAGTGTGAAGAGTTCCGTCATTTCTATATATAGAGTTCTGCCACGTGCTGCTCCTTGATCTGTCACATTAACAGGCAGAGTTGGCTGAGAAGTACATTTCTGTTCTGTTCTGAGCCAGAACTCTGGGTTTTGTAAGGGCTATGATTGCTATCTGAGTACTTCCCTCCTTCCAGCTCCCCCCTTAGAGCAGAAAAGGGGAAGGAAGTGCCGATACAAGAGCACCCAGGATGCAACTACTGCAACGAGGCTCTGAAACATAACATTTAGGCTGATCGTAGCTTCATAGCCCGCTTTGTGTCGTCACTGTTTTTTCATTTTCACCTCCTGGCTGCTTGATGTAGAGGGTGATGGAGGAGCGAAGAGAAAGCCAGAAAAAGAGTCATTAATTATGCAGTGAGGAGCAGCGGCCTTCCTCACTTCAGCCTAGCGAAAACCTTGCTGTCAGAGCGCCAGGCCTATTCTCAATGGGGACATACCAGCCCACATCCTCTGGAGATGCAAAGACACTAAGTTGCTTAAACAGATACAGACAAACACCTTTCTAAACATACGATAGCTAGCTTATAATAAAAAAAAAACAAATGTGTACACATCCCTCACAGAGAACATATTCCTGCATATTTCAATGCACAATTACTGTTCATCTATTGTAACACAACGGGAAAATAAACAAAATGTGACACCTGAAAATGTTATGGCACATTTCATGTTTATACTTTTTAAGCTAGTACATTTGATGTGTAAAACTCATCAAATAACTAAAAATTATGCACTAAAATTAACAGGAAAAAACCCATTCCTGTCCTCTTTAAATAAACCTTTACTTGTGCTTGTATCTCTTGTATCAAGTCCCTAGAGACATAACATTATAATAGAATTAAACCTAGCGTGGGAAAGTGGGCACTGCTTCCAGCTTGTTGCTAACATAACATTACAAATCCGTAACATTACAAATCTGAAGAAACATTATAACCTTGTAACACTTTAGCATTAGGCTGAGTATGGTTTTGTCGGACTTCTGTTAAACTTGAACAACTTTGCAACAGTAACTATAAAAAAATCTCGATTGTGGAAAAACATACAGTCTCATAGACTGATAATTATTCACCTCTCAACAAAACACCAGAGACGATTAGTCTTGGCTTGCATCTCCCTTGATTGTGGTTTTATAGGAGATTTCAGTCTTTTTGTCCAATATAGCAAGGAGATGCAAACAGATAAATATCAGGCTTTTAGAGGTACAAATCTGTGGGTGCTTAGTGATTTAGTGCACTGCGCTAAATCAGCCTGACACTGCATCGTAACACAAATCGAGTTGTAAATAATGTGCTTTTCACAAAACCTGCACCAATCTTGTTGTGAACACAGCCGATCATTTACATCCATTTTGTAATCAGTTGACCATTTCTCAGATGGTATGTCAGTGCCCGAAGGCTGGCTGCATTCTGTTTTAGAAAAACGTATTGGTTGTCTACCCCAATAAAAATAGATCCCTTGGCATGTGTGCAGACGGGAGCCAAAATGAAATTAGCTTTGAGTGGTTCCTGGCACGAGAGAGGGAGAGAGAGACAGAGAGAGAGAGAGACAGAGAGAGAGAAAGAGATGCATGGTATTTTAAAGAAAAGGCCTGCACAGAGAACACACAGACCAATGATCATCACATAATTCCAATGGAATAAGGACTAATATGCAGTCTTTATATTCTGAGTTTTGGTAAAGCCAGATGACCTCTGCAGTCAAGTTGCTGCTAAATGTTCCGCTGTACAGCAGGGAGAGGAGAAATGTGTCGTGTTCAGAATGTGGCTAGATTCGGTTCCAAGAAAATGTCTGTTTACTTGTGCAACAGCATATAAACAGGGTTTCAGTTTAAGCATAAAACCTCAGTCCAACACTGCAGACAGCTCTCAGGCCCCTGTCAGACCCCACAACTGCAAATACGAGGTAAAACCAGCCTTGGAATCAAATTTGTGCTTGGCACAATAACTTGACAGTTATGTAAAAAATTATTTTCAAGAAATAAGACCACTGACCTCCATTACAGCTAAGTGATGGACCAAAATTTTAGACAGCCCTGACACTAGTGTTTAGTAATCATACTAGTGTTTAGTAATCATACAGTATGCCATCATACTGGCATACTGTGGGTATAGAAAAGAATCACCACCTTCAAAATATACACATTTTGTTGTTTTGTAGGCTGAAATTTAGATGCTCAAAAATAAAAACAAACTAATAACTAATAACCTTCTCAACAGCACACCAAGCTCCCACCTGTGATCAACTGTAATCGTTTTGATTAGTTCAGCTATTCCAGCAGCATTCCAGTGCTTGCCTGTGCAACTGGAAACTTACTTATGGAGTGGCCCCTGTGATCAGAAGGTTGCAGGTTTGAATTCCAGGACTACTAATGGCACCACTGAGATACTCTTGAGCAAAATACTGTCCCCACACTCTGCTCTCCAGGTGCTGTATCACTGACAGCCCACTGCTTCACTTGGTGAATGGGTTAAATGCAGAGAAGAATTTCACACTGTGTGCTGTTTTGTGCTGTTTTGTGCTGTGTTCACATGCGAATGCGAAAACAGCTTGAACAGTTCTGTAAAGACGAGTGGGCAAATATTGCACAGTCCAGATGGTAGCAAAGTATCCCTACAGACTCAAGGCAGTAATTAAAGCAAAAAGTGGTTTCTCAAAGTACTGACACATTAGGGTGATCTTTTATCCACCTTAGTGATTCTGTTTTTTATTAGTTTTTTTAATCTAAGCTGTTGCTGTCATACCTTTCATTTAGATGTTGCAAGTTGCGCTGAGTAAATGGTAGAAAATTGGTTCTCTCTCTCTCTCTCTCTCTCTCTCTCTCTGTGTATATGTTTTCATTTCAGGCTGCAAAGCAACAAAATGTGAATATTTTGAAGAGGGATTCTTTTCTAAATCCACTGTACACGTCAACACGTGCACACTCATATATCATGTAAATGTGCCACATTTTCCGTTAGAACATCAGAGCTAATTCATGTCTTTTTGTTTTTTTATGAATCCTGACTATGTCTTTGAAAGAGCTCATCCACATTTTCCCAAACAAGTATTATAGTTTAACAAAGCTCAAGGGCTCCTCCAGTGGAGGTTTGAAAGAGCACTACTTTATGGCTTTATGCATGTCATAAAATCTCTTAATTAAAGACAAAATACTTAATAAAAAGAAAACTAAAATATGGTCTCACTGCTTTTTCATAACATGATAAAGAGGTATTAATATCATGCATGGTCTTGTTTACAACAGCAGATGGTAGCAGTGTTTCAATCATTGGGTACTGTATGTGATCATGGGTGCTGTACTGTCCGATTATAGATTCAGCTTTCATTTATTCGTTTTAGATGCAATATCATTTTGTATTAAAATGTTATTATTAAAATAAAATGCAGCAATAGATAGTCCCAATAGTATATAACACTGTGAGTGTACTTTGAATCACAGTAAAGTAAACCCACCATTGCCTGAAATTAAACAGTCAAAAATAATTTCTTATTATCTAGCTTGCCTTCCTTTAATGCTCACAGAAAGTCTGAGAGGTATGTTTACCTAATATAACTTGTATGGATGCATTAAGCGTGCATAAGACACTTTTACTTGACTTGGCTGAGTCATTGTGGCTGGCAGTTTGGACTGATCATTCTGTATTAAGAAAATGCAAGCAGTGTGATGAAAGTGCTCCATGCCGCATACTAGTTAGTAAAGTAGACAATACATTAAGATGCCATCTTCCTCAATCTTTGGATCGGAGAAGATTCCTATAAATCTCTAGAACTGAAAGGCTGGGACTGGAGTGGGAACTGCTAGAATACTCAAGCTAAGCAATTGGCAGTAATATGTGCACATCCAAAAGGGGAGATGGTCTGCGACATGCCTACATTAGATTTTTCAACATTCTCTTAAATGTAGAGTGCTAAAACATAGAAGACAGGCTGTTACACTGACTGATTAAATTCTGTGACAAATATCATAGGCTTAAATGATGCCATACTGGATGCCAGAAATGGGGCCGCTGCATTCCCACTGACCCCACATGCAATGATATAAAGGTATAAGACACAGGCAAAGGTATATAGAGGGAAAAACAGAGAATGGTTCTGACACAGCCACATCTTTCAGCCTTAATGGCAACACAAGGACTCCAGGTTGTAAACATCCCACAGATTAAAAAATATTCTCCTAATGACTCCAGGTGGCAGTGTTTTCCCACTGGGCCAAACTGGAACCCCAAACAGTGCTCAAGGCTCCAAGCTAGGATGGGGCAACACCCTCTGAAATTCTGTCAGAACCAGTGTACCACTCAACCATGCAATGTAAGTACTGTTGACCGCCAGCTTTAGTGTGGCCCTTGTCCTGAAGAGGCATTTGAAGATTGCTATGAACCTGAGAACAATTTCCTCCGGGATAAATAAAGTTTTCTGATTCAGATTCTGAAGGGAGCAGGTTCCCTGTTGTTCCTCTAAAGTAGTTAAAAGTCATCAACAAGGAATCTACTAGAAAACTACGTGCAAAAAGGTATCCGGGTGCCTTTGGAGTAAAATGGCTCTAACAACCGCAGGACAGATTGCTGACTGAGACATTCCAGCATCCTTCTGGGGCCCCATCACACTGTTCAGTTGGATAATGAGACATTGGAGCGGCTGCAGGAAACAGAGTTGGATGGAGTCGGAGCAGGAATTGTTGCCAGCACTGAGACACACTCTGTAGGACGCTAGAAATATTCTGCAAGTACCGCTGCTGAATGATTGGCAGCCAGCTCACTGCTCTCTATATTATATATGCATGCCCACCATTGGCTGTATCCATTTTGTATGGCTTAGGTAACATGGATGGGGGACTCATGCCCCATAGTTAAGCTGTGAGTTACTTTTAGTGACAATTAAACAATTATACATTGTTCATATACATACACAAACTTATATTTATATAATATTTGTGTACTTTTTATATTATACTGGTTTTTTGTTAAGTTGGTTATGCTGCTTCTACTTTATTCTTTTGTTATGTCCACTTGCTGCTGTAGCAATGCAAATTTCCCACCTGTTGGACCCCACCTAAGGGTTCTTTTATATTATATTATCTGAATCTGATGAAAGAGATCAGGGACTGGAACATGTCTAGGTCTGCAGATATATGGATCTAGCAAAGATGGTGGTAAGTCTACTGAGGTGTAAGGAAGCATGGTCATGTTTATATTGTATCACACCCTGTTTGTTTAAATGGCTGACACTTGATCCCTGAATTTAGACGAGCTTATACAATCAGTCGGTGATCTGTCAATGGTGTGATGTGTGGGTTTGCTCAAAAGGGGGCGATCATGTTTAACGTAACAGTACTGAGGACTGATTTTTAGACTTTAAGGACATTCCATTCCCTTTAACATTTCCACTGGTGTGACAGTAAAAGTAAAGTTTCAGCAAGTGAGTCTACTATGGAGAGGTGAATGTTTATGAAATGAAAGATGCTTCCCATGCACATATAATGTGTTGTGACCTACTAAGCATGCCTTGACATTTACAATGAATTCCACTAAAATAACCATTGCATAGCTATAACAATTATTTAAATGCAAGTGATATATCTTGGATTAGCCCTTTTGTATATTTTGATGCATCATCTGTATATCTGGAAAGCAATAGCCATGGGAGAAGTTGTGTATAGCCGTGGAGTGTTCTTCAGGTAAGACTGGAGGGTTTGAAAAGAAATTAAATGGTTTGGTTTAGGATAAAGTTATTTGATCAACAGCATGTAACTGGAGAACTGTATATTATAGAATCACGGAAGCATGTAATCCCTGCCTCTGTTTTCCATTATAATGTCCAATACTGAGGTAAGGCTGGTTTTACTTGCAGTTCACAGTAATGCTGCCATATGCTCTAATGTGACATTTCACTTCACTGTAGAATATTTGAAGCTGCGCAATGGCGTGATCATTTTAGGTGTGGGCCAAATCCCTGTGGATCATTTCACTGTGGGATATTCTTAAATGCAACCTCAGAAATGTCATTTCTGAAAAAAATGCTTTTCAGTGGTTTTAGACAGGCTACAGCCCTCTTATCCTTTGGTTGTGTGAAACCATTAAATAATAAATAGGTTGCTTGTAAAAATCGATTGATTGAAAGTAAAACCTACATGTAAACAGTTTTTATTTCGGATCATATCTTTTTTTTTTTAAATTTTGGATCATTTCTATTGTTTTTTTATGAACAATGTAAAGAATGGATGCTGTCTTCAAATGTGGATTCAAAAATAAAACATGAAAAAATGGAGATACATATCTTTGGGCAACAGCAACATGCTTGTGTTTACATATGAAAACTTTATACCAATATGTAATCTGAGGCTGAAGAATCCCTCTTCTTCCTTTGTCCCTCCCCCCCCCCTCTCTCTCTTACTCTCT
>JBBPCY010000035.1:9745241-9757282 GCA_037974405.1 Brachyalestes nurse
GATTTAAGGGGCAGGGCGTTTGTTTGAGGGAGCGCCCCCCCCCACCCCCGGAGAACGGTTGGTCTGAAAGTACAAAAAAACCAACAAAAAAAAAAAGTGCACTGTTACTAAAGTGTTTTTGTTCAAAAATAAAATCTTCAATGAGGTAAAAAAAAACCCATGTAACATTCTAAGCCACCTGGAATAAATTACAGCTTAATACTCCCAGTTGAGCAGAACTAGGTTGTAGTGAAGAAAACGGAGTCTTTCAGCGTTCTGCCCCGTAGGTTCGCTTCGTTTATTTTCATAAATGGCGTAATTCTCAAAACACCCACAAGATGGGGGCGTTTATCGGTGAACCCGATATTACAAAACCGATAACCGATTATGGTAAAATGCTTAAATATCGGGAGTAGTAACAGATGGTCCCATACAGAGTATGAGAACAAGTGTTTCTTCACCTCAGCAGTCCACGCCAGTCCCTGCACCAAACAATCCAGAGTCTCCAGTACGCCTACCAGGATCATAACGGCAACGATAAAATCACAGAAACAAGTCCTGAAAAACCTAGAGCTTATTCTTCATACATTGATTCCCTGTCTTTTATATGGTCTTTACTTATTTTGCTGACCTCACTTTTCCAACTGTAATGACTGGCGGAGAGAGGCTTCAGTTGTAGACATAAGTTTAATGAGAAAGTCAGTGTGAGCAGCAAAATACAAAAAATGATTGTAAAAATGCAAACCGTGACGGCTAGGGTATTCCAAAATCATAATCCATAGTACTTTTCAAGCCAACCAGGCGTAAACAAAAGCATGAGGGCAAGGCAGAAAGCAGAATCCAGGTAAAACAAACAATGAGTCAAAAACCAGTAAAGCGAGTATTATATTCAATGCGAGAGGCATAGGTCAGAGAAAAAAAACAAGTCAGCAACAATAGATCCAAAACGGCAGGATTACAAGAAGGCTTAGTACACCAGGTGATGAAATACTGCAAAGTTTAAATTAAAACAAAAAAAAAAAACTTAAATGGGCCTAAAACAAGACATCATGTGCCTAATCTGGGTGTTGCTATAGTGGCAAGAAGAACAGTAGTCACATTAACCAAACCTGCTGAATCAAGAAATCACTTTAGGTTAGAGAAGCCCTATCAAAACAGGCAGATGGGCAGCTGGTAGCGTAGTGTTTCAGGCGTTCGCTCTGTGATCAGGAAGTTGTGTGTTCAATTCCCAAGACTGCTAAGCACCTCTGAGGTACTCTGAGTAAGATGCCATCCCCACACACTGCTCCACACACACGGCTCCCTGGGCGCATGTTCCTGGCTGCCCACTGCTTCACCTGGTGAATGTGTTAAACACAGAGGAAGAATTTGGTGCTGTTCACACTGTGTGCTGGGGTGTGTTCACGTATGACAGAATGGTCACTTTCACTAATTTCAGATTACAAGGAACACGGTGTGAGCCCTGGCAACATGGTAATGTGAAGAGAACCTAGAAGGAAACGTTGAAAGTTTAAACGATGGTGTGGACCATTCCAGGTGGGTGAGGGCCGAGGGACGGTGTGAGACCTGTGACCAACACAACAGTAGAAAACAGACAGCATGTTTAAGGAGATAAGTGAACTAGGAAGAGAGGAAGTGGCCAGTACACCAGCAGAAGGTCCTACAGCACCAAAGAAAGGAAGGGGCAGATCCCGCAAACAACCGAAGGAGCTTGTTAAAGGTATCACGCCTAGAAGGCCGAGAAGGAGGACTATAGGGAGTAAGAACAAGGAGAGCAAAAAGGGGAAACGAGGCCTCGAGGCAGACCGAGAAAATGGCCACAGATATCGGTTCAGCGGGGAGAACAGCAGCTGCAGGAAAGTGAGGCGTTTGATCAAGAATTTGACCACATCGCTGTCGTCAAGAAAGAGTTCGAGGACAACGACGCAAGTCGGCGATGTGCTAGTAACCTCTACCGTCTCGCCACCTGGCCGTAAATCTCCATCTGGCAGAAGAACGATCTATCATCGGACACCGAGACCACAAGTATTCGCTTGACCGCTTACTTTTCCTTTGCTTGTGTTTTGTTATATCCTCCTGGTAAAGTTCTGTTGATAAATTTGCTCCTCTTCGTAAATTTTCACTTAACTGATTTGACATGTTTGATGTTAACCAAAAGGGGGGAAAATGTACTAGTTTGCAGTGTTTTTCTCATTTATATGTAGTAGTGCCCTTAGCAAAAAGTATTATAATTGAAGCTAATTTTTTTGAGTATGCTTGAGTATAAGTATAGCAATTATACGGACCATGTACTTGTAAAGTATACTAGAAAGTAAACTAATTTAATACGTCTTCGAACTAAACTGGAACATTTTTAAGTTTACAAAAGTATACTTTCTATATTTCTTTATACTTATCAGTATAAGTCAAGTATACTTCACTATACTATTCTTAAGTAAATAAAATATAGTATATAAAAAGTAAACTTCAAGTATACTGCCTGAGTTTTAGTATAAAATAAGGATACTCGTAGTACATTTGAATAAACTACTTTTTGCTAAGGGTGAGATTAGAATAGTTTCGGCTGAGAAGAGGTGCGAAACTGCATGAGAGCATGAGCAACTTATGAGAAGGGCGAAGAGCTACAGGCAGCCTAGTTTCTGTCTCTAAATAGTACATGGTGGTCTTGGTCAGCGTGTCTCAGGGCATGTGTACACATAGAATGAGCAAAACCTACTGAGCCCAGATAGGAACCGATACCATTACATCCTGCCGAAGCAGATAATAGAAACCCACGTAACTTGTTTTGTTTTGACACTCTCTCATCAGGACGCTGAGAAGAGACCTGCCCTATTTGCCTGGCAGATAAAATAAACCTTGTTTGATTTTAAAAACCTCTCTGGTCTTGAATCTTGAGTTTGTGGAACACGATTCATTTTTCCACAACATATCCAATATAAAGTAGCTAGCTTACATTATTGCCTGTAGTTTTACCAGATACTTGTCTATTTACACACACATAGCTTTATATTTCATAAAAAAATATATGCAAAGTCATTTATATGTACAGTAAACAGTTATTTGTTAAAATGATGTTAGAGGAAATACAAATTAACATTAAAGAAATAGTTCAACTACATTTCTGTGCTAACACTGAGAGGGAGATAGTAGTCACCATTTAGAACATCTATGATGCTAATTGGTGACTTTTGGTGTTCAGTCGCTGTCAGCAATACATAAATACATGAAACAATGATACCTGTGCATGAATTAGTTTATCCAGTTCTAATCCTCTCCTCAAACACATTTACAGGTTCTGTCCAGTAGCACGTTTATCTGACCAGTCTTTTATTACATCAGATCAGAAGTGCTGCTGATGGAGTTGATGCAGGTCATAAGAAATCACAAGAAAATCACAATTTACCCAAATCACAAGATTAGCAACTTTTTAAATATTAAAGAGTGAATTACCCTTTCCTATTTATTTTAGTTGTATTCTAATCATGTATTGAGGGATTCCCAGTTGCATTAAGAACTGAGTCTTACACGTTCCATCCTCACATGACACAAACACATTACCCGTGCTTTATATTTTGACCATACAATCTAAATGGTCAAATCTGAGCCCTGGTTAGGACTTGGTTAGGAGACCACCTGGGAATACCAGGAGCTGTGAGCTTTTTTTGGGGGCAGCTGGTGGTGCTGTGTTTCCCCTGTGGTCACTGCTCTCCAGGCGCTGTGTTTCTGCTGCCTGATGCTTAAGTTGGTGAATAGGTTTAATTACAGAGAGAGACTGTTCACACTGTGTGCTGTGGTGTATTCACGTATGACAAATGGTCACTTCACACTTTAGAAGTTAGCTGGTGAGATGAATCATCTCCGATATAGAATGGAAAACACACAAATGACATCCCGAAGACTCAAAAACAGTAAACAAAATTTGAAGATCTGTCCCAACTGTTCAACTAGTCTATAGAAGCCAAGTTCTTTGGCACATCTGGAGCAAGTAGAAAACACATTTGCACAAACAAGGGCGTCTTGTTTTATTGCTAGTATAAAATCCTAATTTTTGAGTAGTAAAATGAGGAGAAACTGACATGCCACAGCTAATGAACTTATCAGTCACAAAGATCATATTATTGATGATACAAATGCAAACATGACAAGCCATTTTTGATCATGCACTGATAACTCACAGAGGAACACAACACAGTGTCAGTTCAGGTAATGTGGGACAATCAAACTATGCTATTAGTACTAATCATCATGTGAAACAGCTTCACTGCGCTGATGTCATGTAAAAGAAGTCATGAAAGTGGTGCTGATCTTGCAATAAGATGATCCAAAACACTGCAATGACTAAAATACACCATGTCACAGCAAAGCTAATAATACTAAAGACAAAGCTGTACTACTTACTGTAAATACTTAATGTAAATGTTACTGAGTATTGCACACTTAGTTACAAACTAGTGAACACAGCTAGGAAGTAAGATAGCCAGTGACACACTACTCTTGGCTCTCTGGGCTTGAACTTTAATATATATATATATGCAATTTCATAAGAAATGTTTATAAATGAATGAAATGAACAGAAAAGTGACAAATAACCACAGCTATTTATATTACAATGAATGGTCAAGGATAATTTTATGATACTTTTGTGAAACAGTCCCTTAAACTTCTAGCTGAAGCTAAAGAACTAAAAAAGTCCCTAATAATAAGAGGAACTCCACTGATTTTACTGAACACCATTTAAAGGAATCATGCTTTAAATCACATAATTAATTCAGCTTGAGCTTCCCCAGTCACATTCACACAATCTATCGATCATTATATATATATATATATATATATAATTTGTTCTATATATTCTATATATAATGTATATTGTTTGATTGATTTTTTAAGTCAGTTTAGGTATGAATACACACACAGTTTGCACACACACCTAGTGGTTTGGGTGTGCCCCCCTCCCCGCTGCCCCTGTCCCACCCCACCCAGTGCAGTGTTAAGTAGAAACAAAGCAGTGAAACAGACACACTGGTTCTCTCCTCTGTTCACAGCGACAGCCCTAAATCTTGAATAGCGCTGGGATTGAGTCTGTGAGTGTGTGCAGGAAGGCTAGGCGTCTGTATGAAACATTATTTATGGATGTTTTACAGTAAATGAGTCAGAGCAGCAGAAAGTGTTCCTGGGAGCTCCAAACAGGACCAGCAGGATTCAAGCAGGAACCAAAACCACGGGACGTCCCGGCTGCAGGGTGTAAACACACGACTGTTACACAGCTCTGATATTTATGTGCTCAAAAGGATGGATCGGAGACTGTCAAATACTGCATATCATTGTGTTTTTATCTGCTTCTTCTTGATATGCCTCATCCTTGGTGAGTTAAATCTTCAAAACATACTAAATAGCCAACAATGCTCTCCAATAAAACAAGGAGCTAGCCAGTAGCTAGACTCTTTAGCCTTGAATTTGCACTTTTTAATCGTTTATGACCTTTTTAAAATTATATGTAACTTTAAAATATATAATGCTACACGATTATCAGCCACACAATGCTGTCAAATGTATTGTTAAGAGTGAAAAACAGTCTCAATTTGACCGTTTGTATACCCACCCTTGCTAGCCATGCTAGTTAGCCAGCGAGCTACCTTCAAAACGTCGGACTTTTGTACGACGTTTAGTACGATTTTGTACAAGATCAAGTTTCTCTACATGCACCGGAGGAACATTTACGTGTTATAAGATTAGATAACTAATGTAGTTAATCATCATTTCTGTTAATTGTCCTCAATTTGTGAACTTGGGCTGTGGCTAGCTTGGCTAATAAGGAAATCTTGGATAATAAGGACCCAGAAGTGTGTTCAAGTGGTTTGTTAGAAATCTGAGTTTAGTTTGGATTAAGAAACAAAGTGTCTATTAGAATAGCACAGAAGAGAGTAATATTTCATGTTTAATGTTAAACACAATAAAAGAGAGTAATGTTTACTGTTGATACAGCACAAAAGAGTTTACTGTATATTTACCATCTTGTTGTGCAGGCTTAATCTTTTTACACTTAGCTTCTCTAAAAGAGTAATGTTTAGCGTTAGAACCTGTATTGTTTGTTATCTGTACTTTTGGTTCGTTATTTATCTTGATATCTAAACTGTTCTAGTTATTTATCTCTTACTTATCACCTCCATGCTGCTAGTTCTTCGTTATTTATTTGTTTATTCTATCTCCTTATACACTGGTGTATTCTGGTACAGCCAATACATTCTCCACTTGATTTGTTTTATTCTATGTATGTATAAAGGAGATAAGCATCTACAAAGCTGTAAGTCTTATCTCGTTGCACTATACATTTCTGTATTACAGTGACAAAGACATTCTATTCTTCTGTGCTGTTAGAACACAAAAGAGAATAATGTTTAGTGTTAGAACACAATAAAAGAGAGTAATGTTTACTGTTCGAAAACAATAAAAGAGGGTAATGTTTACTGCTTAGTGTTAGAACAAAATAAAAGAGTAATGTTTACTGTTAGAATACAATAATGGAGAGTAATGTTTACTATTGGAACACAGTAAAAGAATAATGTTTACTGTAAGAACACAATAAAAGAGAGTAATGTTTAGTGTTAGAATACAATAAAAGAATAGTGTTTATTGTTTACTGTTAGAACACCATAAAAAAGAGTAATGTTTACTGCTTAGTGGTAGAACACATTAAAAGATAGTAAAGTTTAATGTTTACTGGAACACCAAGAGTTTATTTTATATTTAACATTTTATTAAGGCTTCATCCTTTTACATTTAGATGCTCTAAAGGTTTATCTTTATTAAAAACTACATAATATGATCTCATCCTTACCTCTAGTAAGGAAGTAAGATAAGATGGCACTTAATTTATCCTGGGGGAACTTTTTTTCATTAACATGTTCAGTACAACAAGAAAGAATAATAAAATAATACACAGTAAACAATAGTGAAACACAATGACAAGAACATTGTAACAATGGTATTGTTGTGTGCATTTAATGTGGTTTAATGTGCTGTACTAGCAGATCAATAGTGCAAAATGGTTTATGAAAGTGACTTGGTGTTAATACAGTAAAAATGAATGCAAATTTAAAAAAAAGCAGGTGATATGGGATTGAGATTAAGAATCAGTCAATTCACAGATTAAATGGTTGAGTTATTTTGCACAAATCCGATTAGAAACAAAACATTGTAAAAACTGAAAGAGTTCCCCTACAGAACAGGAAGAAATTATACAGTCTTATGGCCAAAGGTAGAAATGATTTTCTGCAGATTCCTGCATATAAAGGCTGGTCTTCTGTACATTGTATATAATCTGATTTATTTTTGTTACAACCCAACAGGATCAGCCGAAAGCCATTTAGTTACTACATTTTACGCCTGGCCTTTCTCCTACAGGTATGTACCCAGCTGCTGCTATAGAAGTGTATACCCCTGTTGAGGTGTTTGTAGAAAATGGAACTACAGGGACACTTAAGTGCTCGTTCAAATCCACTGAAGTGATCAGCAGTCAAGCATCAGTATCCTGGTCCTTCATCCCTGAGGGGTCTACAGACGCCACTGGTGTAGCTGTAAGTCTTCTTTTTTCCTGAATTACCACAAATGTTGTGATATGTAAAGTTGTAACAATGCATGTTTGCATGGAGCTGTTTTAAGGAACTGGCTCCATTTACTTATGCCAAGCCATTAGACATTCCCTTCAAAGCACAGTTAGACAAAAGTACATTTTGTGAAGATATAATTTTTTGACAGCACTTTTTGACAGTGTTTGCAGCTCCTACCATATAGACCTTTTATTTCTAGGGACGAGAAATAATGAAGAAAAATAAATAAGTAAATAGATAATGAAACAATTGGCTTCTTAGTTGTTTCTTACTATGAGTGTTTTTAAGCAAACTGCGAACTTTGGTTCTCATGTTGAAGGGAGTCAGATGGTTAACATGCATCAGGATATTTGGAAAGCGGAAGTCTGTATGAGACTCTTGGAAAGAGGAACTATTGTGGGGGGATACTACTTTCAGGATACCACCTCATCTGTGAAATATGGTGGAAGAGCAAATGACTGACAGTCTAAAGTTTAGCAAAGTGACGACACAAAACCAGCTAAATTTTAGGGCTGTAGCGATAGAACAAACCCACAATTTGGTTCGTATCACGATTTTTGACCCACTGGCTTTGAGCTGGCTCAAAACACTCGACAATTATCCTGATCAAATGTCCTCAAATATCCTCAAATATCCTGAATTTGGTCTTCTGTGTGTTTTTTCCTTTGTTTGAGCCTAAAAAATCGACCCAGAGTGTGCTGTCCTCACGACACAAGACTGTGAAGCTAAAAATGAAATGAAAGAGATCTCCACACAAGGCTTACTTTTTTTTATTTTACTGAAGATCTCTTATGTTTTTTCTTTGTAACTGAAATATACAGAAATGGACAAATAAATTACTGGCCAATACACACGTCTTAATGCCACACGTAATGATTAGCCTAGCTTAAACACGAGCATTACATTACATTGGCATCACATTTATCGACCAAAAAGCAATTCCAACACACATCAGAGTGCTTTCTGAACACATTAATACTCACAAAGACGAACGGTTCCCAAGGCACCTACAATAAGACAAAGATGTCCTACTGTCGCCCCCCTAGTGGCGAAAGACGGGAAGGATAACTCTGGGAATTGGAAGGGATGTGTCTCGATTCGGCCTTCTCACACCGCGACACGGGTTCGTGGACCTGGTTTTCGCAATTTTGGTTTAATATTGTATATCGTTACAGCCCCTAAATACTTAAAACACATAGCATGGCAACCTTAAGTAGGACATTGTTTATAGACCTACTGCATCTGTGGACTTGTTCAGGGTTGAAAAGTGTAACATTCTGTAAATGACGATCTGCCGTTAATTAGCATTTAGCTTGATAAAGGCAAGGCTGAAGGGTTACTGATGGATCTGAGACAGTCAGATTCCTATGTGGTTTGTTCACTCCCTTCAAATTAGAGCAGATATAATGAATTCAAAGTGGAATTTTACAAAATTTCGTTTTCACAGTGATTTGATTGCAGATGCTTCATTCTATAAGCATTATTAGGAGCTCCTCTTCTAATATCTGAAGAACGTAAGGACAAGTTCACTAAAAGCGATTACATTGAAAGGTTACCAATACTGCCTAATGTTTTGAGGAAAAAAATGTTTTTGCCTGATATGTATTTTGACAAGGTATTGTAAGGGAAGATATTTCCAAAGGAAAACTTTTTTTAAAAGATTTTTTAAGCACTCTGAACAAATGAGTTTACATCTCAGCCATTAATCTGAGCGGAAATGTAGAAATATTGATCCTATTCAATATGCATATTAGTTTTTTTTTTTTCATTTTAAATCTGACTGCAGAGACACAAAAGAAGTACTGTTACTATGTGAAAAAGGGGGTTCAGTATACACAGCTGTTGTCTGCTTTTTTGTTTTTCAGATTTTCTACTACTCTGGCGGAAAAGCTTTCCCAGACAGCCCTCAGTTTAAGCCCAGAGTAGAATGGGCAGGAGACTTAAACAAAAAGGATGCGTCTATCCGCGTCACTCAGATGCAGTTCATGGACAATGGAACTTACTCCTGTGACGTCAAAAACCCTCCAGATATAAGTGGTAAACCTTCACTGACTAAACTCCGAGTCGTGGTGAAAGGTGAGTAAAGTGGGTTTTTTTGTGTGTGTATTCAATGCGAGTTCACTGTAAATATGGTTTTCCCGGTACTATTTTCCCTCTTCTTTAAGGAACTCTGTCTTTCTCTCAATAGAAGCACTCCCTCAGACCAGCCCAGCAGTGATAGTGGGCGCAGTCATCGGTGCAATCATTGGAGTTATCATCATCGCTTTTGTAGCGTATCTGCTAATAAGATTAATACAGTCCAATCATGACTACGAGGGGTAAGCCACACCAAGCTGAATCAATAAATGATGTTTAAGAGTATTTAAAGGAACATTTTACAAATAAGTTCTGCAGTGGGAGTGTTGACATGCTTCCGTACAGTGAGGTTTGTATTAATACGGGTTATTTGGGTAAAGCAGACTTTACACAGACTCTTATCTTTGCATAAAATGCATACCAAACGTCTTCACAGCAGTGATTCTATAAAGATCCTGCGTAATAGTGATTTGAAGAGCTGTGTAAAATCTGGGTTGCTTAAAACACAGTGTCACTCTCTGGACTAACTCTCCCTGATGTCCCACTGACCCGACTAACTCCTGCACTTGGCAGGGTGGAAAAGGAGCATGAGGTATTGCAGCAGTTAAACAAGCTAACCTGTTGTTGGAATGTGTTGGCCTGTTTGTATAACTAATAACCAGAGAGGAAACCGAGGTTTTCCTAACCATTTCTTCGGTTTTCCACAAACGACACACTTTAATATCATTATGTGAGCCAAATTCACCACTGATTCCTAACATGGGTCTTTTAGTTTGTGGCGGCTGTGCCTGTAGCACTTACAACAAAACTCTTGTTTGCAGTCTCCTTGTGAAATGTCATTTCTTAGACGCTCAGTCTTTGAAAGACATTGAGTAAAGCGGCATGCTCAGAACTTGTAGGTCAAACATGAGCTGTGTGTTTCTTCATGTGTGTTGTGAAATGTCCTGCGCCATCAAGCATCTGTCTGTTCATTATTCATTAACACACCGTCTCATTGTCTGATGATCTGTGTTTTCTCCTCTCTATTCCAATATGTGCACTAACCCTTATGTGAGCAAGCATAGCATAATAGTGAAGAATTGCAAAACCTCGGTGAAACGTTCAGGCAGGAATTGCTGTAGCTGGAAGTCCAGTTTTTGCTGTCCTTATTAAGAGACATTTAATGCTCTTAGGGGAGGGTGCTATGGCAACAGCAGTAACTGTAGAGAGTCTGTGAACTATTATAGATGGAGAAAAAGATGAATTCTGCATTGTGATTCTTTTCTTTTCTGTATTTGCTTTACCATAGAATGAACTTGTGTGCCCCCAGAGGTGTTACAACCTTGGTGGCACAGTTCAGACAAGGAACAGATGTATACTTCAGGTATACTATCTGGAATCCATAGTAAACATAATCGACATAGAACAAGGCATGTCAGTCTTAGGAATTAGGCTGTAAGGTTCTTACAGATATCTATAGCCAAGAAAATCAGTAAACATATTGTAAAACTGTCAAGTATCACAATATTACACTTTTGCCATATTGCCTACCCTTACCAGTCAAAGCTCAAGCTTTCCGTAAATTATTTAGCCTTAGTACCATATCATCAATTCTTTCTGAAAGCCAGACAAATAGGTACGACCAAATGCTTGAGTGGAGTTAGAAGAAATTCGGAAAACCATTACAGGACACAGTTTCCAGCATTATCTGCACGTTAAACTGGCCTGCTGTTTAATTTTCTGTTAGCTATTTGCTTCTTTAGTTCATTGTCCAAACTTGTCACCCAGTGCATCAGAGACCATGTTGCTTTTGTCATTTTTTTGTTTCATCACATTTGTGTGCCTCCATGTTTCTCTCTCCATCGGTGTGTGTGTGTCTGTTTGTGTGTGTGTGTGTCTGTTTGTATGTGCGTGTGTCTGCGTGGGCCATTGTCTGTGCGTCATCCGCTGCCTGGGCGTCACACACACATGAAAATGGTTCTGGCTGAAACCTGGCTGCCGCAGCTGCACCTCCATAGAGAGTGTAAGCACGCAGCCGGCTCGGCCGGGGAAGAAAGCCGAGTCCAGCACCGAGGGCTCGCGCTGTAGCAGCCCCTCAGCCCCTGTACAGGTACGAGTGAGAATGGAGGAAGGGGGAGGGGTGTGTGAATGAGAGTGTGAGTGTTGGAGCATTAGGCCTGTACAATATGTTGCTTGTTTATAACAAGAAAAGTCTGTATAAAGGGGACATATTATGCAAAACTCGCATCCTTTTGTATTTCCCTTTTGGTCTCTACTGCTCCTATAAACACTCCAAGCGTGGAAAAAAAACTAAAAAAATATTTTGGTGTCAGGAATCATACGCTTCTATGAGCCGTTTGGACGGCTCCCTTATTCTGACATCAGGAGGAAATTTGC
>JBBPCY010000035.1:9769299-9780578 GCA_037974405.1 Brachyalestes nurse
ACCATCACTATCATCATCATCATCATCATCACCCTCATCATCACCACCATCATCACTATCATCATCATCATCATCACTATCACCATCACCATCACTATCATCATCATCATCACCCTCATCATCACCATCACTATCATCATCATCATCATCATCACCCTCATCATCACCACCATCATCACTATCATCATCATCATCATCACCCTCACCATCACCATCACTATCATCATCATCATCATCACCACCACTATCATCATCACCATCATCACCATCACTATCATCATCACCATCACTATCATCATCACCATCATCATCATCACTATCACCATCACCATCATCATCATCATCATCACCATCATCATCATCACTATCACCATCATCATCATCATCATCATCATCATCATCACCACCATCATCACCATCATCCTCATCACCATCATCACCATCACTATCGCTATCACCGTCATCACCATCATCATCATCACCATCATCATCATCACTGTCACTATCACCATCATCATCATCATCACCATCATCATCATCATCACTGTCACTATCACTATCACTATCATCATCATCAGCATCATCACCATCATAACAATAATAATAATAATAATACTCATAACATCAACACCAATTATAGAAATCATAACACCACTACTACTACAACAACTACTACTTATAATAATGATCATAATAATCATTACATCATAACAGCAACACCAATAATGGTAATAAAAATAATAATAATAATTGCCATCATCATCAGGATAACAACACCAGTAATGATAATAACAATAATAATACTCATCATCACCATCACCATAAAAATAACAATACTATTTGGTTATTATTAGTATTATTATTATTATTATTATTATTATTATTATAATGATAATGATGATGATGATGATGATTATTATTATTATTAATATTATTACTAATAGTAGTAATAGAAAAAGTGTTCTATATAGCACCAAAAAAAAAATTTGACACCCTTTTTGGTGCTATATAGAACAATATTTCAAAGGGACTTTTTATTCATATAGTTGTGCTGTTACCTTCACTGAAAACCCCTAGAGAAACTTTTCAGGATGCAGTGAGAGTAGAATTACGCTGAAAGAAGTGAGTCCTGCTCTCAGGCCCATGGGGAATCCTGGCTCCAGCAATAATTGGATGTAGACACCCGATGGGTACCTGTCCATCACTGTCCTCTCGGATTCTATAACACGCTAACAGCCTGCTGTTCCTGGAGGAGGAACCACGCAGGATGCAGGGAGTGTGTTTAATGTAGTTTTTTTTACAGAATCAGTATTAGATTTGTTACTTGATTTGGAACATGGAATGTAATCTAGAGAAACATGCAGTGCATAAGCCTGTAAAAAATTCTGCTGCCCTTCTTCACAATCACTTTGGGCACAGGGAGAGCGAGAGAGAGAGAGGGAAAGAGAGGGGGAGGGAGGGGCAGGGAGAGAGAGAGGGAGGGAGAGAGAGAGAGAGAGAGAGAGAGAGAGCTTCCCATTCCCTTCTATGGCTATGGGCATGCGGGGAACAACAATACAGCAGGCAGGATATTCGGATATTCCCCACAGGATGTGTAGCAGAGAGAGAGAGAGTGAAAGAGAGAGAGAGAGAGAGAAAGGGGGAGGGAGGGAAGGAGGTGGAGAGGAGGAGAGGACAGAATGGGGCTGCTGTATAGTGTCATTTGTGTTGTAAGAGGCTGCAAGCAGCATGAGTGACTCTCTGTGCAGGAGATAGCAGCACTGGCACTTTCACTACTAAGGTAAGACTCAATCCTGAAATAAGATATTCTCTCTCTCTCTCTGTCTGTCTCTCTCTCTCTCTCTCTCTCTCTCTCTCTGTCTCTTGCATATGAAGGGGTGTTCTGTAGTAAAGGCAGTAGTCATATATAGAGCCATAACAACAGAACCATAACAATGTAAAGGACAGTTTGACTGCTTGGATAATATATGCCATGCAACAGTTGCCTCTAAGGTTCTGAGTTTTTTTGTTACCTTGTTGTTATTATTTGTATTGAGTATTGAGTGATTATTAATATTTAGTTTGTCTTTTACACTGTGTTAACATGTAACACCAAAACAAATAGCAAATGTGTCCTATTTAGTCACTATTTTAAAAGTTTGCACTTCTTAGACCATTTCTTCCACGTAATTTGTACATTTTGTCAAAATCGTGTCATTAAAGGACAAATATTCTGAAGAACTTTTTTAATTTTGTATCAGTGTTTTCAGAGGTATAAGGTTGTTGCAGAGCTGTTTGCTTAAGAGAACTGGTTCCATGTAGGTCTTTACAGCCTTTTAAATGTTTCTGTATTGCTCTACAAACAGTTCTGCTGTTGTTTTTTGGTAGTACCTTTCCTGGTATTCTGAGGAACTGTTCAGCTAAAAGTGAATAGCGGGACCGAGTGATGCTGCGTTGCTTAAGATGAGGCATGTTGTAATTGACACTTCAGAGGAATGAAGTCTGCAAGAGCTGCCCAGAAAGTGACATGACGACCTCCCCGGATCAGCGCCAGTCTGATCTAGACCCTCTGACTGAAATCAGATTGTGTTTTTTTTAAGGGGCATTTGGTCTGTTCTGTGCTGTTGATAGCTTTGAATGCTGAAGCCTTTGGTTCAGAGTTTAGAGAGCAAAAAAAATCATACTCCCCACCCTATTCTCCCCCCACCAATGACTAATCTTTCAGATTTCTGCTTCTGTCTGATATGTGGGTGCTTCCTCTTACGTCACATATCAATGTATGAAATGTTACATGGGAACTGAAACAGCAATAACATGTTTTTTTTTTCTGCAGTGCTTTTGAAAGCTCATGTCATAAACGTTCCACTGAAAACAGAACATTTGAAATGTCCCATGACATTTCGCTCGTCTGTCATGAAATTTAGACATTAAAGATCACACATTTCTACATTAAAGATAACATACGTGAGCGCAGTGGAAGCAGTAGTAGAAGCGATCATGTCTCAGTAGAAAAATGTCACCTTACGTCAGGAACACACACTTCCCCCTGGGAGTGCAGTCCATAAGCAGAATTCACACTGTCTGACTGTCTCTCTCTCTCTCTCTCTCTCTCCTCTCATGTGTGTTATATTTTCACGTCCCTACAGCATGATGGGGGCCCTCCTGTGGTTCCTCTTCTTCACTGTGAATGAAGTCGCAGCCTTCGTACACCCACGAGAGCTCTCGTCCTGCCGAGTGGTAAGTGACTCCACCGAGCGCTGGTGAAACCTGGGAAAGAAACGTTAGAAATCATGCAATTTCAATGTTTTAAAAGACTGAGTGCCTTTGCTTGACCTGTTCCTATGGTCATTTCATTGAAACGATTCTAATACCTGCTATAACTAGAAGACACATTGTAAAAAATAAAAACTAATTATGTGTCTAATTAATGTCATTAAATACTGGATGAGTGAACTAATCAGTGGATTTTTCCATGTTGTAAGTTACTAATCAAATGAGTGCTCTACTGTTCAGGCTGCACATGGCTTGTTCTCATTCATCTAAGGCAGTCCTTTAGATTTGTAGCTCCACTGTTTAACCATTTATTAAAAGTTAGGGTTAGGGTTAGGGTTGGAATATTCAAAGCAAATGCATGGAGACCGTTCAGTATGTGTTTGTGTGCATGTCCATCCTCGGGCCCCTGTTCGGCTCTCAGACTGGGTATAAGTCAGGAACTGAAAAATGTATAATTATACCATCTCACAGTTTCATGGAAAAAAAACAGTGCTGTGGGGTTTTGTTTTTACTGTTTATGGCTTAGATTTTGTTTTGTCAGTGAGTAAACAGCCATAAAGGAGAAAAAGGAGAGTCAAATGTTTTCTAGTAAAGGTCTCCCAGCGACACCTGCAATAGGGCAGGCTCTCTTCTGCAGGAAATCTATGTGTGTGAGGGGACAACAGAGCTCCGCAGGGTGTATGACAGAGACTATGGCTTGTGGGAGGAAGCAGTGGGAATGACTGTGCCGCTCATTGTGCCCATATCCTCTCTCTAATCATGTATCAGAAAGTTCTGCAGGAAAGGATGGGCTCCTCAGAGACACAGATGGGCCTCAAGAAGGAAAAATATTTTTGGCCTTGACTGGCCTACAGCTACAAATGGCATGTTTCCAAATATGTGTGTGTTGATCTATCTGTCTGTGCTGACAGAGAAAGCTTTGTATAAGTTTACTGTCATTATATTGTAGAAAATAAATGGCTAAGTGTTCCTGGAAAAACCCGCCGGTGGAGTGTCACAAGTGACGTA
The DNA here is from genome assembly GCA_037974405.1 of Brachyalestes nurse. Classification (NCBI taxonomy): domain Eukaryota; kingdom Metazoa; phylum Chordata; class Actinopteri; order Characiformes; family Alestidae; genus Brachyalestes; species Brachyalestes nurse. Next base: position 9,773,560 of record JBBPCY010000035.1, read on the forward strand.
TGACTCTGGTCATGACATGTTTGCTGTTTTGGTGGACGTCATCTGGCCTCGAATTTTGCAAGATCACTATGACTAATCGATCCAGTGACATCTGAGTAGTCTCTGCTTAGCATCTTTGAACCGTAGCGTTAAAGTCTTCTTCTGCTTTCCTCCACAGCTCAAGAGGGAGGCATTCTGCAGTGGTTTGAACCTAACAAGTATCCCACCCCAGCTTCCAGGTGGCATCCAGACACTTGACCTGTCCTACAACTTCCTCCAGAACCTCACAGAGGACGTCCTGTCTTCCTATCCCGACATCCACCAACTCAACCTCCACTCCAACAGGATCCGGAGCATCCAGCCAGGCCTCTTCAGAAACATGACCCAACTGCAGTCTCTTGATCTCTCCAGAAACCAACTGTACCTTCACGCGACTCTGGAAACGCACCTGGGGCCGCTCACATCAGTCAAGAAACTCGATCTGTCTGGAAACGGTCTTTACACAGACATGAGCAACGTCTTCCTGAGAGAAGCCCATGCTCTCACTAACGTCTCTTTAAATGGAAACAGCATAACCAAAATAGGCAAAGAAACATTCGGCGGGTGCCCATCTTTGAGAAGCATAGACTTGCATAACAACGTTATTCTAGAGATCGAGGAGGGTGCATTTGACTCTCTGCAGTACCTCACAGAGCTTGATTTGTCGATGAACTCAATTTCCTGCATTACCGACTTTAATCTCTTCCAGCTGAAATCATTGAACCTGAGCAAAAACAGTATGACCTCCTTCCAGAGCGTTGACTTAAACAAGGACCAGTTTGAGCTGCTCTACCTGGATCTGAGGGAAAACAAGATGCACTACTTCCCCGTCCTCCCAGGCATGAACAGGCTCATTTATTTGGATCTTTCACGGAACCAGCTGCACAGTGTTAACTGCACTGGTGCGGTTGAGGAACTGCAGTTCCTGAGAGACCGAGAAGAGCTGACACAAGCCCCACTCTGTAGCAGCAATCAGCACCAAGAACTACCCAGGCTCCTCTACCTAGACCTGAGCTATAACCAGTTCACAGCTGTGCCTGCTGACTTCTTCAGCAGCATGGTGGCTCTAGAGACCCTGAACATCAGCAATAACTGTATTGGGACCTTCATGGTAGAGACAGAGAGTCCTCTGAATGCACTGAAGACCCTTGATCTGAGCTTCAACAACTTGCAGAACCTGACGTTTGGTGAAGGCACCTTGACGGCACTGGGGTTGCTTTATCTTCAGGGTAACTCACTCAGAACCTTAGACTCGGCCATCTTTTCCAATCTGCCCAGTATTACAAACCTGCATCTTCAGCTGAATGAGCTGAGTGTCTGTGGTCAGCAGGAGGACCAAATCAATGACTGTGTCTCTCTCTCCTCCGTACCTACATTGCAATACCTCTATCTCTCAGAGAACAACCTGGATTCTTTACCCGCGCATGCCTTCCGGGGAAGCCCACTGCTCATCCTAGACCTATCTCTGAACCCTGGATTGAAGATGAATGAACTAACTCTCTCAGGCTTAGAGAACTGTCTCACCTACCTCTCTTTGAGAGGGGACCAACTCCAGAGGCTTAGCGTCGATCTCGCAGTCCTACACAGCCTGAAGAAGCTGGATTTGTCCTGCAACCGACTGACCAGGCTGTCACTGAGTCGAGACTCGGCCATCGAGTTTCTGAATCTGCAGAACAATAGCTTGGTGACCCTGGAAGATCACATGCTGACTGCACTAGAGGGCACACTTAAATCTCTCCATGTCGGCTTAAATCCACTCACCTGCTGTGAAAACCAACGTCTAATCAGTTGGGTGCAGGAGACCAGTGTGAATATTGGAGACATTGCAACAGCATCCTGCCAGTACAGAAAAGACTCTGAGTTGGTGGAGATCAACCTCAGGGATGTAAAAACTGAGCACTGCGAGACTCTGCACAGCAAAGTGCTTGTGCTCAGCATGATTGTGGTGATAGTTCTGGGACTAATGGTGGTTTTGCTGGTGGCCATAAAATTGTGCCACTCAAGAAGTCACAGATTCAATCACAGCTACAAGGCCTAAAATACTTCTGAAGGAAAACCGAGAAAGGAAACTGAAGGTGACATATAGACATGTGACCGTCGCATGAGTTCAGCAACAGGTCCCTTCATGTCCCGAACGGAAATGTTTCTGGGTGTTTTTTTTTATTTGATTGTGGAAGAACTGGTTGAAACTGTTACACCAGCATAAATGTACAACACTAGGCCCAGTCACGGCTGACATTTCCATTTATCTTAACTTATGTTTGGAAATGGACAGGGGTGCGCAGTGTTACTCTAGACTGAGTGATAAAGCCAAGCAGATAAGCCCTAAAAATAATTCAGAAAACTGCTTTGAGAACATAGTCCATATGTGTGGCATCTCAGTAGAGCGCCAACAACTGCACAAACGAGATAAAAGCTCAGGTCTCTTTCTTGCACAAGTTCGATACCGTGAAGGACCATAAATGAAGGACAATGACTGTTGCACGTGACCTGCATTCACAATGGAATTGAAGGACTTCTCATTTTCCTGATGTTACTGCATTTTCAAAGGGTCACTACACTCCCACCCCCGAACCCCCCACCCCTCACTCATTATTCTGCACTTTATGGATTCTTTTGTGTGAATATGAAAGATGTGTTAGATGTAATGTACACATACTCCTCCTAAGCATAACCACACCCATCAAACACTACGAATGAATGATAAACTACAGTCCTGACAGGTCGTAAGAAAGATCAGAGGGGTGTAGAACATAGCAAGAGGCGTTCATTCCACTCGAGGTAGCTCCAAACTGAGTTAGCAGAGTAAACGTTGTCTTCAGTTTCAGTTTGGCCGGTGGCTTTCACATGTCAGTGAGCCACCTCATGAATTCAGTCGAATGTAGCTTGAATCCAGTCCAGTGCGGTTCAGTCTGAAGGTCGGTGGCATGGCAGTCATGAGATCAGATGGAGAACATGTAGAGTTAGTGCGTGGGTATGTGTGGGCGTGTGTGTGAGATATGATTTGAGCAAGACAGGGCAGAGGAAGCGCTGCTGTCGGGACACCTGCAGCAAAAATGTTGTGTGTTTTCACAGCTTTAGGGCCACTGCAGATACATTTCCTGTTATTGATACAGTCTGACCAAGTCCCCATAAGTCTGAGTGAGGTGTTTGCTGGTGCGGGACACACAGAAACAGCTTCATGGCCGTTTACAACAAGTGAGTATTGAATGCCACTTCATGTTACGTGCTGCCTTTCAGATGGGATAGAATCTGCCAGTAATCAAGTATCGATTTTTTTTTGTTACTAGAGGTCAGTGGAAGAAGTGGTTTGAGCCTGCTGAAATAGATACAGGCGCGGGCATGACTGAAAATAGATACAGGAAATCCCTGTGTGTTTAGATGTGTCACCAACTCGTGTATAAATAGGAATTCATTTGACAACCTGTTGACTCGATAACGAGAGGGACGTTTCCTTCTATGGGTTTCATGGTCACTACTACTTCTTGTTTCCTCCCACGCCGAAACCAGCAGTGATCTCACACACTCCTACACGCCCACGCAGTGGCTTTCAACTGTTACATTCCACTAAATATTTATTAATAAAGAAAAAAAAATCGAAATCTGTAAATGTAAAATGTAAATGAGCTAGGGATCGTGCAGAGATATATTTATGAAGTTTTATATTTTTGTAAATAAATGGTATGTCTTGCAAAAGGGTGTGTACTTTGTGTACATTCTTCCAAAAGATATTTCCTCCGTCCGTGTTTAATGATGCTGGTGGAGAATGCTTTCTAACACACTGGTCCAAAATCTCTTCTATTAGGTTGAGATCTGGTGACTGCGAAGACTACAGTATATGATTCTTTTTTTTTTTTCAAACTCCTCAAACCAGTCAGTGGCCGCTTGTGCCCTGTGGATGGAGCACTGAAAGGTTACATCATAGTATACGGTGATGAGGCAAATAAGGGAACAAGTGGACCCAAACGATGCCAGCAAAAATCCCCTACAGGTTAAGAGCCACGGCTGTGGTTTTTACACCACTGGACTCAGATGTGCATTTGTCTTTGCAATAAGGAGTTTTATGCACTGTAGCCATTCCATGATATAGCCTACAGTAATCCCTAGCTTTCGCGGGGGTTACGTTCCAAGAGCACCCCTATAGTGGAAAACTGCCTTGTGTTTTGGCTAAAATAAAAAGCCTAAAAATGCTTTTTTTATAGTGTAAACCCTAAATATTTCATTTTAAACTCAGTTTAATGCATTACCCTCAGCGAAAATGTAAAGGTAAACCCATATTCGCCTATATTCAAGATAAACCCGTCTTTTAATTTAAATTCCCCGCCGAGATATGCAACTCGGAAGGTTGCATGAGAAAGTTATGGGACACCCGGTTTTCGGAGAATAAAACCTGATCTACTCGGGCTAAAAATACAAATGAGGGCTCGTTGGAAAGGTCTCCTGTAGATCTACTGAACTGTGGAATTTTAAGTGTCTGAGTGCTTTCCCCGCCGAGATATGCAACTCGGAAGGTTGCGGGACAAAAGTATTGGGACACCGCTGCAAGGTGAACGGGTCCCTTTGTGTGAAAACATCCAGAAAAAATATATTTATTGTCACCAAAAAGCAAAAAATTCGTTTCCGTGTGGGGATGTCCGTGTAAAACTATGAGTTCGGTTCTCAAAAAAATCTGCGACTCCTGACCCGCATAAAACTGGGGGATGAACTGTATTACAAAACCACACGCCAAAGTTACCTTAATTTTGACCTTCATTTCCATTACAGGAATTTCAGCAAAATGAATAGAAAAAGTGCCCAGATTAAGGCTGATTAAGCGGTAAAACTATGGAATTTTTCCCTTACTTTTTCAAATTTGCCACTGAATTAACACCTTAAATTTAAGATTAAGGCGTTTCACACTCATGCCTTGAATCTAATTTTAAGGTCAAATTAAGTCGGTTTCACAAATAAATGGCCACTTAATTCAAAGAGGTAAATTAAGCTAGGATTAAGCACGTTTTAAGTACATTGTGTTTCGTAGTGATATCCCTCCCAGTATAGCTGTGGATGGACTCTTCTGGATGATACAGTGGGATCACATCTGCTTTTCTGTTTTTTCACTATTATATGAGCATCACACTAGTTAAATGTGTGTTTTTGAGCACAATTACCAGCCCTGTTTCCCACAGGTCTACATCAGAATCAGAAAATGTTATTGATCCTGTGGAAAACCGCTTATGTCATGCCTTCACAGTTACATGGAGTCACAAAGACAAGAATGATATAAAATATAAAGTCTAAATAAATCCAATTAATCCAGTAAAAGGCAGATTTAGTCCTTTTAGTAATTGTTGCTACTAAAACCCTAGTTATTTGAGCACTCTTTCCGCCACTTAGATCTCTTCTTTTGCAATCTTGATTCAAAACTGACGTCATCTGGGCCTGCTGAGGTCAGCATTTTTATACAAGCCAAATGGCACGATATTTACAGTGTAATACTATTCACACGAACAAAATATGTTCTTGTACAAACATTACACCTGGGATTGCAATTTAAACAAAACTTTTTACCCCTAAACTGGAAAAAAATTAATAACTTAATAATGCAAGTTGATGTAAAAAGGTTTTTCTCAAGTGACTATTTCTATCGTCCAGATGTATTACTATTGGTGTTCCACAAATGAGGTTATTTGATGTATATCAGTGTCTTTAAAGGATGAAATTAGATCATGTAGAAGGCGTAATGATTATGGAAGAGGTACTACACTTTCAGGATAGCAGATACAATAGGTAGGTGAGTGTGTTTGTGTGTCTGTGTGTGCGTGTGTGTGTGTGTGTGCGTGTGTGTGTGCGTGTCTGTATGTGTGTGTGTGTCTGTAAGTGTATGTGTGTTTGTGTGTCTTTTGGTGTGTGTGTGCACGTGTTTATATGTATGTTTGCAGGACAGAAATAGCTTGTGTGAGGAGACAGTGGCCTGTGCTGTGTTTGTGTGTGTTTGTGTGTCTGTGTGTGTGTGTGTGTGTGTGTGTGTTTGTGTGTGTGCACGTGTATGTACGTATGTTTGCAGGACAGAAATAGCTTGTGTGAGGAGACAGTGGCCTGTGCTGTGTGTGTGTGTGTGTCTGTGTGTGTGTGTGTATGTCTGTGTGTCTGTGTGTGTGTTAACGTGATGTTGGCTGGCAGAGAGACAGCAGGACGATATCCATCAGGCCTTTCCAAACAGGAAGCAGCTTGAGAGGAAAATGCTCAGCGCACATAAATAGTCAGTGGCGTTCACGCCCGGCCGGTTACGCGCCGCCCGCTTGGCCCTAGCATGCCAGCGCTCATTTATTTCTTAACCTTTTCCACCAACGTATATTCCAGTTATTCTTAAAATATTGGTTAACTGACACATGATGTGTTATTCATTGTTTCCCCTGACAGGAATCTGGGAAAACAATGGAAGAAACAGCACTCATAATCTTTCCTAAACTGGTGTGTTTTACCGTTCCTGTCCGACACACACAGACTTAGCTAACACCCCAAACAACCCTGTGACTCCTGTTATTACACCAGAACATAATTACCAGAAACAAGAAGAGAAGCGCATGTTAAAATACTCTATTGTCTCAGCGGAGTCTTAAAAACAATAGACACATTCATATGTGTTAAAGAGGCGGGCCTTCACTTTCCGTCATTATCCTCAGCCTGTGTGTGTGTGTGTGTTTGTGTGTGTGTGTTTGTTCATCCATTACATCTTCCCTCACTAATGCTCAAAACCAGAGCAACACTGAGGATGTCCATGGCGTGTGTTGCATGTTTAGGCATAAGTGTTTATCCATAAGACTCAAAGCATCCAAACTAAGCCTGTTAAGAGTTAAAGGGGACATATTATAGCTCTTTTTAAACAAGTTATAACAGGTCTATGGGCTACAAAACATGTTCATGAAGTTCTTTGCACAAACTTCACTCTCACATAAAGAGACTCACCAGCTCTATTCCTGACAGTTTCAGTCCCTTTCAAAATGAGCCGTTTAAGGGCT
>JBBPCY010000035.1:9787667-9807096 GCA_037974405.1 Brachyalestes nurse
AGCGAGTATTCAGAGAGCGAGTATTCAGGGAGCGAGTATTCAGAGAGCGAGTATTCAGAGAGCGAGTATTCAGAGAGTGAGTATTCAGAGAGCGAGTATTCAGAGATGGAGCATTCAGAGAGCGAGTATTAAACAATGCCACAGTTTTGCACTCCACATTCTCCTCACAGCATCATTTTGCACTAGACATGCTATTAATACTTGTAAATATTAAACTCTTTCAGTACTTGTAAACACTCTTTAACAATGTTATTTTCTTACTATTGTACCTATTTTGTAGGTAAATGTATATTTAAATATATATATTTCAATTAACAAGTAGAAAATAGGTACAATAATAAGAAAATAATATTTTTGAAGTGTTAAGTATTTACAAGTATTGAAAGAGTTTAATATTTACAAGTACTAATATGATATATAGATTTTTTTTTTAATTAAAGAGAAAAAAATATATATTTTAATATTTTTTCTCTTTGATTTTTAAAAAAAAATGATCTGTATACTTTTCTATATATTTATGTAAAGTTGGGGGAACAGGAGCCTAAGAATTTATTCCGGGTAATGACGCTACATTGTTATCTGTATATGACAATAAAACTTGAAAGGTTCTTAAAGGGAATGTTAACACCATATATGGTTAATTGGGGGCATTTCAGAATGCAAATTCATCTAAGCTTGCTCAAGCAGGTGATTTAGAAAGTGTGGGATTTATCATTGGCCAGTACTAACTGGTGTGCGTAAGAACACCCAGCGAACGTTTGATAAATCTCACTTTTTCTGTTCTTATGCACATTCTAAATTTCACTCGTAAGATAGAATTTAGAACCATTTCTACGCAGTCTTGATAAATGATGCCCCAGGGGAGTTATTGGGTGTTCTGATGAATCGAGGTCTTCATGTAATCCAACAAAAGTCTCATTACACAGGTCAACAATTTTTTTTTTGTTTTTGTGATCATCAGAAACAACACAGTTTTCTAAACCAGTTATTCATGCTGATTTCAGATCTGCTTTCAGTCACATCAACGTTTTTAATTCATCAATAGACTTGCAAGTAACTGTTTCAACATTTTCAGTGTGAAGTCAGTCACTCACACTGTGGCATAGATATAATGATCAGTGTCCGTCAGATACCGCTGTTTCTTTAAAAACACTCAGCATATGATTATTATATACTAATTATACCAACTATCATGCAAAATATAACTAACTTCATCACAAAAACTGTACGTGCAGGAAAAACTAAACACAGATTTGAAATCAGCATGAAAAACACTACAGAACCCACAAACTGATCTCTGATGATTCTGACCTGTTGAACTGTGTTATGTAACAAGAATACACATCTGTGGACAATTTGTTGACGAGCACACCACTGCACTGTACTCTGAGCTCAGTCTTCATTGTTGCTGTCAGTAGAAAACTGTTTCCCCGAGCAGCAATTTTACAGGAGAGGGAAATAGCCAATGACAGTGAATGGAACAAGCTTATTAGTGCACCTAAATCATATCAAAGAATAACAATAACAGAAAAAAGAATAACAGAAAAAAAGGTTGCCCCGACAACTTGGCATCAAAATACCATTATTTTGAAACCTCCAGTTTGTTGAGGGAAAACAAAATCATGAATAACCGATGATAACAGAAACATACACATTTATGAACCTACTTTGAGCCATGGTGGACATGACCACGCCTGGGGTGGAGGACACTACAGTTGTCACAGCGACAGGGCTGGGTCCTTGTGTGGTGCTGGTGCCTGCCGATATCACCATGGTCTGCTTCTGATTGGCTGATGTCAACATGGAGCTGGAGACCAGCTTAGACATGGCTGCATAATTATGCGACTTGGAAAGGATGTTGGGTACGAAGTTGGAGCTTGGAGACGTAGTGACAATAATTACCTGAGGGACCAAGAAAAAAAAGCCAACTGACTGAGCAAGGCTCCCATCAAGAAAAGGGCCAGAAAGAGTACAGGTGAGCTCACTGACCTTCTGTGTGGTGGTGTTGGTGGTCTGTGTGGTGGGCTTAGTGAAAGTTATCTTCACTGGTGACATGTGTGGGGGCAGAGAGTTGGCGATGCTCTGCATCAGGTTACTCATCTTGGGGCTGCCGCTGACAGGCACGGTGATGGTCTTGGTGATGGGCGGGGTCACTTTAGGCACCTCCTTCAGCAGTACAGGGGAGGAGCCGGAGGAGTTAGTGCGCCGGCGCTTACGAGGCTTTTCATCTTCATCAGAGCAGCTAACACCTGAAAGGAAAAAAAGTTTTTTTTTTTTTAACTCTTACATTGGACTAAATGTGTTTTTGAATCGCTGTATTGTTTAAGCAGCTGACTTACTCTTCACGTAGACAGTACTCCCACTAGGTAAGACCACCACGTTGGAGGCTGGGCTAGCTGGCCGGGATGATTTGACTGCAGCTGCTGTGCTGCCACTGGGAGCAGAGGCGCTGGGGGGCGTGGTAGTAGTGCTGGTATACGAGTAACACACCACCACTGCAAAAGAGCAACATTTACATTCACATTTATGGCATTTAGCAGACGCTTTTATCCAAAGCGACTTCCATTCCCTAACTCCAGGGGGAGCAACTTGGGGTTGAGGGTTTTGCTCAGGAACCCAGTGGTGGTTTTCTGAAGTTAGGATTCGAACCCATGACCTCTCGGTGTAGAGGCAAGTGTCCTATACACTAGGCCTCCACCACCAACACTTATCATTACACAATACCACTGCAAAATGTTCTTTCTTAAGCAAAAACAAAGCTGTTTTCAGATTAAAACAGGTCTCAAACCAGACACAGAGTAATTTAGGACAGGTTTAATCTCAGCAGTTACTATGCTAATCCTCCATCCGCTGTTTAGAGATGAAGTGTTAAAGAATGAAGGAACTTCTGCATCTGTGGCCTGATATATGGTCCTCTATGAAACAAGAAGTTAAGAATAACAAATTAAGAGTTTCTGAACCCTCAGGTAGACTTAAAGTGAAATGTAAATATAGCTCTTCTTTGACTCTAATTAATCATATCAGATTATTCTCTAATCAGACTAACTGCTCATCAACAACAAAATACATTTGTATGACTTTTTTTTAACCTCTTTATGAAGGGTGCTGGACCGGACTGTGTGTCCGAGTCTTTACCTTCTTTGTTGCCGGTCTCTGCGGGGAGAAGCAGTGAGGCGTTCTGATGCGCTGTGGCATTGGCCACTGCATTGGCCGTGACGGTGAACGCTGTCTGAGGCACCAACCTCGGCATCAGAGGAACCAACCTGCGCCCCTCAATAGACCACTCCGAGGAGCTGTTCGGCCCAGACATGCTGTTAAAAGAAAAAAGTAAATAAATAAGCAAACAAAGAAAGAAATAAATTGTTGTAGTGACAGAAAGGAACCAGAATAACCAGACTTTTTAGTTGCTGGAGAAAAAAAAAAAAAAAACAGTTCCAAGCTCCAAGTTGTTTAAAGGAAAAAAAGCTCGGTGTCTTACTGGTACGCGATTGTAGTGAGACGCTCATCGTTCACTGCTCGGCGCACCTCTGCGCGGTGCCGCTCGGTCGAGATGCTGTTGAATACAAGACACGTCAGGGGTGTTTTACAGGATTTTCAGTGGCTGGTTAAATTAAACACAAAGTGAGAAATCCAGAGTAACTAGTCTTCATTTCATCAGTTGCTATTACACTAATGGGGGTTGTCCACTGACTGGTACCAGTTCGGTTCGACTCGCTTTTTTTGCTTTTCCACAACTAAAATCTGGTACCTGGTACACGGTACTATTCTTGGTTCCACCTTGGCCGACATCCCAAGCGTGCTGAACCGATACTAAATGATGACGTGTACATATTAGAGGTTACTGATTGGTGGTTGCTATGGTTACAGTGTTGTTGAGTCGCCCGGCATTTACCTCAAAATACTTTACCTCAGGACACTCTACCTCAGGACACTCTACCTCAGGACACTCTACCTCAGAATGACAGTGAGTGCATCGGGAAACTTATTAATTATGGCAGAACGGAAGGCTGTGCCTTGGTCACATGAAGAGGTCAGCACATTTCTGTCATTAATCGCGGATGATTCGATTAGATTACCACAGATTGGAGTGCTCTGCTCACGCTGCTTCTCAGAATGTTTGGTCGCTATAGCAACCAGTTGTAGTGAAAACAGAGCACAACCGAACCGAACCGAACCGAGCTGGCACCAGTCAGTGCAAAACCCCCATAAGGTTTGCTAACCAGTCGTACTTCTCAGTTTCAGGTTACTGTATTTGTGCCCAGAGCCGGTGTGTGATATTTCACCACTCTGAGCAAAGGGTAATTTAGCTCGCCTTAATTTACATGGAGATGCGAACTGGATTTTTTTTGTTGACAGAGGTGGGAGGGGGTTTGCCACATCTGCCCCCCTCCTCAAGTCACTCTAGGTGACTGCCTAGTTTGTCTATAGGGATGCGCCGACGCTGTTTGCATCCGTAAGCAGATTTGGTTTGCAGTAAACCCACTTAACACAGTTTACTAACATCATAGAAAGGTTCTAATTCTTACTCAACCGAGAAAACTTAAAACAAATACCCTAGTTGTAATTTTGAAGTAGCACTTTCACTGTGAGCATGAGTTATCTTTAGGTCTCTACCTCAGAACCTTGGTGAGCTCCCCCAGCAGATCTTTCTTGTCCTTGGTTAGATCTCCTTGAGCGCGGAGAGCGCTGATCACGCCTGCATACGCCTCCAGCTCTGCAAACACACAGAACACAACAGCTTTGAGATTTACAGCCTGAGGCTCTTGTGCTTCTGCCTCATATTTATCACACCAAAATAACCATTATAAAACAAAATATCATTATCGTAGTAGTTTAATTTAAGTACATTAATAGTGCAACGATCACCAGGTTTTCTTTATTACTGACAAAGCAAAGCCAGGACAGCTTTACTAACCTGACTGTAGTTGCTCTTGTAACTAACAAGCAAACCATTTTTTTCCCCAGAAACTTTTTGGTTGAAGCTACAAAAGTCATAGCGTAACTGTCATAATGAAGTTAGCCTTATCTGCTCCTGTTATTCTCCCTCCTCTCTTCATCTCAGTCAGATTTATTGATTTTTTATTTTACATACTATATTGATCCTGCAGGAGGTCCTCATTCACCCAAGTGAGAAGCAGTGTGTGGGGACAGTACCTTGCCTAATGGTACCTCAGTGTTGCCACTGGCAGTCCTGGGATTCAAACCCACATTCCTAACCACCATGCCACCAGCTGCCCCAATTTCTGCTGCTATGCTCCCTTCTACAGTGAATATTTGATTAAAAACATCATTTAAAAAAAGGTGAAATATACTACCGTGAGTATGTGGGTGGGAAAGTACGGTAAGTAAAAAAAAAAAAGCTTCAAACAAAATGCAAGGAACACATTTTCTACACTGATTTAGCAAATCTCAGTGATATCAGTCCAAAGAGACGCACACATGACTGTCGCACTGAATACATTTTATAGGCCAGTGTCCAAGAATTAAGTCTAGTCCTGGCAAGATTTTTTGACAAGATTTTTCACAAACACTGTACACGAAATTGGCACTAAAAGACTTTAAGTGTCCACAGGAAACCTCGATTATTACAAAAAGCCCAGCAAGGGCACAGTGGAATTATGGCACAGTGGAAAAAGTTTAATTCAGGGCAGACTATGCCTCGCATTCCAGTCAGTCAGTCGACGCTGCAGGAAACTATCCAGCAGCACCACCATGTGGCCAAATTACAAAATGCATATTATTAAGTCAAATTACTCCTTTAAGTAGTTTCCTTAAAGGGTCTCCTTTTGCTCCCACATATGCAGGATATGATTAGAAAATGAATCATAGCCCGATATCACTAAATATCATGAGATATTTCTAACCCTAATCAATAATTTTCGCAACTATCCCTCAAGATAGCAGTAAGCTTCAGCACGACCACTGTTGAGATCTGCATTAACGCTGAATCCTGGCACAGTTTTGTCTAATAAGAGTGAAACAGATTCATTTAAACACAGGGAAAATACTTTACTGACAGCAGTAAACCCCACCAAATCTCACTTCTTGCAGACACAAACAGGTGATTTGTATGTGAAACATGGGGGTGCTGCTTCAGTGGTGCAGCTGTTTCCAGAGGTTTATCACACGCAGGTGACACTGCAGCCTGGAAATAACACAGGGCTCTAAGCACCATAAAAAATGCCACCACCAGGACAAATCCCAGTAATATTATAGTGACTGTGCCCGTCCGGGATCAACAACAACACTGTTCCACCAAATTCTGACTTAGGCTTAAATCATATATTCAAAAATATAACGGTAGCAGCCTGTGAACCCGATAACCATGAAGTTACAGGTTTGAACCCTCCCTGTCTACCATTGTGTCCTTGAATAAGACACCTAACCCTCGGCTGCTCCAGGAGACTGTTCCTGTAAGTCGTTCTGGATAAGAGCGTCTGAGATAGGAGTGCACAATTAATCGAATTTTAATCGCGATCACGATTTTGGCTGCCACGATTAAAGGATAATCGTCTGCAATATTAACATTTCAATTGCGGACTGTGCTGCATATCAAATCAAGCACTTTCTCAACCAACATTCAGCCAAACGCCAGGGGGTGTACGAAAGATTAGGGCTTCATTAAGCTGCCTAAAAAATTGAGTGAGTGTATGTGCCTGTGTGTGCATGTTAGCCCTTTGTCTTGGGTACATTTTTTTTATGATTTATAAATTATTTTAATTTGAGGTTTCATTTTTAACCGAATGCCTTGTTCACTTACTGTTTGTTTAAAATAGAAAGTGCAATAAAAATGTTTTGTCTAAAATAATAATTGTGATTAATAGTTGTGATTTCAATATTGATAAAAATAATCGTGATTATCATTTTGGCCATAATCGTGCAGCCCTACTTGCAGGTATACAGAATTTTATATTTCTTGTAATGCCTGAGCTACTACACCAAATTTGGAAACTCAGACAGAACCCTGAACTGAGTTCATTAAATATCTCAGCTGCATATCCTAAACAGGGTCGCGGGTGGGTGTTGGCACCTATCCCAGTGCTCACAGGGCAGAGGAACACCCTGGACAAGTCACCAGTCCATCACAGGGCAGAACTGAAATGTATTGACCTTGGAATATTGTAACTGATGACAAAATCAGTTAAACAAAATCAGATAAATCAGTTTAACATGTTAAGACTTAATACTTTTTTCTCCTCATAGAAAGTTTTTTGTACATCAGTTTTTAGCGCATTTTTATGTCTTTTTGTTATTTGAAGTCGTGTTCAGATTTACCAGTTCAGCCTGTTCTGCTGTAATAGACGTCTGCAGACGGTGACTGTCATCTTTACAATCTGTACGGTCTACCTCATGTCAGAGGGGTCCGTCTGTTACCGCAGATACTTTGAGCATCAGCGGCTGATGGGACCAAATTCATTAAGGCAGAACTCTAACACAGTGTCAGTTTGACAGTCTTTGCTCACTAATGATGTACGAAGTGCTTATGAAATCATGCTGATGGTAACGCTGATATATACTCTGATTGTTTTTGCATTACTGCTGTCTCTGGTAGTGATATGAGTGGATGCTAAATCTTCAGGAATATGGGGAAAAATCAACTAAATCAGTGTCAAATTTGCTCAGGATAAACTGAGGAATATCATTTTATAGTGTCAAATTCCAATTCAACATGGAATAAAAACATAAAATGAATTTACTTAAATGTAATGGTCACACTGGTGCATGCATTGTTGTTGATTACAAACTTTTCTCTGATACCAGTAAACCTACTGACCATGTTATTGGTTGAGATTATTGGCCAATGGTGTGGTCTTAATGTAATGGAGTAATAATAGTAAATGAAGATATCGCCAGTATGATGACCGTGCCTGTATGTGCGTTTTCTGTGCAGGACTATGACTACTTCACTGTGGAGCTGGAGAAGAGTGTGAAGGGCTTCGGTTTTAGCATTAGAGGAGGCAGAGAGTACAAGATGGACCTGTTTGTGCTGCGGCTGGCTGAGGACGGTCCTGCCATCCGTAACGGCAGGATGAGGGTCAGTTCCAACACGCGCTTCCCCTTACTGCTGCAAAATGGTCGAGTGTGTGTTCCAGCAGCCTGCCTGCCAGGCTCGGTTATGGCTGGAGCAGACTGTACCAGTCTGACCCCAGGCTGTGTTCTGGAATATAGACCCGAACATGGATGCCTGCTCTAAACGAATTTAGACAATGTAATTTATTTGCAGGCAGCATGGGAGCATTAGAGCACTGGCTTGGCGACAGAATGTGTTATCAGAGGGAGACTTTTTTCTCCTGAGCATTTCTCATACGCATGGTCTGTATATATGTGTGTGTGTGTGTGTGTGTATAGGTGGGTGATCAGATTATAGAGATAAACGGCGAGAGCACGAGGGACATGAGTCACGCCCGTGCCATTGAGCTTATCAAGGCAGGTGGCCGCCGGGTGCGTCTGCTGCTGAAACGGGGGACAGGACAGGTCCCTGAATATGGTGCGTATTTCCCTGTTTAAACTAACACAGCCGTTTCTAACTAAGCACACTACCGAAGAGTATAACCTTTAGAGGTCCAAGTCAGATGATGAAACCATATTGTAATATGATATTATTTCTCACTTGAAACAAGCAGAAACTCTCTTTAAAGTGCATATTCTAAACTTTAAAGCTCCCAGATCCTATGTTTTGTTGGCTTTAAGTCTAAGACTCTGTTGCTACACATACAGACCCTTTCCAAAAAAATAGAATATCATGGAATTCCTGTTTTCGTGGGTTTTATGAGCTGGAAGACCAAATTATGTACAAATAAACAACTAAGTACTTGAAATCGTTTAAGTTGTGGGCCCTAAATCTATAATCTATGAAAGTGTAACGTGTTGAATGGAATTATGGAAATAAATAAACTTTTCCATGATATTCTAATTTTTTGGAAAGGGTCTGTACTTGTGCTATATAATCATTTGGCTCATTTTTCAATATACTAGTACGAATATTTAAAAAATGAAATAATACAAGCACACAAGCACGCACGCACACACACACACACACCTGTAGATATCACAGCTCTGCAGGTTGATCTCCTGGTCGATGGCGTTCCACAGTTCAGGACCCAGAGAGCTGAACTCCTCTCCCACAGCAGAATACAGGCTGCTGTTCACAGCATTGGCCACCTGGGGGAGCCACAGAGTCAGTTTACAAACATTACATTGCTGAAACGAGACGGACCACATTCTGCAGACTCTCTGACCTACTACACTAACCTGTTTTTTTTTTTTTTCAAGGTCTATTTTTATGTACTGAAATAAACACACCCATCATGAGTCAGCACACATTATGGTACTTAACTAGGCGTATTCACGATTTGCAACATAAATCGCAATTGTTTTTACAATCAAAACTGCAGAGAACATGCGCTAGAAATGAAATCTGCGATTTCAAGGAGCTGAGGTGTATCTTGTTATTTAAACAAACTTCGTCATACAGAGCGGTTTGATGTGAAACTGTTCACTAGAGAAAAGAAATGTGATTCCCTATCTAATACTGTTTGTTACCACCAGTGTTCTTCACATTTAAACAACTTAATAACACAGAATTTTTAAAAATAAGTAGAATTCTCCTTGAAAAGGGAACGTGAAGAAAGCAAACAACTGAAATAATAATGTAATTGGGTTTAAATCACATTAACTGGTATTCAGTTAGTATTATACAGTAGTTTTTTTGTGTAGCGGCTCTCTATAATCGGTCTTTTGAGCCCATGTTCATTGTCCTAGAAAAACCAGCTACGCCATCATCTACAGAGGAGTGTGAAGATTAAAAATCTCACACCGTCCTCCGTACTCGCAATACTGTCGCACGCCATTACATCACAGCCCACGTTAACTTCCTCAGGGCCACCACAAACACCACTTCCCATGTGTTAGTCAGTATAGAGAAGTGACACAATCTGAAACAGTACAAGCCGACAGATAGGTAAGACCTGAATTCCCCTGATGAGGAAAGGGCTCTGCTTGAGTACTGACCCAGTTGAGGCTGGGCTCGCGGCTGAACTCGTGAGCACGGGCGGCGCTGAAGTCGTAATCGGGCCGGAACGACTCATTCAGGGTGGTGATGAGGTAGAACAGAGTCTTCCTGCAGCATTTATCACTCAGAGGATTCTCCCCATCATCTCCACTCTTCCCCAGCCTGAGAGAGAGAGAGAGAGAGAGAGAGAAACAGAGAGAGGGAGAGAGAGGGAGAGGGAGACAGAGAGAGAGTATTATAAGTTTGTTTAGAATTGCTACGTCCAAGATCCATACTGGTCCGATTACAGTTTAAGGTTTTTCTATTTATTTGGTCCATTATTATTGATGTGTCTCGTATAATGTCAGAAACCACTTAAGTAAGAAGCTCATCAATTCAGCACTGTTCTGAGGACAGTGTGTAATGACTAGCAGTGAGCACTGTGCTAACTGGTGGGGTAAGAGTTTCCTTTACTTGTTACATCAGCTCTGAAGTCCCAGTGTTAAAACAAACAACTTGAGAGATAAAGTTAATCTTGATTGACTTTATTTTGAGCAAGAGGAAAACCAGTCTACCCATGTCACAGGCCTTTTTAGCCACAAAGCTCTGCAGGACACGCACAAAAACCTCATTCAGTCTAATAAAAAACCTTTTGATATCTATAAAATATCAACATTTACAGTTTTATTAACAGGTTATATGCTGTTTATGTTAATGTTATAGTGGTGGCAAAATCATTGTTTCCAATGTGCCTAAGTTCAGATTAGCTCCAGCTCATTTTAAACTAGAGATGTGTTCCACTAATGCACTTAAAACAAAAGTATGCAGTGCACACTAATTAGTATTAAGTGTCAACCTTAAATATACTCATTTTTTAATGGATGGAAACGACCTTAACATTTAGTTATTTTTCAGAAAAGCTCTGTAAAGTAGAGATGCAGTTTGGTACCACGTTCGTTCGCATATAAACACTCAGTTATATTCTGTTATATCAGTACAGAGTATATTACTTAAGCAGTACATAATTGGGACACATCCTGGATGTTGTGAAAAGATAACAAAGGCTGCTGTGAGATTTAGTAGATTTTACTGTTTTAGAGTTGCTGCAATAGGGCAAAAATTTAGTAAAGAAATGTATGATACCATTTAACTCTCTGTATTTAACCCATTCACCAAGGGAAGCAGGGGGCAGCCAGGAACCCAGCGCCCGGGGAGCAGTGTGTGGGGACGGTACCTTACTCAAGGGAACCTTAGTGGTGCCACTGGGATTCAATCCTACAACCTTCTGATCGTATGGGCCACTCCCTAAACACTAGGACCCTTAACACCAGCTGCCCCATAGTAGCTCTACAACATGTGTTTGTGTGTGCAGATCGGGGATCGTGGTTTGTAAGCCACTCACAGGTTGGGGCTCGGAGCACTGCTGGACTGGGGGGGTGAAAGAGCCTCCAGGACGTGTGGCTCCCCCTCCTGGCAGAACTGCTTAAACATGTGCTTGTCATCACCAGCCATCTTACAGGAGTAACTCTCAATCCTGAGGGAGGGAGGGAGGGAGAGAGAGAGAGATTTATAAACACCAGTAAACAAAAACATAAGCCTGGCTTAAAACAGCAACAACAAAAAATGTATACCTTATAATTTTTCTATACCTCTCAAATTGATTAGAATAAAAAAAAAATCATAAGGTCCTTGCTACACTGATTTACTTATTTATTATTATTTATAAGTGTGAAGCAATCATACTATTGTTCTTATTAGATAAAAAAATATATATTAATATTGTTTTTGCAACAGCTAGGCAAAGAAATAAAGTATGTCTGTTTTACATAAGTATACAAACAAACAGAGGTTTTAAATCCGCCTCCACTACTGTTTTGAGCTACTGCCGTACTTATCCCACGTTTACTGATCTGTATAAAACACAGGAACCACTGATTATTTAGACACAGCTTAATGAAAGAGTATTTTATGTGGTGAGCACCACCCTAAAGGGTTTGGAACACAATTCCACTGCCTGTCAGCTGCATTAGCCTTGCAGACCGAAGTCTAAAACTACAGAAACTGGTTTCAGACACTAAACAAGGCCGATTATATTTGATATCAGTGTGCAAGTTAGATTGTTTTAACCAAACTATTGCTTTAACCTTCATTTTTTTGTTCGGAGTGCTGTACTCAATTCTGATTGGCTAAAACAGGAGTGGATCTCGTAAACAGGGTGAGGGCTCTGCTCTCTTGGGACGATCCTGGCTTTGTTTCCTTTTATGGCAGTGCGGAGAACACACTCAATTGTTCAAGCAGAAGGTTGACTGGTAATTTGGTCTAAGTACGGAGTTATAAAGAAAGATTTTTTTATAAATTGCTGCCAGAAGCTTGAAGTTTATGGAACACAGTGAAACGACTAAAGCCTGGTGTTTATCTGCAGGCCTGTTTGAAGAATGGGTGAAATGTCTCATATGCAGAAGGAGGGGCTGGTGTGTGTGTGTGTGTGTCCCTCAGGGTTATGCAAGAGGAGTGGTTGTGAAGTCACAGTCCAGACACTGAAACATTGCCCACGTCTTATTTATAGGCGAAGGCCAAAGGTCGTTATGAGAGCCTTTTTTATGGTCGTCATGTGATTGAGGACACTGTGGCCTACTTTCCTCAAACAGCCTTGTAAAAAAGAGCTATACAATACAGTAAGATGTATATAATAATCCAACGCCCTCTTCATGAAAAGATTTCCTCACCGTTTTAAAATAAGAGCTTTATAAAATCTGCAAATCAAGCTTCCAAACAAGACACATACACTAGTGCAGAGGTTTGAACACTGGCCAGAATGAAAATAGGTACAAGCCTTCTCCAGAGAACACACTTAAGAGCTATTTTCTGAAAAAAATTATATACAATTTCTAAAGATTAATATACTGCAGAAAAGGAAAATGTTCCATAACTTTCAAATTGGCCACGTTTTATATTTATTCCAATCACCAGTCGCTGTTTATCCGGGAGCTTGAAGTGGAGAGGGTGAGCAGCTTTAGGTACCTGGGGGTCCACATCAGTGAGGACCTCACCTGGACACTGAACACCACACAGCTGGTCAAGAAGGCTCAACAGCGGCTGAACTTCCTGAGGAGGCTGAGGAAGTTTGGTATGTCAGCCAACATCCTCAGCAGCTTCTACAGCTGCATTGTGGAGAGAGAGCACATTGACCAGCTGCATCACATGGTACAGCAGCTCTACTGCTACGGACCACAAACACCTGCAGAGAGCGATAACAACTGCGGAGAAGATCATCAGGACTCTGCTGCCCTCTCTGCAGAGCATCTACCACCACAGAGTCCAGAGGAGAGCTGCCTCCATCCTCACAGACCCCACACACCCACAACACAGACTGTTCACACTCCTGCCCTCAGGACAAAGGTTCAGAAGAGTGAAATCTAGAATATCCCGACTCAACTCCTCCTTCCCCACTGCCATCAGACTGTAATTTTGCACATCAGGTCACTTTGCACATTAAGCTCATTTTTGCACATTAAGCGCCTTTGCACATCTATCTACCTCATACTTTAATTTGTTCTGCTCCTTTGCACATTTCTTTCATTGCAAATGCACAGTCATACTTATCTACATCTGCACATAACACTTTTCACTTACTTATTTGCATTTTATTGTACTTATTTGCTTATATTTTATTTAACACTTAATCTAACTCGGCATTTGTGTGTGGACAGCAAAGAAAGAATTTAATTGCACAGAAATGCTATTTTTCTGTACATATGACAATAAATGCTTTGAATCTTGAACAGGTAAAATACAGCATATACCAATCAGCCACATCAGACCCACAGACAGCCAGCCTGTCTGATCCCACAGAAGATCTGCTGGAGGACAAACTGCTCTCCGATAGAAAGGGGTCAGAACACACAGTGCATTGCGGCTTGCTGCCTATGGGGCTGCGGACCGGTCAGAGCACCCATGCCGACCCCAATCTTACTGAGCATCTTTGGGTTGTGCTGGACAAAGTAGTCTCATTCATGGAGGCCCCACTTCATAACTTAACTGATCTGCTGTAAAGTCTTGATGCAGAAACCACAGACCTCTCGTGGAGTCCAATGTCTGGACGGGTCAGGGCTGTTTTGGCAGCACAAGAGACGCTACACAATATTAGTCAGGCTGTTTTAATGTTATGGCCAATCAGTGTATCAGCCTTAAAGGCACAGCAATTTAAACTTGTTTATTCTTAAGGATAAAGATAAGGTAAACCTTTATTAGTCCCACAAGTGGGGAATTTGTTTTGTGAGCTTGAGAGAAACATTCAAATGAATTAAAAAAAAAAAAAGGTGGAAACCTTTTTAATTCAACTTTCCATGACGGGGGGCCTTTTAAGGACTCACAGATGTTTTTTGCCCAGCATGAGTTTCAGGCCGCATTAAATGCTGCTAGAGCTCTGCGTGCTAATCCAGTAAGCGCTGGTGAACTTGGCAGCTCATATGGAACACAGTGCTCCATGTGTGTGTGTGTGGTTACTGAAGGTCACACACACACATTCAGATGTTACATGAGACTGTGTTCTGCGTCACAGTATTTGCCAGGGGACTCAATCACAGCCCATGCAATGTCAACCTACACCCCACATACACACACACACACACACATACACACATACACACAAACCACCCCACCCCACCCCAATTGTGTAACAAAAAAGAAAAACAAATCATCATTTCTGTGATAATGGAATTTTATACCAGCTCCAAAAGCTCAGAAAGTAAAATTAGAAAGAACTGCCACAGCTGTGTTTACACTAAAACAAATAAAGTGCTGAAGTCGCTTTACTCAAATCGTCCCATTATTATTTCCAAAGGAACAACATACATCACTGCAGGTCCTGCCAAAGCTGAGCGGCGAACCTGTGTTGGTGACTTGTTTAATTCATGGACACATTTGAATAAAGTCAAATGAAAGCAAATTTGAAGCACTTTTCATCCAGTGTGTATGCGATGACCCGTTTACATAACAGACACAGACACAGTTTCCCACTGAACTCTGATACAGACATAACCACACGAGTCAGCAAACCTTTAAACACACACACACACACACACACACACACACACACACACACACCCCCGCAAATAAGGCAAGAGTGTATGACTCTGGATTTTGAGGGCCACAGCAAAGCCGTCTTTAATGCAGCTTATTCAAACCGTTAGATTGGGCAGGCACACAATTATTAAATAATTTAACATTATTTTTATTCTATTAAATTAGTAGAGGTGACATTTCTACACTGTTTTAACATAAACTTGACTTTAAACAGGCATTTAATGTGTTCAAATAGCAAGGCAAATGGATAAATAAAAATACAAAATGACTTAAAGTAAAATCTCTTTACATTGGGAAGGTTTTTCTCCTCCTGTACATTTGTTTGGAGATATATTTTGGGTTTTTGGGACAAATAACTGATTTAGAAATTATTGTATTTGCTGTAGTTACAGAACTAACTACAGAATAACTACTCTAATAAAACTACAAGGGTATAACAATTAAATAATCAATATACAAGCTTTATGAAGGTCTTCAAATTAAAGGGTGAACCGTCTCCGCAAGCCATTATAAACTCTTGTTCAGCACATGGGGGAGCCACTGGCCCTCGAATCACTTTGTGAGCATCACTGAAAGGGAGGAAACCCACACCAGCAGGATCTCCATAAAACATGCATGTTTCATGTATATGAAGTTAAATGTCTGCTGTTACAAACTGTGTCTTTCTAGATTATATCTACATTACTCAGTTACTAATACAATTATGAGTGACTCGTTTTACAGCTTCATACACATAATATATGTTAATAAATTATTCTGCATTGGAGCTATCAAGTAATCAAACTCAAATATCACCAAAAACACTCCATTCTATTACTTTCAAAACTACATAAGCAAACAACAGACATGAAATGTCTTGCCTGGTAACTTACATTTGTGGTGAGGAGGGAAGTTTATACACTTTATTTTTGTTTGAATACAACTTTAAAGTCAACCTATTTCTGAGTCAAATACAGTATCCGAGAAAGCCTCCGAGTAGCACCCCCCCCAACTGGTGCATAATAATGAAGACAAAAGTCAGAAGCTGTCTTTAAGGCTAGTCAAACGTCCTCACATTTTGGTAGAAGATCAATAATGATCCATTAGACGATACGCAAGGAAGCAGAGGTGAACTAGCAAGGTCAAAAAGGTCAGATATACTTCAGTTTTCATGTTAAAAGGTGTCCAGCTGTTCTTTTACAGTCCGTCCTACATGTACGAGTGCTTATCGAGTGCCTGGACTCTCACAGGACACAGAGGGTGATAATCTTATCAGCTAAAATAGCACTTCTTAACACATACAGAAATACACGAGCAGCACTCGATAAGCAAACAGGAAGAGGCGCCACGGACGTGTTGGGGCATGTGGGTGTTGCGGTTCCTGACTGCAAAACATTTGCAGCACTCGCTCGCACATGAAGGTAAAAACAGAACGTGCATTTTTATCTACATAATGTACCTCACTGTTTCTGAAAGCTTACATTTCTTACACAGTAAATTCCCTGTATGTTCACCATTTGAGTTCCTTTAATAAGCAGAAAATGTTATTTAAAAAAAAAAGTGTGTGTCACTACCGACCTACAACAGAGTGTTAGACCTTTGAGGGGCTATTAAGAGCTGAAACAGTAACGAGTTCATTTAAAGTTAAAGGACAGTCTAGAACTTGACTCTGTATCACCAACAACCAGTTAATAGGAGTCAGACCTGCACTGTTACAGATTCTCTCATCTTAGAAAGGGCTTAATTTCATTACTAGTTGTTCACGCAACAACTTTACAATGTTTAACAAGAATTAAAAACTGTTATAAACAGTTCGTTCACTTATCATATTTAATGTATTATTTTGAAGACGTAAGACTACCGAGTTTAACAAAAAAAAATTGTTGTTTTTATACATTAGAATGATATAAAACCAACCCATTTCAGAAGGGTACAGTTACCCAAGGTGTCGTTATAATTTTATCACCAATCAGAACAGATTCTGATTACTTTTCCACCCGATGTACTAAACATAACTGTTGAACGTGGACGGGCTGAGGGAAGTAAAAACAAGACAGTTGCAAAATTCAAAGCCCTCGACCAGAGCCGGAGGAAACAGAACCGGTAAGGTTACCTGCCAAGGATGTTAGAGTCTCCAGTTTCAACACACAGGCGAGAGCTCAGGGCTTCGAAACTTGAATTCTCCAGGAGCTTCATTGCTGAAATGATAGAAAAGCAATACCACAGGCCTTAAAAGAGCAGTACATGAGGATACAAACAAAATGCTACCAGTCTGTTGTGTTTCAGAGGGTTTCCGATAATTATCGCACTGGATGAATGACCTAGAACAGCTGAAGTCTCTTAGAAGCCTCCTCTAGTACATCAGTTCTGGGATAAAGTGAACACTTCTTTGGCCTAATTAAAGGCTTAACACCTTTAAAATTGTGATATATACCGTGTCTACTGTGGAAAATAAGCAATGACAAAACCTTTAAGCCTCCTTTTATATTTGGGGTCAATTTGATTCCATTCAACATCTATAAACAAATAATTAAATATTTTTTGCTTAAATTGGCTTTTCTAATTTAACGGGGCCAAACATATGATGTGTTTTTAATGTTTAATGTTTTAATGTGTTCTTTGGGATCCGTTTGACTCCAGATGGTGTTATAAAACACAAGAAAACATTTTACACACATTTGTTTTGGATGATATTGACAATATTGCATGCTTTACTTAAGGTCTATTTAGTAGTCAACAACTAGGGCTGCAGGATATACCATTTGTTAATCATTATCTCAACATTGGGCTCTGCAATACTGCAATATGCAAATGAGCATCTAATTACTCAGAGTTTTTGACAGGGTGACCAATCACAGCTCCAGGTGAGTTACTTGGTGTTCTGATGAATCAGGGTCTTCATGAAATCCACCAAAAGTCTATTTAGTTTAATTTGTAACCATTAAATATGTCGGTGAATCTGTGCGTACATGGGCGGGGCTAAGTAGCTGTATCCAGAATAATGAGATATTTAAATATGTTTTGTGAGGTCACAAACGCTATGACAACAGTCTGTTTTTAGAGCATATTTTTCATAAATGGACAGTAAGAATAGTGGGAGGGAAGTCAGGTACCACCTTTAACAATATTTACAGACTTTAGGCCCTTTAAATTCCAGTAAAGTGATAATATGGGTTCTTTAGTATCGTGAAAGACACTGCAATCGAAACATGCAGCTGTAAAATCGTTTTAATTTAAACCGTTTTATAGAGGTTTATGAACCCAAAGCATATATAATGTAAGTAAATCTGAAAAGAACATGAGAATTAACTTATAAAAGACTTTCAGATGTTCAGGTCCAAACCCAACCCAACCTCTAGGTCGTTCGGAAGACAATAGCAATTTCCTGGTTTGGTCAAAAAGGGGTTAAAATACCTCATATTACGTTCGAAATGCACCTTTTAAACTCCATAGACACAATATAACACATTTAAGGTGCTTATTTACAGAAATGTGAGATATATGACCTTAAAACGGTTAAAACACGAAAATCCAGCCTGTCTTGACAGGTTAGCAAGCTAGGCTAAAGGAACCAACCATCGTTCTGATTGCTTTTATGGGTTAAATGTGTTAAATCCGTGCACAAAACACACTTTTTTCGGTTTATTTCTTACCTTGGAGTGTTAGTGCACTCGTCCAGACGGAGATAAATGCAAAACAACGGCTCGAAATGGATAATTTTATGAAACAATAACAACGGCGTCGTCTAAAATTCAATGTCGAAGTAAACTACAGCTTAACGGTCGCAACGGAAATATTCTGCTGGCATGGGTTTGTATAAAAAATTCGTTTTGGGCCGTTAAATTGCGGTTAAAGACGTTAAAAAATTCCAGCGACGGTCTTTTTCGCCTCTGCAGCAGCATTCCCCCTGTTTTTAACCCCAAATCCTCCAATAAATCGGCTCTAATATAGGACCAGCGTCGCTTCTGACAGCTGGCGCACAAAAAGACGGCTCTCTTTAAATTTAACTGACTAAAACCACAAACAACAATAATAACAACAACAACCACCACTAATATTCGGCTCGTCTCTGTTTGCTGGTCGTCTCTTAATCCTACGCCACTCTCTCTAAGCCACGCCTACTCACTCAAACGCATAGGTTTCCTTTGGTCATAACCACGCCCACTTTGCAGGATCCGGGTAGACGTGCACCCAATCATACCTGTCAATCGTCCGTCAGTCAAACCCAAGTTCAAATCTGATTGGTCAGACGTGCGGCGTATTTAAATTTGTTAGAAGGAAAGGTATTGGTTAGAAAATAAAATCATCCCGCCCACCCAAGTCCTTTGTCAAACGTGGGTATTTTTTTAAAGCACTTAATGCAATATTTTATAT
>JBBPCY010000035.1:9837551-9851549 GCA_037974405.1 Brachyalestes nurse
CTTGACTTGGACTCGAGCACAAAGACTTGAGACTTGACTTGGACTTGGTAAAAATGACTTGTGAACATCTCTGCTGTGTGTATCTGAACGTATGATAGTGTGGGTAAGACAGTATTATAACATGTGTGAGAAAGTTTGATGACAGTGTGTGAAAGAGTGTATGATGGTGTGTGAGAGAGAGTGTGGTTGTGTGTGTGTGTGTGATAGTGTGTGAGAAATACTGACAGCAACTTCATTGTTTATTTACAGTACTCATGCTGTATTATACAATTACAGTACATTATTGTATTTCTAAATTAAATTGTTGTTTCCACACAGCAAACTGATCTAACCTCTCACACCAAATGCTTGAATGTGCCCCCTACAGTTCAATAAACACGTGTGAACTGTGGTAGTATGAAATGCTTATAATTTTCCTATAATTTCCAAAACTTGCTTATATTGTGTTGCTGCAGATAACACACATATTGTACATTCAGATCCACAGAAAATCTCTGGAGTCCATCAGAATTTCCCTGGAGCCTATTAACACTCTGTATGCAAATATAAGCTGGAGAAGAAAGTAGAAAACACAAATATTCTCTCAGCCCCAACATGACAATGGCAAATGCTGGTGAGGCGTTGCTGTCTTTCAAATCTGCTTTGTGGAAACATTTTGGATTCAACCTTCAACACGATGACAAGAGTAAAAAACACTGTAAACAAACAAAATACTGCAAGCATTGCTTTGCCACCATCGGCTACTCGAGTGGAGCTGATGCACGGAGAGCCTACTCATTTGCATCATTAACATTCAACATTTGTTCTACATGTGAAGGATTTGATCACACTTTTTTCACTCTATGAAGATGCAGATGGCAAAGAACAGCCACCTCTGTCCAGCAGCCTGATGTCCAGCAGACTGATGTCCAGCAGCCTGATATCCAGCAGACTGATGTCCAGCAGCCTGAAACCCATATCAGTTTTGCAAATTGCTCTCAGGGTGGTCTTGAGTTTTAAATAATCTCCCAAGCCTCCACAGGTGGTCTGCCAGAGTCCTCCCAGCCAAATCATTTAGTATTCGTGGAAAGCGTAGCTACCCACAGGACAGTTAACAGATTTCACACGTGCTGTTACTCTCCCTGAACCCCTTCTTTGTCCAGATAGAGGGTCAGGAGCTTTGCCAGCAAGGGGTCAGCCAAGGGGAGTGTGAGTGAAAGTTAAACCATAAAATACCATTATACTGTAACATTCTCCCTGTCCTTTCTCCGTTTTTGGCTTTTGTAATGTTCTGTCTTTACCCCGTCTTCTTGCTTCTTGTTGTTTATGTTCACCCTGTCTTTGTTTACCTGACCCAAGTGAGTCCGTTGTTTTGGTCTTAGCCCCGCCTCAGCCAAGCCCCCTCGTTATTCTGTTCATCTGTGTCGGGTTTTTGTCTCCAGAGTCCGTTTACAGTGTTCCATTTGGAGTGAAGGTCCTCCAGAACTTTGCATTCTAGTTATATTTTCCGTTCGTGCCCTCCGGAGTGAAGGTCATCCGGTATCTCTCCTAGTCTAAGCTCAATTGTGTGTATAAGTTGGCACAGCTTTCTGAATACTGAACTTTTGTCATTAAAACCATACATTAACCCCCCGGTTGTACGCGGATGAGGAGTGGCGGATTTAGTCTCACACAGATTTTTTCTGAGAACCTAACTGATACAATAATCTCTCGCTTTTTGCCGGGTTTACGTTCCAACAGCACCCGTGTATAGTGAAAAACCGTGGTGTTGTGTTTTGGTAAAAAAAATGCCTAAAATGTGTTATTTATGTTATTAGTAAATTATAATTTATAATAATTGAGAACAAAAATGCGTAAAAAAACAAAAAAAATTGTGAGAATATTTGCAGTATTTCTGCATATTGTGGAGAGTTCAGTTCTCAAAAAAATTCGGCGTGTGACTGAATCCGCAACTCCTGATCTGCGTAAAACTGGGGGATTACTGTAGTTGTAAGCGGAAATCTCCACAATAACGCGGAAACTGCAAATATCCTCTGCATTTTTTCATGGCAGTATGTTTTTTCCACGCATTTTAGTATAATTTACTAATTTTGTAACATAAATATTAAAATAAATTAAGCCACATTTCCATATGAAATATAACTGTATAAATGTTTTTGTACTGTCCAGAGAAACACAAAGAAAGCTCTTTTGTGTAACAGGCTGCTTGCTGCCTGAGGCACAGAAAATCTCAAGAGTTCTTTTTATTCTTTTTCAAAGCGCCATCCATATATTTTACTGTATTTTTTACTAAAATTCAATTAAATTATTACTGTATTTACCTGCTTATACCAAAGAAAACAGCCCCACATACCAAAGAAAACGTAAATATAATTTACTAATTTTGTAACATAAATATTAACATAAATTCATAAAATGTAACTGTATTAATGTTTTTGTACTGTCCAGAGAACACAAAGAAAGCTCCTCTTTTGTGTCATTAACAGGCTGCTCGTTTTTTTATTCTTTTTCAAAGCGCCATCCACATATTTTAATTAAAGATATATTTGAAAACTAGAAGATTTGAGTGGTGTTACTTAAATGTTTCTAGGACAAAAACTCGTGGAGCTTTAGATGATTGTTTTGGAACAGTGAAATATCCCTCAGGAGGGATTGCCGACCTCAGAGGATTAAACACTGCTGTACTCAAAGCAGGGGCGGACTGAATAAGACCCGCCGCCCGGTGAACAGTAAATTATTGAACTGTAAAAATTATTGGTGATTAATCGTACATTTTACTGTATTTTTACTACTAAAAAATTCAATTTAATTATTACTGTATTTACACTGCTTATACCAAAGAAAACAGCAATGAAATTGTTTTGGGACCATTTTTGGGGGCATATTTAGGGTTTACACTATAAAAATAGGCATTTTAAGACATTTTTTTACCAAAATACAACAACGCAGTTTTTCACTACACACGGGTGCTCTTGAAACAGAAGCGGGGAGTTACTGTATTATTATTGTTTCCTGCTAGTGTGTCCTTCCCCATGCCCAACATGACAGGTTCTTAATGTTTTTGCTTGCCATTTTTGCTCTGTTCTTTTATGCTCTGGTTTTGGATTGATGCTTTGCTGGATCATTTTTGCTCTGTTATGTTTTCTCATTTCTTCATGCTCTGTGTTTTTGCTTTGCCCCTTGTTAGTGTCCAGTTAGTTTCTTGTTTAGTCTATTGTTTCTCATTCTTTCGTTAAGGTTCTGTTTGCGATTTCATGCTTCTCCTTGCTCGATGTCTCTACATGACAAGAATTATATATAGAAATTTTGTATTTTTTGGAAAGTTTTAATAAAGCGTTTACTCTTTAAAAAGTAATGTGTTTTAATTTTTTTTCTTAAAGATACTGAAACTGAACTGCTATCAAAGCCCGAAAACAGAGACACATATCAAACTGTGGGCCTTCTGTAGTGTTGCATTCTAAATAGCTAAAAGAACTAAAAGAACAATTAAACTATTTTTCACAACAGGCCTTGAAACAATGTTGCATCAGTGATATAGCATTAAAGCAGTAAATAGTTCATCACTGGTAAGAAGAGCTAATATGACAGTTGTGAGCAGGCATTTTGCCACCATAATGTAATGGAATGCTTCAGACTGATTTATTTTCATTTCGTAGTCTATACTGACTATTACTTAAAATGATATTGTGATATTAAAATTTCAGAGGCGTATTTGAGAAGCAGGGAACAGAGTTTTTCTGAGCATGTCCATCACACGATCTCTACTGTAAATGGTCTCCTATAAATGATCTGTATATTACTGTACATAACTGTCAAATCTTTTTTTTGGTTTCACCCAAAGTTACCAATATTAAGATAAGATAAGATAAGATAAACCTTTATTAGTCCCACAAGTGGGAAATTTGTTTGTGTTGGGAATTCTGACAAACATGATGATTCTCTTCAAAATTAGTGTCACCCTTCTATCTGAGAAGTATCGCCTATCAATCACAGCATGAACTGAACACCACATTACAACACTTACATATTATTACAGGATAGATTAGGTAACTAAACTATTATGGTTAAATTCTAAACAATGTAAATTACATTCAGACATATTGTTTAGATGGGAATAATGTAAAAAAAAAGAGCAATAAATAAAAAAATAACAAATATGTTGATCCATGGAGAGGTCCCTTTTTTAGAAAAATAGCGGTATACCCATTTTCCTGAACACATTCCATAATTTTGACAAAAACGCTGCTGTAGTCAGTCTCGACTTAATTTTTTAATGCCTTGGCTTTTTTAATCATGCAGTGTACATCAGCAATGATCTCTTCTGTTCTCTCTCATCTTCCCTGAATCTGTACGTATGGCAGCTCTCATTCAGTGTAAGGCTCTAGTCTGTGCTGTATAATCTACAACATAATTTTACTGGGAAAAATTGAATTTTTTTCTCTGCTATTAGTATATAAATTGCAGCCCACAGAGTTGTTTTTTTATTTGTTGACTTAATTTGGTTTGCACTTTAACTGAATCCTTAGAATCTTGACATATTTCTGTTGCAGTGTTATTGATTTGTGCAGCCTTCTTTATAGGTGATGATCTCAGGGCCTGTCTGATGTCTCTTTCTACCGCTGAAGGCTACTCTGTGTAGCTGACATGAAAATGGCTCTCTTTTTTGTAGAGGTCTTCTGTGCATTCCTCTCATCTCTGTTTGATTTTCATTCAATCTTTTATGACTTGTTTATCCTAAATCACATAAATGATCACACATATCATCTGGAAAACAACCTTGCCTTCCCAAAGTTGTTTCTCTTTTCAATATCCTTCCAGACGTTGATGTAGCTGGAATTCACACTTTACGTCCTTTAAAAGATTTTTATTCTTCTTGATTATGGTTCCTCTTCTCTTTCTGTTGCAACTTCTTTACACATATTACACTGTGTTCTCAATTTTTTCTCTCATTCATCATTGATGACCTTTTTTGGTTCCATCGATAGCTCTTCTTGCCTTCTATCAATTGAGTCTAGTGTCTGAAACCAGTTCTTGATGATGATAATCAGGTGGTATGATCACCAGATTATATTTTGGAAATCAGATGCTTTGATTGCTCTAAGCTTCACTTGGAGCTTACACATCTTTGACCTGTTCCACAATAATCTGCAGGTCATGTCTTTGCAATTTCAATGGTGCTCTTTCATCTCTTAGCATAAAGAATGTTTAGTTTTGGCAAACTCCATCTGGTGATGTCCAAGAGTACAGATGTTGTTTCGGTTGCTTGAAGAATGTATTAGTGGTGAAAAGCTGTGGCAGAAGTTGATTAGTCATCCTCATGCTTTATTCCTATTCCCAAGGCAGTGTTCTCCTCCTTCAAACTTTGGCATTCTAGTCTCCCATCACCAGCAGTGTATCTTGTTTATAGATCTTATTGATTTTATGAGCATCATCATGAAACTTGACCTCTTGTCCATTGCTGGGGCATAAACTTTAAAAGTATATTGGTATAGTCTTTTATTCTATTGTTTTCTTAGTATTTGCTGCTCTTAACTTTGTTCTGTCCACTTTCTGCTGTGACAAAGCAAATTTCCCACTTGTGGGACTAATAAAGGTTTATCTTCTCTTATCTTATAATGTTTACATTTTCATTTATGATATTGACAGGTGTAACACGGGGAGCAATGTGGGGACGGTACTTTGCTCAAGAGTTCCTCAGACCTTCCAATCACAAACCACCAGCTGCATCACAGTATAACATAGCAAATTCGGCACAAATACTGTCAGATTTTTGAACGATTTCACTTTCATTCGTAGACAAACTGAAACACATGCTGTATTATTACATCAAGAACTGATAAAAGCTGAATATATTTCAACAGGCCTAAAAGCTCAAGGTTGAATGTTGGAGTTTACTTTGTTGTCAGCTGTGTACACATACACTGTATGATGGGACAACGCTTCATCAAAGTGGAAGTTATGACAGATGATACAATATATAGACAATACAACAATGTAACAATACAACAATACAATTGTAAGTTAAAGTGACAATACAGCATCTGTGAAGACAAGAAGTTTCCTTCTTGTATATATATATATAAATATATATAAATGACTAATAACGGCATTTTTATGGGGCAATGTCTACTGAAGAGGTTATTTTGAACCTCTTGTGAGTTTACATCAACACTGGCTGGTGTTTGAGCACTGCGCTGGTCTCTAGGTGCTGCTCACTGCTCCTAGAGTTTATTAGATTTTATTTACTGTGGGAGTTCACTACCGTGCACACATCCCACTCAGTGCTAATGCTAACAATGCACTGGCCTTTATGGAGCCTTCAGCAAGCTCCAAAACTCTCACCCAGATGTGTATTGTCACCGAAAACTTTTACCACGCAAATTTCAATGCAGTTCTCCCTAAATTTCCCCTTAGCGAGCCTCGCCCCCACCTCGTCTTCTCAGACGACAGATCTGTTATGCTGATTACAGACTGCTCATCAGACATGCAAAGCCCATTCTGAAGCATATGAAAATCTGGCTGCCAGGAGCCATCTCTGCTCCTTAGAACTGTTTAGATCACACTGACTGGGAAGACCACCCCGCAAAACATTGACCAGGAGCTCTGTTTGACCATGGCTGATATGAGGAGGACTTTGCTTAAAGTCAACCCAGGGAAGGCTGCTGGACCAGCCAGCATTATGAGTTATGTTCAGAGGATGTGCAGACCAGGCTCAGATCTGGCTGCTAATAAAGAAGTCTTTAGTGTCAATGCCTCAGGACTACCGTCCTGTCGCACTCACACTAATCACTGTGAAATGCTTCAAGCGGCTCGTCACGTAAAATCCCAGCTGCCCCGATGCTGGACCCCCTGCAGTTTCCATATTGCCCCAACCATTCAACAGATGATGCCATCACCAGCTCCTCACACATCTAGACAGAAGAACACTTATATTAGAATACTATTCTTAGATTTCAGTTCCGCATCATTCCTTAACATCTGAAAGGAAAGCAGAGACTGCTGGACCTAAACACCTTTCTCTGTAACTTGAGACTTCTTGACTAGGAGACTGTAGTCAGTCAAGTTCAGTAGCAACATCTTCTGCACCACCCCACTGAGCATAGAGGACCCTCAGGGCTGTGTGTTTTGCCCTCTGCTGGTCATGCTGATGACCAGTGATTGAACATCAGTGTTTGATCATCAATGGTTCATTCAGAGCACCAAGTTCACTTCGCATAGAACCTCATATCGACCCTCAACACCAGCTACATCACAACAAGGCCAAGCAGTGACACCCCCATGGAAAAAAAAACATGAAAAAAATAATCAATAGAAAAGAGGCTGGTTCTGCTGCTTTGTGTCCATACATGTACTGGAGTGTGAATGGAATGTTTTGTTTTCTGTGAAATGGGCCTTTCTCCATCTCTCTTCTCTTTCTCCAGCTGTCTCCCTCTTTCTCTGACACACTTTCACATTATCTCCTGCTCTCTTTCATCGTCTCTGGTTTCATTCTTCTTTTTAGTCTCTTCACCCCCGCTGCCACAGGCGCTGGTCTAAGGTTGATGGGCAGAACAGGTGATGTCAGCAAGTAGATTGAAAAGTGCTCTGTTATGCTTGGTTCCGAAGTTTTAATCTTTCTTTCAAGTAGAACATGCCCCTCCTCTTAAAAACAACAACAACAGCAACAACGAAAAGGTTAGTGCCAATTACAGCACAGGGGAGGGGGTAGCTGTCGATCTCACAACCAGACCCTCAGAGTGCAGTACCGTTTTCTCCCTCCTGCTCTATTCCGTCTCTTTGATATGAGTAATGTAGCCACCCATCTCTTTTTCTAGGGCACATAAACCCTACAGAACTGCACTGTTATTTTCTGACTAGAACCGGCATCTATCAGCCCAGGAAATGTGATATTGTCCTTTTTTGGAATCCTTTCAGTTTAAAATAATGTGTGAAACAAATTAGGGCTGGGCTTTATAAACATTTTCATATCAGTCAATATTGATAATATCATTATTAAATCAATTATTAAATCATTATTTCTTTTAAGTTTATGTATATTTGTATACTTAATTTTTAAATTACATTTTATATATTTATATATATATATATATTAGGGCTGTCAGTAGATTAAAAATTTTAATTACGATTAGTCTCATGTTTGCCATAGTTCATATATATATGAGAGACAGAGAGACAGTGAGAAAGCTGTCTAGAAACCAATGCAAATATGACAGAATATTTACAATAACAAACAAAAATGAATGCAGGCCAACCTGAAGTCTGATCAGTCTTTGATGCCTATATTTCACTGTAGAAACTTGGCTAGATAAATACATGCTTAGCTAAGAGGTTTGAACTGGACTATAAAATATTATGTAATCAAATCTAGTTCTGTAGTTGCGTCCTCTTGTCAAAACACTGAAAATATATTACCTATTAAATATTGAAATGGACCAAACATGGAAATATAAAGTTTTAAAACTCTGTTACCTCAGTTTATTGACTTTTCCCTTCCAATAAAAGTTACTGTGAAAATACAATTATTTAAAATATTCTTCCCCTGCCTTTCTCAGAGTGACACCCCCCCCCTCTCATATTTCATTAAATTTGAAATGATTTTCCACCACAAAAACTTTAATCAAGTATATCAAACTGTACTTTAGGTTGTCTGTTTCATGACTCAGCTTTCAGATTCAAATGATTGGACGGCTAAGATATAAATGTTGAAGTCATCTAAATTATTTTTGGAGATTTAAAAGGCGAGGGAAGAGTTTATTGCATCAAACATTTATCAAATATTTGTTATATTTCTAGAAAGGAAAATTATGTCACAATAAATATCACCCACCCAAATTACAGTGGGTTCTAAACATTTAGCTTTACCAGCTGTAGTCTAGACTTCTTCCCCTTCTCCATATCAGCTTCTGTTTACACATGATTATATGTTACTCAAGTCTAACTTTACAGGAAAGGAAAAACCCTCTTTGCTGTAGTTTAATGAAAACAGGTTGAACTTCCTACTGGTCCATTCACATACATAACAATGAAATGTTTACACAATGTAAATGGAAGGTCAAAAAATTAAAACTGAAAAAAAGTCCTGAAATGGCAGATATTGAGTTTAAGTGAAAATGTCAATATCTAAGTGTCATTTTCTTTTTAAATTAGCCAACTGGGTTAGTCTTCTCATGTAAATGGAATAGTTTTAACAGCCCAACACATTCATTTGCAACAGCAATTGAATTATGTTCTTCACATCACAGCCGGATGTGATCATGTGGCGAGAACACCTGAGGACAACCATGAGACATTTTGGGATGAAATTTTGAGCTGAAAAGTATATCAAACTGTAGTTGAGGATGTCAGCTTTATGAGGCAGCTTTCAGATTAAACTGACTGGTAGACTGTAATATAATGGTTGAAGGCATTAAAATGTTTATTTCAAAATTTTAATTGCAGTATGAATGAAATGCATCAGAAGATAAACCTTATTAGTTACTATGCTCTCCTCGTTTTTCTGTCTGTTTCTTTCTACCTTCTCCTCAATTTCCACCATTCTATCTTTCCCCATGGCTCTGTATCTCCCTCTCTATCTCTGGAAATGTTGTCACTTGCTGGGTGGACAGCTGTGAGACTGATTCACAGTCACACAGCTACTTCTGTCCCATCACAGAGTGCCCAGAGCCCCTACTGACTGAGCGAGTCTGATTCCATTTCGTAACCCCACAAAGTCATGGAGCTAATTCAGCACATTATTTACACAGCAGTACAGCAATAATGCTGTTGTCAGATTCAAGTTCATTTTATTTGTTTATCCTATGATACAACTGTCAGATTCCAGCACTAGCCAGAGCTGGTTTATTTACTCTAAAACAAAAACAGGCAGGATGGACATTAAAATTTTTCCAGGGAGTGATGCTGATATGGGCTAACATGGTCACAGAAACAGGAGGCCTGGGAAATAACGGAAAAAATCCATGACTGAGATAACCCCAGAGATCAAAACCAGACTGAACACTACAAACAAAGAAACAGACCAAAATACGGTATGAAAAAACCCACATCATTCCTTGCAAAGACACTAGACAAAAATGCAAGTTAGCTATTAGTTAGCTACTGTTTACAGCCCTGTGCAGATAAATGCTATGTTTAAATTTGTTCCCTGTTGAGGAGGTGCTTCCTAGTTTTCTTAGATATTCAATTTTGAAGCAAGTTGTTCAAACAACAGTATGTACAAGAACAGATACTGTAGATTTCATGTTTGGTATATGACTAGAACACATCACAGGTTATAATCAGAGTTTGGCTGATTGAGTGTGTCTGGCTACCTCTAGTGACCAAATGGTATACATTAGGGATGTCACATTTGCTTGATCAGAACTTGATTAACTTAATTAACTAAAAAAATAATCCAGTAAAATTTACAATTGCAAAGTATCAGTTTAGAGAGTACTTTACCACTTGATTGATAAACAGGGTCTTGGTAAAGCTTTGCTCAGCAGACTAAAGATTCTCCACTAGGGGAGCTATTAGCACTCAATGTTTTTGTGCAAATCACTGAAAGGGAGGAAACCCACAAGAAATTTCATATTTGAATTGTAATTAAACGTTTGCTGCCTTTCTGTAAGAGTCCCATTGTTCATTCAAGAGTGCAGAGCAAGGTTCTTATGCCCAAGACACACACAACTGGTTCAAATTTTAGTGCCTGGAAGAAGTTCACATTAAGCAAACATAGCGGCACCACAGTTCAAATTCCATAAAAAATAGACACTAATGCTGATGACTATACTAACACCATAAATGAAGAACAGGTGTGAGAGATGAGAGCCAGAGGACGCTGCTAAAGTAAAGCCCAACCAGGCAAGAACGCAATGACAGTCCAAGTGGTGCATTTCACAAAGACACAGGGAAAGACAAGTTTATTCAGCACATTGTTTACATGAAAGTACAGTAATAGTGATGTCTGTAATGCTGTGCAGTGCACTCAATTTTATTTGTTTATTCTTTGATGTAACTGCCTAATTCCAGCTCTAGCCAGGAGCACAAATTACGAAACAGGCAGGATCCAATTCCAGGGAAAGTTGCTGATATGGGCTTGCAGTGTCACAGAGACACAAGGAAATTCAAGTCTGGGATGACTCAAGAGGTCAAAACCAGATAAAACAACAAAACAATTGTGGAGACAAAAACGACATAAATTAGGCAAAAACGTGAGAATGTTTCATGGTTCCAGTTTGACAAGTGCAAAGAGACACGTGCGGAAGTACTTTGATCCATTTCATTTTCTAAATAGAACTCACAGTTCACAAAAGATAATTATCCCTCTGTACAATCGACACAACCGGGTCTCATGATTTTTTATGAAGCCATCACAACATAAAATCTTTATTAAAACGTGATGCGATCACACTCTAGGCCTTTTTTCATGCTAGGAGAACGCTTTACTACCCTGTATTTTAATGCGCAGTGCGTAACACCGCCAGTATCAGCACTAACTGCTCACTGAGGGACAGGAGGAGAGACATTCACACACGTCGGCTTAAAAGAGGGTTAGGGTTAGGGTTAGGGTTAGGGTTAGGGTTACGGTTACGGTTAGGGTTACGGTTATGGTTACGGTTAGGGTTAGGGTTACGGTTAGGGTTACGGTTAGGGTTACGGTTAGGGTTACGGTTAGGGTTACGGTTACGGTTAGGGTTAGGGTTAGGGTTACGGTTACGGTTACGGTTTAAGCCGGCGTGATACTGGCAGTGTTACGCACTGCGTATTAAAATACAGAGTAGTGAAGTATTCTCCTAGCATGAAAAAAAGTCCCAAATCGTGATTGCGGCACGTTTGATTAGAGATTTTATGTTGTGATGGCTTCACGAAAAGTCGTGAGACCGGGCTCATGAGGAATCTTCCACATATTTTGACGCTCAGGAGGAGGCTTAGTTCTTTACCAGTCCAGAGCACAAGCAATGTACTAAACTAGAGGAGCCAGCTAGCATATAATATATGAAAATACAGAAAAAGCACAGACCATAATCCATAGAACATGAGAGTGACAGCATTCTCCAGGTTGGCCTGTAAGAAACATAAATGAGAAACGTAAATGCAGCCAGTTCCACCTCTTGGGTTTCCCCTGTCACACGACGCTGTCAGGGTCAGTGAGGCGAAGACTTGCATGCAAGTCGTCTTGAGCTGGCTGCTACAACTACCTCTCAACATTAACCAACCCCAAACACACTGAGTAATGGAAGCAGGGCCATCCTTCACAATTTTAACACGTTTGGAGAACAAAAAAAATAAAGTGACCTGTGGAAAATGTATGGCATATTTATATATACATCAAATAACTAGAAATGTTGTACAGAAAATGACATACTTGAATTGGTTTGTGACTATGTTCAAGATAAGAACAGTTTTGGATCCTTTTTTTTCTCCCAAGAGTAAAGCTTCTCACCAGTTGCTCACTATTTAGACAAACGATAGTTGATGTGATAAAGCATGAATGGTAGGCAAGGACAGCCAAGGCTGGAATGTCCATGTAGTTGCCTGAAGCATCACTTTAGGGAGAGCAGCGAACCTCCCGAAATACGATATGCCCCAAGACCCCCCCGCTGGTGCCCCCCAGTGACATCGCATTGGAGTACTGCAAATGAAAAAAAAGTCCAGTGCCAGTAGATTAGAACTCTGTCGATAGCTGGATTGCTGGGTGTGTGATGCTCTCAGTAAAGCCTCCATGGTAAAGTGTCACGCGCTGGCGACGATTACAGCCTATATCATCTGTTTAGAGCCTTTTCAGTAAAATTCATTATAGGGAGCACGGAGATAGTTTCTTTCATTAAATCGAATTGATTACTTTCTAGATGATGACACAATTATGTCAGTAATGTTTTTGTGAATGCACTCAGGTGAATTCAGGAAAAGGGATGGAGAAATGAAACTCTGCTTGACAAAAGGGGTAACAAACTGCAACTAATGAGCAAATCCCCTCTTGAAAAAGAAACGTCCAAAACCTTAATCTCGCCTGTAGGCCTGTCACCATTATTAGGTGATGATTAATTGCCGTATCAATACATGCAGTTTAATGATTCACTTTACTCTTCTGCTCATTTTATGAATATTGCAGTCCTAAGTCTAAAGTGGCCAGACTGGCTAATTATCTGGCTCTGTAGCTTTGTAGCTAATACTGGTGTTGTGAGATGAAATAAGAGAACAATGTTTAATGTTCAACATATTCCAGCCTTGAATAAACGGCCAAAACAACAACCAAGATCAGGTTCTGAATTCAGGTTCTGAGGTCGAGGACGAATACTTAAACCTGAATATGTTCTACTCATTGAGGCCTACTTGGACAAAAAACTTTGATAAAGAATCTTTGCATTATGTGAAGGTTCGTTCCTTTAAAAAGATTATTCATAAATTACACGCCTCATTTATAAAAAAAAAAACATACAAATTCAAAGGTTCTTCTGTGGCATTGCTCCAAAAACCTTTTTTAGCACCTTAAGAGTTTCTGGTTCTGAGCCATTCTCCCCAGAAATCCTTTTCTAG
Source organism: Brachyalestes nurse (assembly GCA_037974405.1). NCBI lineage: Eukaryota > Metazoa > Chordata > Actinopteri > Characiformes > Alestidae > Brachyalestes > Brachyalestes nurse. The sequence continues at coordinate 9,851,046 of JBBPCY010000035.1, forward strand.
AAGTTTCTGACTGTCAGATCAGAGGACGTGGAGGAGGTGTTTAGATCATGAATCATGAGTCTGATTATCAGCATTGCTGAAGCTTCCCTGGAGGCAGAATTAGGCAAATCCACGTCAAAAGCGCACAATGAGATTAGCTAGCTAGTGTTCAGACCACCCAGACACAGCATTGTGCCTCTCTGCTCAGAAACTGACAGGTGTGTGAGTGTGTGTGTGTGTGTGTGTGTGTAAGAGAGAGAGTGTGTGTGTGTGAGTGTGTGTTTGTGTGTGTGTGTGTGCGCATGTATGTGTGTGTGTGCGCGTATATGTGTGTGTGTGGGTGTATATGTGTGTGTGTAAGAGAGAGATTGTTTGTGTGTGAGTGTGTTTTTGTTTGTGTGTGTGTGCGCATGTGTGTGTGTGTGTGCGCGTGTATGTGTGTGTGTGGGTGTATGTGTGTGTGTGTGTGTGTGTGTGTGTGCGTGTGTGTGTGTGTGTGTGTGTGTGTGTGTGTGTGTGTGTGTG
>JBBPCY010000035.1:9857359-9867824 GCA_037974405.1 Brachyalestes nurse
TAAAATGAAATTAAAGTGTTCTGGGAGCATATTTGGGGGCATATTTAGGGTTTACACTATAAAAATAGGCATTTTTTGTACAAAAACGCAACAGCGTGGTCTTTCCACTATACGCGGGTGCTCTTGGAACGTAACCCCCGCGAAAAGCGAGGGATTACTGTATATACTTTTATAAGAGAAAAGCACAGAGAGCAAGTGCCTCTCTCTCTCTAGTCTTATGGCTTAGTTACTGCATTACTGTGAGGTTGGCCAGTGGTCACTCTCGTCACCACCATCTGTACATGTGCTTCCCATCCGCTCCTCGTAACTCTCAGTGGATCCACAGCCATAAGGTTCAAACGCATCTCATCTTTTCCGTCTAATCCTCAGGCCCAGCCATTCAGCACCACTGAGACCAGTTGCATAAGCGGCACTGCTTTCATTTGGACTCTTCCTTTATTGAGGTCAACAGTAAAGCAGCATGTTCACACACAGTACAGGTTTTAATATCATGGATATCGCCACACGTACGTGTCACGGTGGATTAAATTGCACATTGTCATGCCAAGTCCAAACAAGTACATATCTTAAATACATTCAAGCTACATCCTTTCCTTGATCGCGCCAAAGGAAAACACCTCACCCCTCCTCGCTGGCGACCTTTCGCTTTCCTACCTTCTTGCCTGTGGCTTCTTTTGTCACAAAACATTTGTTAAAGAAGTAAAAGATTACAGAATACTGTCATGCACATTCCCTTTTTTTTTCTTCTGCAAAATAACAAGTGCCCCAAAGTCATAAATGACATTTAATGTGGGAATGATAAGAGGCAAACACGGAGTGGATGAGATGAGCCTCCTCACGCGGTCTCCGTTTGCTTTCAAAGGGCAAAATTGATCTTGGCTGAATCCTCATGAGGAGGAGATTAAAAGTTGTGCTTTATCCAGCTCTTTTGACAGATTCTGACTAGGGCTGAATACAGCTCTACTTCATTGTCTACACATCGTCTATTCCAGCATTTGACATTTTCAGTCTTATTTCCATTGGTTGTGAAAAAGGAGCGCTGTAATTTGGCATATGCTGTGTCTGATCCTGCTCTAAAGGCAGCTTCCAATGGAAGCTCCTTGGTCATCTAAAACCAGGGTTAATCGCTGGCACACAAGCCATTTATATGACTCATCAGAACGATAATGTATGCTTCAGGTCAAATGTTGAAAGTAAGGCTTTGAAAATTAAACACTATTTAACACTTGCACAAAAAAAAAAAAAAAAAAACCCGTACCAAAAAGCATCTTTAATAAATACGAGACACAAAATTATCAGATGTCACCAGTGGAAGTGGAAGGATACCCCAGTAGAATACGCATGGCTTCCATATAAATGACTAAATAAATAACAGTACTTGGAAATGGATCTCTCCACAACAGCAGAAATGAAACAGGCACCCTGAGCTGTGTGTAAAGACATGATTAAAAACCCTGTTCATAGCTGGCATTAACATGAGTCTTGGCTAATCCCGTCTGAAATGGACGGCTTTAAGGTGTGAAAGCACCCATGACGCGTCGGGGACGCATTGAGATTGAGGTGGTCTGGGTCATTTATGGCGTGTTTGCGAATGTGGCCGCATTGAAGGACCACCTACTCAACCTACGCGCTCTGCATAAGCTGGAGTAAGTCCTCTTTCACGCGCCCATGGTGTCATATCAGCAGCCAAAATGCTTCGTATTGTTTTTATCGCTTCTTTAACCCTCTGGGCCTCCTCTGGGCCATTTTTGTCCACTTCACTCTTTTCTTTTTGATCATTTTAGCTGTTAATGCAAATGGAATGAAACTTCCCAAGGGTCTGGTGTTATTTCAGATCTTTACATTTTTAACTTCAACTCAGTAAATATATCAATAATAAACTCCATACATCCAACAGTAACACTCGACTCCCTCAGGGACACTTCTGGCCAATTGAAACCCATGAGAACTACATTTTTTAATTCCTTGTTATTTACACTGTTAAATCATACAATTTAAGTTAAAATGCTTTCATTCTAAACTCAACACTTGAAAAATGTAGTTTTTAGTGTTTTCTTCCAGATTTTGGCCGAGTGAGTAATTTTATATAATATTCTTAGTCTCCAATACAGGAGTATGATGCTCACTGCACTCCAACAGAGCAAATGAACGACACAATTCTGACACAGGTGTGACTTCAAGGATGTCAGATAATGGTTTTGTGTTTGTACTAAGTAACATATTTCAGATTTGTTCCATTTTTGGCCCCAGCAGCACTGAGAATAGAGGTTTTGAGGTTGTTTATATTGTGCAAACAAACTGGTATTTAAATGGATTTAAAAAAAAACAAAGGAATAGATATTTGATACTTATGCCAAGAACTGATGTAAGTTACAAACTTTATGTAGTAAAAATATCAAAAAAGTATATAACAATATATAAAAATTGTATATAAATATATGGCCATTATATAAAATATTAGATAAAATTGCTCGCTTGGCCAAAAATGAATAAATGACATAATCTGGCAGAAAACACTAAAAACTACTTTTTTCAAGTGTGAATGAAAGCATTTTAACCTAAATTGTATGATTTAAAAGTGTAAATAACAAGGAATTAATGAGTGTACAGTAAAAACGAGGAGGGCCAGAGGGTTAAAGCAAAACGAGGTACGGTACATGCATTGCTGCCTCCTGGCAGTTCAAAACAATAATAATCTTTACAAATGCAAATGTTGCACATTTGTTTGTATATAGAGGGGGAAAGTAAGATCACAACTGGGGAGTGGTCACTCAAGACACATGTGGAGACGCATTGTAGTGTCAGGTGTGATCTAGAGCTGTGGTCGGATCACCCAAGACACACATTAATGTCACGCGTGAACGAGTCACAAATGTCAAGTGCTGATGCTCTCATTAAAAAGTAGGACCTGAAGTGGCCATTTGGTCCAAACTACATTTCCCACAACCCCCCCTCCCCTCCCCCCCTTTGAGGCGAGATTCAGAGAACAGTAATTGGCCGATCACGTGAGTCACTCGTTGTTGTTGATGGCTGGTGAGGGTTTGCTGCGCATGCCGTCCGTCGCAGCTCTGGATGTTTCAGTCACAAACAGCCGCGGCATCCAGACGGACGTGACGATGCGCTTGTACTCCTTGCGAAAGTTCCTGTTGAGCAGTCCGTAGATGATGGCGTTGAGGCAGCTGTTGAAGTATGCCATGAAGTAGCTGACCACAAACAGCCACTCGGGTACCCGGGGCGCCATCACCTCAGGGTTGATGGCCACCACCAGGCCGATCAAGTTCAGCGGCGCCCAGCAGATGGCGAATAGCACAAACACCACAAACATGGTGACAAAGTTGCGCAGGTCGCTGGGCCGCACCCTAGAGCGCTCCTCGCTTTTCACCTTCCGCCGCACCTGGATGACCAGCACCCAGATGCGCAGGTAGCAGAAGGTCACCACGCCGATTGGCACCAGGAAGTGCACCACCACCACCACCACCGTGTACGAGCTACTGGCCGTCTGTGTGAAGGTACACGAGTAGACCCGTGGGTCATAGCTCAGCGAGCCTACAAAGAAGTTGGGCAGGATAGCTAGGACTGTCAATATCCAGATGAGGGCCACTAGCAGCAGCGTGTTGCGGAAGCTGTAGAGACGCCCGTAGGCGAAACTGTGGCAGATGTAGCAGTAGCGGTTTATGGCGATGCCTGTGATGTTGAAGACCGAGCCGATCACGCTCAGGCCCATCAGGAAGCCGCTCACCTTGCACTGGGTGTCCCCCAGAGACCAGCCGTCGTGGAAAAGTGCATACAGGACCAGTGGGTACGGATAGAAGGCCACCACCAGATCAGCGAAAGCCAGGCTAACCACAAAGACATTGCCTGAGAGTGGGTGAGAGAGAAAGAGAGAGAGAGAGAGAGAGAGAGAGAGAGAGAGAGAAAGAGAGAATAAGCAAGAATTGAATACAACCGAGGCTGTGCCAGTCCTTTAATTACCTTAATTACACTATAACAGCAGTCAACACCTTCTTACGGAAGCTTGTTGAGGCCTTTTAACTTCTGCACTCCTGAGATTAATGACAAGAACAGATCTCCCGCATTATCAGTCACGTTATTTCAACTGGCCCATCTTGTCAGTTGGTGGATGTTCAATAGGCCCTGGTTAGGTAACATCAAGGGATGAGTAATTTTATTAAGCTACAACAGAGAATCCTTGGCAGTCCTAGTTGAGCATATTATTCCACTTATTACAGGTCCTATACCACGTATTTGCATTTAGATTACCTAGGTGCTGGAAAGTAAATAGCAGAGGGTTTTTGCTGCAATTTCATGGGCAGAAATGAGAATAAACCACAGTAAAGAATGAGCAAGCCATGACTGATTGCATCGAAAGCACGACCAGTAATTTGCAGATCGTGACCTCATTGTCTCTTTTTTTTCTCATTATGAACCGTAAAGTGCTGAATATGTTAATAAAATTGCAGGTTAAACAGATGTCCATATAGCTCAGTATATGTAATGTTGTACATCAGGGTCTTTGGTGTCAGTATAAAAATACACATAGAAATATTGATGAACAAAACTGATATATCTGAACAAAACACTCATCTGATGTGGTCAAAAGGTTGTGGTTAAAAAGGGGCTTTCCTGATGGTACTTTTTCTTCAGGTTGACTCTGTATTTTGTGTGTATTCCTAAAAAAAGTTTTCAAAAGGGTAGAATTTCCTTAGATGTGTGAGTGTGAAGAACCTATTTAAGAGCTTCAACATAATGACAAGATTCTATGAAACTAAAAGCCGTTTCCTATAACCGTATGATCCCTCCAAATACATTTTAGAAACCTTTCATTTTAAGAGCTTATGAATCAGGTTTTCTACTTCTCAAACATACCCACAAAACTGGCAATTAGGAGATCCCATAAACCAGTGGTTCCCAAACTGGGGGACGGGCCCCCTAGTGGGGGCGCGGAGGTATTGCAGAGGGGCGCACAAATGGGATAAACTGTGTAGTTTGAATTGGTGGGGGGCTCATTAATGTTCTTATCTAGAAAAGGGGGGCCCTGCAGAGAAAGTTTGGGAACCACTGCCATAAACCATACTGATGAAAGTGTGCAGAACCTTCTGTGCTCAATTTGATTATCAGCCAGTGATACGTTTATTTTGTTTGCTAGTTTGGTATCGAAGATGAATGAAATGGATACAAAAACCCAGAAACATACACATGTACAGAGACAAAAATCCTGACCAACAACATCTCACATAAAGCAGTACTCACTATAAGCCTACAGCTTTACACTGCATTGTATTCAAAATGCTACAGAGTCAGTGGGGTATTCAATTGTAGCGTGACATCAGAGAGCAAAACCCGAGTCGATAATTCTCCTGCTCTCTCCAGTGGCCTTCAGAAATGCTCCTTTGTTTTTTCTCCTCTATGTATGGACAGACACTCTAACTTATCCATTCTTTCCCACACAGCTTTACAAGGTTAAAAACTGAACAAAGCAAAGCTCCCTAGTTGCTGTGTGGGTTTTGTGCATCTACTCTGAAACTACTGTCACACTCTCAAAGCCAGAACTGCTAGTCCTCCTGTAAACTCCCAACCTTCAGAGATCTGAAGTGGCACATTCAACACTGAACTTGAGGGTAAGGAAATAAGAATAGTGCATTATGTTCAAGTAGGTGGTCAAATAGCATGACACATTGTGCCCTCTCTAAAAGCTCCTCTCTAAAATAAACGTCATTTCTTATTCATGATATGGATTATCTCCTTTTTCAGTCCATTTACATGGTCATATTTTAGGCGCACTGTTCACATAGTATAGCTCTATTCTATAACAATTTGTTTATTCACCAAAAAGGCTATTAAAAACAGAGATTGTTGGTAAAGAAATATGCATCTACCCAAATTGGGTAGAGAAGGCTGTCATCAAAAGATAACACTGTCAGTACTTCTAAAATGATGAACAACTGTAAACATTCAATGTAACAGCTGATTCTATAATCTGATTTTATTCATTTACTTTTATGACTTGGTTGTTTTTTTCTTCCCGTGCCTTCTAACATAGAAGGAATTACACAAATGCCAAATCCTGTATTCATAGTTTCATTACTATTTTAAATGTGATTCTAGTCTTGGTAGTGAATTTTGTCTGTTCTGTTTATAAACTTCATCTGTAAATATCGTGATACATTTCATTAATTGTGAATGCAATTGTGAATGCATGTGCGTGTATGTGCGTGTGCGCGTGTATGCGTAATCCAGTCTGATATGACTCGTGAAAAGCCAAATGTCTGATCCTGCAGTCAGGGAGCTTAACAGAGCAGAGCAGAAATGAAACATCCTTCCAGATCAGCGTTGCCACTTTGACACCCACAAACACCCTCCTCTCTCAGCTTTCTCATTACTCACTAGGCATCTAATGTGACATGATCCTCCCTGATAACTGCTGAGATCTTTCTGTGCTTGTGCATGTAAGAGTCTGGAAGAGAGTACAGCTGGGTGATAAAGTGATTTTTCAGTGAGGGGAAAAAACAGCCTTAAATGAAATGATATACAAACGTTTATGCATATTTGCTGACAGAATACAGTAAAATAAAAGTAAACAAAAAATCAATGTCTGTTTTACACTACATGGAAACAGGATATCCCGTTATAATTCTGTTGAAGCAGAATTATCTTTGCATTTCGTTCCTTTCACATCGTTTGTAAATATTCAACACACCATGCAGCCTCAGAAGAGGGTGCAAAGGAAGCGTACAATAGAAAAAAGGAAAGCGTGACGGGGTGGACGGGTGGGTGGTGGGATCATTACATATCCAGGGCTGATTGTTGTAGAAGTTGAGAAGAAGCCAGAGAAGATTATCATGACACAAGAATGTCCTTGGGCTGCCGTGGAAAAGAAGGCACCCTTGTTCACTTGTCAAAGTGTGTCTCCTTAGAAGTGAGCAGGCTCAAGTCCACACGCACTGCTGTCCACATGCACAAGGAGAAGGTGAAGGACAGACGAGGCTGACCCTCACACTCTCCTTTATGGAGCTGGACAACGTACAAAAAAAAGCCACAAAGCGTCCTCAGCGCTGCGATAAGTTATGAGCCTGCAATTTCTAATGGGCTGGATGTGCGCCAAGCCATTATTGTATCTAGGGAGAGTAAATCTAGACAGGCAATATGGGGGAGTACGAGGCGGGTTCTTTATAATGAATGGCCTCACAACTCAATGTCAAGGCTAAGAGAAGCATCAACTACCGTCACACTGTTGACCGCACACTGACATCTGCCATGTTCTAATGTTCTCATAGGTTTAATTTATTAATCATAATGCATGCTGTGTTTTGTACAAGCTCGTTCCATCGACACTATCAGGGTTGGCTGAGAAGTGCTGTCGCGTCTGATAACCGTAGTAATGCTGAGCCAACTAACTACTCCACTTTTCATGTAAAAGAGCAGAGATACAGAGAAAATCATGTTTGGCAGCACCAACCATTGAACAAAAAAAAATGTGTTTTTGAGTACTCAGTAAAATATTACCAATAAATATTCATAGACTGTAAAATGACATTCTAGCCATCAACAGACATTTTCCACACTGGTTGCTCAAACACAATTATCACTTTGAAGCTGCTAAAATTACTTTTCTGGCACATAATAAAACTTATATTTGAAAAACTTATTTCTTTGTTCTGCACTTCTTTGTTCTGCACTTTGCAAAGCTTTTGTATAAGTGCAACAGGACACTTGAGGTGTGGTATCAAGTGCTCTGTCTCTCCTCATTTTAACCTGCTTACATTGAGATTAAATACACAAGGCAACACAAATTAGTTTCATTACATTTTGTAGTGTTTCTTATACAATGTTGACACGCTGATTTCGGTGGTAACGTTTATTTTCATGTAGCTTCAAGGGTTTAGTTAGAAACGTCATTTTTAGAAAAAACTATACTGGGCGGCTCGGCTGACATGGTCTTTTGTTATACTTATAACTTTGAGCTTTGAGGGGTATTTGCATCGTTACTTTATTTGTGCATGCAAAATTAACGTCGTTGCTCCCTGTGGTGTTAGTATTTTGCAAATTCCATGCATGCTGGTTAAAGCGGATTGCTCATATATATGCTAAACATACATAAAACACATCTCTAGAACCATTGAAGGTAGGAAAAACTGATGTGATTTTCTGAATCAGCGTGCAAAACTTGGCGAAGAAACATCAAAAACTGCAATGAAACAGACCTTTCATAAAAATGTGATACCCAGTGTTAAGCATTTTTTTTTAACTTCTCATTATAATCAGTGTTATAAACTGACTGTACAATTTTTTAATACTTTTAGAGTGAAAATGATTAATTTAGATTAATGAATCAGACAGTTTGTAATTAATTAGAGTAATTTTTTAATCGCTTGACACCTCTAGTTTTGATGTTACCGTACATGAAAACACGAATGGCATTATTAGATGTCTGGGTAAAAGTACAAGAAAAATATAGGAAATGCGCCCTTTAGGTTTAAAAACTGGATACTAAGCTTGCAGTTTCAGGAGTTAGCAAAGACGTTTGAGCCGTGGCCAGCTTGCAACTGTCGAACATCTACAGAAAATCCTTTTAAAAAAACATACTAAAGAAACGTCCTCCTCCAGGCTCCCTTTCATTCTCACTCTGCAGGAACTGAAGACGTGCCACTTGTCAGCTGTGGCTGAGACAAAGATCGGACTCATCTTTATCTCATCATGTCAAGCCAGTAAGCGAATTCAGCATGCAAATGTATTCGTGGGAGACTAGCACTCCCTGTAAACAAAGTCTGTCTTTAACGAGGATCAAAATGTGTCAACTTGTTAATTACTGTGGATATTTTGTAGTAAATAATTACAGCCACTTTGGAAACTGGCTTGAAACATGGTTATTTAGGTTATGTGAAAATGGGTAGAAAACTACAAAGCTGTACAAACGCACCGCTTCACTTCCCTGTTAACAAGGAGTAATGAGGCAGCCCGGACTTTCTGTTTCGCTCAGTTTTTAGAAGCTTTGCATTTTAATCATTAGAGACGGCAAAATCTAGGTGCAATGTAATGTTATAACATATGGATAATGGCTATGGAATATGGCCACATTAAATGGATAAAAAGTTTTAACATATACTATTAAATCTACACTATTTTGTCTTTGTTAGTATGAGATAATCTGTAATTTGAGTTTGATGAAAAGTTCATTTTCCAACTTGAACCTGTCTATAGTGAGCATCACTCACATTGTAATATGAATGTATCATGTACCTATGCAATGAATTGTCTATACAATTATGTAATTAAATGTAAACAATAAAGCAAAATGTCAGTGTTAGTCCAAGAGTAGTGCAGGTTAATTGAAAGCATTTTAGAGACTTTTTAAGACTTTTCATCACACACATTGTTGTTTGCGTGTTAGAGTGTACTTTCACCTTGAAGGGTGTGGCAGACTCTGGGTTCATTTGGATCATCGGGCCAATCAGCACCACACCGGCAAAATCCTGAGGCCTCTCACATGCTGTTAAAACAGAGATGGCACCACCCTGTAACAAAACACACACAGAAACGCACACACACACATCAGGGTGCTGAAACAGAACGCAAAAACCTGCTGTTGCCGCTGTAAGGCTTTTACTTTCGCTGCCACAGAGAGATGACAAAAACAATCCACTCAGGAAATGAAAAAGTCCTATCTCCTCTCCCAGCTCAAAACGTCTTTGTTCGTCTTACAAACTATGAGCGCTGAGTGACAAGAATCAGTGATTCATTACTTTTCAGGGTGGCTGCCATTTTGTTCTCACTGTGTTCAATCAGTCTTTATTAAGGCTCTGAATATTCATGCAGGGAGACTAAGACTCAAAAGAAGTAGGAGGGGTCAGGAAACAGTTCCCACCAGTTTTAAATCACTCTCAAAAGGAGCTTAGCACACACACACACAGCCCTGTTTTTGTCAGGATGTGGAATACATACACCTTTACATATACATATATGTAACTGCATATATACATACTTATATACATATGTATGAATATATAAATACACACACACACACACACACACACACACACATACACTTACAGTATATGCATATATATATGTATATATATAAATATATACACAATTATGCACAAACACACACCTTAGAGCCTTATTTTTATACAAGGTCAGGGTGTGGGTTCATACACACATCCCACATAAACACACACACACACACACACACACACACACACAGCGTTGTTTTTATATAAGGTCAGGATGTTTGTTCATCCATTCATCCCATATAAGCACACACACACACACACACACACACACACACACACACGCGCACGCGCACACGCGCACACACACACACACACACACACACACACACACAGTTCTCAGTAGCTCTGATTATACATGAGCTCCTCCTCTTTACACAGCCAGTGTTTTCCTTCTTCATTCTATCGTTCAGTCAGAGAATCATGAGACGCTGCCTGAGACTTCTGCTCATTTTTAT
>JBBPCY010000035.1:9876945-9886962 GCA_037974405.1 Brachyalestes nurse
TAGATGATGAGCAGTGGGGGTGTTTAGAGGAGGATGAAATGGACCACGACAAAATAAACCGGACACGTCCCCACCCCAGTGTCCCCAGTGTCCCCACCCCAGTGCCCCCAGTGTCCCCACCCCAGTGTCCCCACCCAGTATGCCCACCCCAGTGTCCCCACCCAGTATCCCCACTCCAGTGTCCCCACCCAGTGCCCCCAGTGTCCCACCCCAGTGTCCCCACCCAGTGTCCCCACCCCAGTGTCCCCACCCAGTGTCCCCACCCCAGTATCCCCACTCCAGTGTCCCCACCCAGTGTCCCCAGTGTCCCCACCTCAGTGCCTCCAGTGTCCCCACCCCAGTGTCCCCAGCATGAAGGATGCCTGTGCACATTGAATGAATGAAAATTGCCATAGTATCCATCATTCGGTCCTTTATCATTCATGTTTTCACATGAAATGTCTCTGAAGATGCAACGTTTTTAAGGCGTTGACCCCCCTCCTGGTGGTGACTTTGTGCTGGGTGAGGAGAATTGAAATGAGAACTCGAACAAGCGTTTTGGTAGTCAGGGTGGGTGTCCTGATTGTGTTTGTTAACCTTGATGGTGGACAAAATGGGCCGCTTTAAAGAGGTGGGAATGAGTCTCCAGTATAAAAACAGCTATGAATGAGCCTCTGCACACAGAGCGAACAAAAAAAATGGTCCTCATTCAGTCCTTTATCATTCATGGCCACAAATGAAATAACCCTGGAGATGCAAACTTAAGATCCAGCAGACTCCTGGTAGTGACTCTGCACTGTGTAGGCAGACTTTAAATGAGAACTTCAAAGAATGCTTTGATGGTCAGAGTGATTGTGTTCGTCCTCCTTAGTGATGGACGAAATGGGTCTGGACACGTCCCCAGTGTTCCCAGCCTGAATCAGCCTATGCACTTTGAGTAAACAGAGAGGTGGAGATGTGTTCACAATGTAAAGACACCTATGAAGGAGCCTCTGCACACTGAGTGAACAAAAAATGGTCATAGTGCCCATCATTCAGTCCTTTATCATTCGTGGACACAAATCAAGTGATCCTGAGCCTGCAGGCCAGAACGGCTGAGGAGTGAAGCCACTGGGCTTTAGCTCTAATGGCCATAAGCCCTTGTGGGTTCAGCCCCATGCCTGGGAGTAATCTGCTGGCTTTAATGAACCGTGGGGTCTTAAATAAGTACGTCAGTGAATGTTTCGGCGCTCAGGGTGGGTGTAGTGGTCTTTTTTCATCAGCCTTGTTGGTTGAGAAATGAGGACGCGTCCCCAGTGTCCCCAGTGTAAAGACACCTTTGAACATTGAGTGAAGAAAAAACGAGCGCAGTGTCCATCAATCAGTCGTTTTGTTTACAAATGAATTGAGCCTGGAGGCTCAGCAGGACCAGGATGGCTGAGTGGTTGAGACGTTGGAACTGAAATGAGAACTTTGGTGGGTGTTTGTTGATCTTGGTGGTGAGGACATGTCCTCTGTGAATGAGGCTATGAACACTGAGTGGACAAAAATAGCCACAGTACCCATTATTCCGTCACTGATGTTTACAGATGAAATGATTACGGAGGTGAAAACTCAGATGGTGAAAATACTGTGAATGTATTTGTTAGTAAAGAATACTGAGTGTATTTTTTAGTGATTATTAAAGAGGACATATTATACAAAACTCACTTTTTGCCTCCATTTGGGTCTCTACTGCTCCTATAAACACTCCAAGCGCGAAAAAAAAAACATACATCCGTTTTCTGGGAGTCGGTTGAAAGATTTTGGTGTCAGGAATCATGTGCTTCTATGAGCCGTTTGGACGACTCCCTTATTCTGACGTCAGGAGAAGGAAATTTGCATAGAACCGCCCCTCACCTGTTGAGCCCCGCCCACTAGATTAGTTGAAGATCCTCCATTTTTGTCTGCTGGTTTTACGAGCATAAGACGCCGAGCGCTGGGCTACAGGCGAAGGCGGAGTCACATGAAGTGTGTGTTCATCTCACTCTGGGTCCGACTCGGGGTCCAACATATAGGGCTGGATAGAAAAGATTTGCATAAAAGTGTCAGAGCCCTTAAACGGCTCATTTTGAAAGGGACTGAAACTAAATAATAAACATTTAAGGAAAAAGAGAAAAAGAAATAAATAAAACATTAAACCAACAAAACAAAGAGAGAAAAAAAAAATTAAAAAATTAAAAAGGAAAGAAAAGAATGGGGGGCGGGGGAGAGTCTCTTTATGTGAGAGTGATTTTGTGCAAAGAACTTCATTAACATGTTTTGTAGACCTATTATAACTCGTTTAAAAAGAGGTATGTCACCTTTAAGCTAAAGACGTGAATTTTTCTGACTAGTAACCACTCTGATTTGAACTCGATTTGATTTCTTTTTATTTTTGTATGTCGCCTCCAGAGCGCTGCTGTCCATGGTCCTGAAATCCCATTCCACTGACAGAATTCCCTCCCCACGAACGCACTTCACACCAACCTCTTATTCATGCTCTAACAGCATTGAGGCAATTCCTTTGTTAATGATGTGACGACCTTACCGATCTGTGTTAAATTCAGGCAGTGTAGCTAATTCTATTTCATGCCCCGCAGTGACGCTTTGTAAATTTACAGCAGAATAATAGGAGACAGCGCCACTCGCGTGTAGGCTAGTGACATTTTACACACATTACCCAACTCATGTCTGTGCCACCTGAGCTGGATTTTCAAACATGTTGAGGCGTGAAATAAACAATCTCTGCTCTGCTGCCTGTGATAGGTTTCTTCTTGGGAGTGCACAAGTTGAAGAAAGTGCCATGCTGTTACCACTCCAGCTTAAAGCAATTCCTTATGCACTTTTGCGCTGACGCTCCACTCCTGTTGCTTAGAAACATGCTACAAAAAGAAAAGCATGAACCGAGCAAACTTTCTCATCGTACTTCTTTATAACATGTAGCAAGTACCAGAGGAGAGTTGTGCAGGTTTATTCTAAGAGGGAGGCAGCCGACCATGGCCTGCAGGCTTGCTCTGAACTTAACTCTACATTAGTCCCTGTGCGGAGCTTCTAAGGGAGTGGAGTGACCTTGAGGAGACTTGCCCAAAGTCTGATCTGAGCTCTCATTAGTAGCAGCCTCTCTTTTCTTGGTAGTAATTGATGCCGAACAAGCAGCGAAGGGAGGCATCAAAGTCGATATCCTTCAGAGACCCCTCAAGTCTCTCTTGTCACTGGTACAGACCTTTATTAATTCCTTGTTTGGGATTTTAACATCAGACTTGTGTCCTGTGACCTGTTTCCACTGTGTCACATTGTCATTAAGTCACATGGTTTGCCCCTGTATCAGCCTTCCAGTAGTCTGAATAGTGACATGACGGTTCTGAACGGAAGCTGAAATCTGGGTTCAGGCCCATGTGAAATCTGGGGTTCCGGTCATGTCATGTGAACTGCTGATTTTTTGTCTCCCTGAGGGAGCATAGTGTTACACAGTGACAGTGTTACACAGTGACATAGTGTTACACAGTGACAGTGTTACACAGTGACAGTGTTACACAGTGACATAGTGTTACACAGTGACAGTGTTATAAAGTGACATAGTGTTACACAGTGACAGTGTTACACAGTGACAGTGTTACACAGTGACATAGTGTTACACAGTGACATAGTGTTACACAGTGACACAGTGTTACACAGGGACAGTGTTACAAAGTGACATAAGGTTCAAAAAGGTTCTCCAAACATGACCAGAGCCAACATGAATGAATGGAAATGTCACATTCCTGTACAACTAATAGTGCAATAAACGGTGTTGCAATGCATGGCTGGATTTTCATCTCACACTGGCAACACTCATGTAAAAGAGATTCAAATTCAAAATTATATTATACATTATACAAAATTATATTATACATTATACATTATGTACATTATGTACATTATATTTAGTTATTTGCTGATACAAAGCTTGAGTTACAGAACATCAAGACAAGCCTATTCTAAATCTTTCATCCTACTGTGAGAGCCATCATCTGCATTAACTGAAGCCTGTAGACTTGTTTTGGTGAGGCTTATCAAACTTTGCCTTTGATCATAATCCTTTGATTATGAAAGTTTGTGCATTCCACAGTTAAACCCTCCCCCAAAAGTTTAAGCCTTCAAGCATGTAAAGCTGATCCCTGCTAGGAGCTAAACATAGAGCCAACTGTTAAATTGGGAAAAGCTCCGGACAGTTTGTTTAAGACACTGATGAGATATGCACAAAGTTGGTAGTCGCCTGCGAAGGATTTCACAGTGACAGTTTGCAAGAATATGTACTTCACACTACATTACAGAGAGTCTGACTTCTGTGCTTTGCGGAGGTATAGTTTCTATTGTTTCACCCTAAATGGCACCTGCTGACCTGTGGTCTGATCTAGGGCTATGTCTGCCACAGACAGGAATCAAGAGAAAGCTGTGATGGCTTAAATCCCAGGGAAGATGTTTAATTGATAACCTGAGGGCTGCTGGATCAACACAACCAAGTGAGCCTGCTGTTGTGGCCTTGAGCGAGGCACTCAGCCAGGGTTGCTGAAACATGGTTATTTTCCCCAAATTTCCTCTTCCCTCTCAAATACTAGTGAATTTTTCAGTATTTGTGCATTTCTTGGTGTATAACTAAATGCAAGCCAATATTTCTTTTAAATATTCTCTCAATACCAGCCAGTCCAACTGCAATTTCATTATACAAAATCCATCCTCTGTTCAGTATGCTGTTCATTTCTCTGCACAGACCTCAACTTTAATCTGATATCTTCCCTTGCCCTTGACATCCCCCCTGACCAAAACGCTCAAATCCCTTCATGGCTGCATCATCCAATCACCCCATTCTAAATGTCAACATGGCAACCTTTCACCCTCCTCTAAGTGGGGCAGAATGAAGGCGAAACGTAAACATGATGCGGCCCGTTATGTAATCTCCCCTTAATTGCACCGGAAAAAGAAAATAATGCTCAAATTGTCTCCTTCACAATCTAAGCACTTTCTAAACTCATGCATGCTGTATTCTGTAAGTGTACTATGTGCCTTTATGGGTGTTAAATTATTTAAGCGAACTGAATCATAAGATTGTGCGTTATTTTGTGCTGACAGAAACGTGGCACATCGGAAGGATGAAATGCTGCAGGCTTCAGTATTTGATCAAATCAAGATTTGGGTTCATGGAATGCAAATTCAGAGCCCCAGCCCACAATCCACTCCATGATCAAATGATCTGGTGTAGGGTTTGCACCCTTATCACTTAATGCAGGGGACAGAAGTGTGGATTTCATTAAATCGCCCTGATAAAATCCCGTCTGATGCTCAGGATCCTTCACAGATCTTTTGCTCATTTATCTGTGTCTGCTTTTGACGATTCTTTCGTTTGTGAAATTTGTGCAGTTGGACATTGAGGGTCCAGGTAGCAGAGGGGCTTCTATCTGTGAAAGAAATCCAATATGAAGAGCATTCAAGTGACAGTCTGTACTGATACTAATCATGATTGACTCGGATATCATGATTCCGCTTGGAGAAAGTCTGACTGGCAACACAATTCTGAACAACATTACTGACACAATCCCAAATACTGTCATCTAGAAGTCTTAACCAAGATGGTGTTAACTCCTACGTTAATCCTGACCAGTTTCAGAGGAATGTTTCCTGCTTGCTAAGGCACACAGTGAATCATTCAAGCAGAACAAAGAGCATCTAACTGTGGTTGGAACTCCTTTATCTAACTAGGCACCAAGACTTTTGCACGGAAGTCACTTTGGCTTTTATCCAAAGTGACTTCCGTTCCCTAACTACAGTCTTCCTGGAGCAACTTGGGGTTAAGGGTCTTGCCCAAGAACCCAGTGGTGGTGAGCTGAAGGTAGGATTCAAACCCATGACCTCTTGGTCCAGAGGCAAGTATCCTACCCACCAGGCCACAACCTCAATGTATTACAATGACAGATTCTAAGCAACCTGAGTTGGGAAAACTGTGGCTTTCTTGCCTTTCGCCGGCAGCTTGCAAATTGATGCTACAAAAAAGAAGTCATTTCACTAACAGTGACACTTACAAACTGACCAAATGCTTAAAGTCACACCGATGACAGCTTAGCCTAAAAAAGAAAATATATGAGTGGGGTTCAGGAGGAGAGCACACAGCAGAACAGCGTTTCTCAGCCTTTTTGAACTGCGACCCTCCACTGATGTATTTCGAGGATTGTGACGCCCTCTTTCTCGAGTCGCCACCGGAACACACCACAGCTCTTTCCACCTCTCAGTGTCAGGGAAAAAAAAACATCTTTGCAGTAGGTTCCCATCATAACACGTTGCACAAGGTGAGAACAAGGTCATCCAAGTGCATGAAAAAGATATTTCTCACTATAAACAAAAAATGATCCACGTTTTAACTAGAGTTCTTAAATATATAGGATTATTTGACATTCCATAGCTCTTTCCATTACTCACTCTGAAAGAACTGTTAACCTTTTCGTCTGATTAGCAGCAAAGTTAGCTAATCATGTACTGTTAATGAACAAATTATGAAACAATTTAGCTGCTTAAGCACTGGCAGAGACTCAAAGTGAAGCAGAAAAGGTCTTGACATGGTGTACAGGAGTGCTTTCACAAGCAAATAACTAGCTTTTTAAAGCATAGGCCTAGAAAAGATCTCCAATTTGACTTTATCCCAACCAGGAGTGAAAGATAAGCCCAGTCGTAGTTAAAATTCAACCAGAAACATTGGTGCAACCGGCTCTAGGCCTACACAGTAAGGAAAGAATGTTTGCATGCAGTTAGATGATACTGCTAGATGAAGCAATTTATCAAAATACTCAAACCACATTGGTGAATGAATCATTTGACACAGCTGAAGAATTGCCTGCATCATTTTGATCAGACTAATCAGCATTGTTTGGATTACATGAATACTGTGATGCATCAGAACATGTGATTGATGGAGATGCCCACACTGGGATTCACCAGAAGTCTCCCATGGTCCCTTTCTGCAATGTGAGCACTGCAAAGGCCATCACAATGATGAAAGGGATGTTTCACCCTAAACAAAGCATTTCATGATTTTTTATTTTTTTTTGTACAGTATTCTGTAGTGCAGTATTGTACCCTGCAGCCCATTAGACACAGTTACTATTTTACATTGTTTCAATGGTTTTGCTCATTGGTGCACACAGTGTGTATACAACTATAACCAACATGCATCATGCAAATATGCCATGCAACTTTTTGCAATTCCTGTGGTGTCCATCAGTCCTGACTCTATCAGGGAGTGCCAAGATCTGTCTACTTGGACAGGAAACGTCTCTTGACTGCCATGCAGTATAACTACAGACCAGCTTCAGCGGGGAAGTTTATTTTTTAAAACGAAGCTGCTGTCAAAACAAACCTGCGAGAAACAAGTGCATCAGTAAACCCCAGATAATATCTCACTTAAACCCTACTCAATGCTTAAAAGAAAACTGTTTAAACAACATATGGCTGCACAGTATGGACAGAATATTACTATTCTGATTACTCTGCGACACATTAAGCTTGCGATTAACGTATTAAACTATATAAACATTAGCTGCCCCATCCACACAGTACATATATGGAAACTAAGCTGCATATTTCCACACGTCTCTTTATTTAGCCTACAGTAGTTTATCCCCACCCATTCATACTGATGTTCTAAGAAGTGTTTCAGTCCCACGCTGTCCTTTGAATCAGCTGAAAAACAGGGCAGCCAATCAGAAAAGAGGTTGGAAAATGATCATGAAACAACAATTTATGATGAATGATTAAACATTTTTAGTGCATCAACCCAAATGTCAGGTGAAAAATGAAGGAAAACATAAAATACGCAAGCTTCAAAAACACTTAATGGCTAATGATTAGCCAAAATAACTGGACTTTTGTCGGATTACATAAACGCCTTGACTTATCAGAGCCTGTCAGACCCTGTCAGAAACACTGTGATTAGTTAGAGGCTCATTTGCATTTTGCAGCCTTCTGTAATAGCAGTATTGCAGAAACCGATACTGCAATAACAATTTAAAGGCAATATATTGTGCACCCCTAAAACAAAGAGAGCTTAAAGATGTGTGCTGTGAACTGAACGAACTTTTGTTTTCAGTCAAAGGCTCTCGAAGGCTCTCGAAGGCTCGAAGGCTCGAAGGCTCTGTCACAGCGTGTCTAGTGGGCAACTGTTCACAGTTGTGTTTCCTATCAGACCGATAAAACCTGCAGCATGGAAATGTGTATGCTGCAGACTTTTCCAGAACATTGTTGCTCTCCATGTCACATTTACCTCAGCTGTACTGTCTCAACTGTGAACAGCGGACACTACATACAGTCACTGCTAATCCATCATCCCTTTTATCACTACCCCACTGACATCATCCAAAGCTAATTGTTTTTCCCATGCAAGAGATAATGCTGATTTTCACTGTTCTCCACACACACACACACACACACACACCTGACTAGAGTATTATCTTTATTGAGTTTGCATTACATGCATTTACTGCATTTATCAGACGCTTTTATCCAAAGCGACTTCCATGCCCTAACAACAGGGGGCAGTCTCCCTGGAGCAGCTTGGGGTTAAGGGTCTTGCTCAGGGACCCAGTGGTGGTGCGCTGAAGGTAGGATTTGAACCCATGACCTCTTGGTCCAGTGGGGGAAATAATTATTTGATCTCCTGCTACATTTGTAAGTTTGCTGACTCTGTCTCTAATTTATGAGGTAGTTTTATTTTTTATGGGAGAGACAGAATATCAACCAAAAATCAAGATAAAAGTTATAAATTGATTTGCTGAGTGAACTGAGTGAAACAAGTATTTGATACCCAAGCAAAACATGGCTTAGTACTTGGTGGAGAAACCCTTGTTGGCACAGCAGTGATGTTTCTTGTGGTCAGTCACCAGGTTTGCACACATTTCAGGAGTGATTCTGGCCCACTCCTCTTTACAGAAACTCTCTAAATCCTTTAGGTTTCCTGGCTGCTGCTTGGCAGCTCGAAGCTTCAGCTCCTCCACAGAGTTTCTATAGGACTGAGGTCGGGAGACTGGCTCGGCCATTCCAGGACCTTAACGTGCTTCTTTAGCCACTCCTTTGCTAACTTGGCAGTATGTTTTGGGTCATTGTTATGCTGGAAGACCCACAACCCATCTTCAGTGTTCTGGCTGAGGGAAGGAGGTTCTCATCGAAGATTTTACGGTACATGGCCCTATTAATTGGCCCCTCAATGCGGTGAAGTCATCCTGTACCCCCCAAGCATAATGTTTCCACCTCCATGCTTTACTGTGGAGATGGTGGTCTTTGGGTCATACTCAGAATTTCTCATCCTCCTAACATGGAGGGTCGAGTTTATGCCAAAGAGCTGGATTTTGGTCTCATCTGACCACAGCACTTTCTCTCAAGCCTTCTCTGCATCATTTAGATGTTCACTGGCAAACTTCAGAATGGCTGTACATGTGTCCTCTTGAGCAGGGGGACCTTCAGACACTGCAAGATTTCAGTCCATTATGATGTAGTGTGTTACCCACTAGTGTTCTTAGTGACTGTGGTCCCAACTGCCTTCAGATCATTAACAAGCTCCTCCTGTGCAGTTCTGAGCTGATCCCTCACCTTTCTCATGATCGTCCTCAGCCCATGAGGCAAGACACTGCATGGAGCTCCAGACTGAGGGCAATCGATGGTCACTTTATATTTCTTCCATTTCCAAACAAATGCACTGACAGTTGTCACCTTCTCACCGAGCTTCTTGCAGATGGTCTTGTAACCCATTCCAGCCTCGTGCAGGTCTACAGTCTGGTCCCTGATGTCCTTTGACTGCTCTTTGGTCTTGTCCATGGTGGTGGAGAGGTTGGAATAGAAGAAACTGATTCTGTGGACAGGTGTGCTTTATACACACATAGAGTTAAGATCAGGAGTATCCGTAATTGATAGATTGATTATAATCTGTGAGCAATGTGGCCCCACAGCCAGTCTGTGGGTGCCAGAAGTCTTACTGGGTTGTAGGGGATCAAATACTTATTTCACTCAGTGACATGCAAA
>JBBPCY010000035.1:9893901-9906509 GCA_037974405.1 Brachyalestes nurse
TCCCTCATAAAGCAGAATGAGGTGCTTGTGTAGGAGTTTAACAGACACTGGACTGGAATGGTTTCACACTCATAGAGACGCTGATTGTGGTGGTATCTTATTTTTTTCCGGAGCTGTATTTACTGTTAGCTACTGTTCCCTAGGATATATCAGCATAGACACTTCTTTGTCCTGATTGGTGAGCAAGCAACTACATATACTCCCTAGTCCTGATTGGCTGACAGGGAACTAGACACAGCACCTTGTACTCATTGCTTAGATGTTAGTGGTCCTTGTCATTTGTTTTTTGTTTGGACAGCCATTGAGATCATAGCATTTTATTCTCTAAGCATATGTTTCCTGATAGAGTATTGTTTTTTTTCTTCCAATAATTACAAAAATGAATTACCCCACCTTCCAAAAATGAAACCCCTTAAAAATGAAACCCCTTATACCCACCTTCCACCATCAGGACATTTTCTAGGTACTTTTCTAGTTTGCACAGCAAATAATGAGCCATTCAGAGCATTTTGACCAAAAATAAATGATTCCACTGATTCCACTCAAAGCTCATGGAAATGCTGGCCAGTTCACAAGCTGACTTCAAGGTTCAAAGAATTCTGAATATAAACAGTTCCAGAGGTCTTCTGTGTTGGTGGAGGGGTGTCAGAGTCTCACCAGAGTTAGCCTTTAACTAAATATGCCTAGGTGAACCTAGGTTATGCAAGTGACCACTCGCAAGACAACATGTGTAAAGGGTCAATGATGAGTGAATTTGTCATTAAGTATACCTGCCTCAATGAGCCAGTTAGGTAGCGTAGCAATTAATCAAAATAATTAATAGCAAAAATGTAGCAAAAATAATCATATTTTGGCTAACATTTTAGAATGTGAACCCTGGTACACTGCCTTTCACTTTTGCTACTGCTGGCTACTGAGCTTAGTAACTAGCAAACTAGCAGAGTAAAGTAACAAAGCAATCATGCATAAAAGTGTAGTTTGTTACATAAAGGTGATTTTGAAAATCAAATGTTATAGTTTTGAAATATTTTTTTTCCCTTGGCTTTTAAACTGTTTTGCCTGCCACCTTTACAGGGTTTGAAAGAGAAACTGCATGTCATTACAATGATTTCTGGCCAAATTCTGCAACATATATGCAGATTCAATCTCTTTCCAAGGGAAGCTAACACAGTAATGAAACAGTCCTTAAGGTGGTCAGAGAATCCTCCATAGTGAAATGATGATAGTCATCAAGGGCATGTTAAAAACAGATGGACAGACGCTTGCATTTAGTTTTACAGCCTACTTTTGAACCTTTCTTCACATTTTATACAAGCTACATAGAACCCAGCCAGCCAGAGGCTTGGATTGTGAATGTACACACATATAGGCAGTAGAATCCAATGTGGTGCGATCATTGATGATTGTATCAATCTAGTGATTATTTTGATGATTAACTGAGTATTCATTTACACACAATTTCAAATAGCAAAAACCTTTCATCTAATTTTACTTTCTAAAAACATACGTGCATTCATGAGATCCTAGTGGTCTGGGTTTCCTCTCTTTCAGTAATGCTTTCATGCTAAACACAGCTTTACAATTTACCTGAGGATACCCTGTTTCAGATTCAAACTGCAAAGTAAACACTAAGACAATTAATTGAGAACACAAATTTTAATTTTGATTGTTTAAACTGAGTAATCGAGACAGCCCTAATGCTGTGTGATTTAAATTACATATGATCTTGGATTAAATACATTACTTCTCGTGTTTTACAAACTTTTTTTGACCCTTACTCATATCTGGGCTGTGGCTCTGCACTTCAAAAAGTCGATTTCTTACATTTTTGTTGGCTGGTGTGTTTCCACGTACGGTGGCAATGCGATGATGGCATAGCGATGATGGCAGTTTGAAGCATATACAGTCAGAAGCATAGAGCAAGCCAGCCTGCATACATAAGACTTTGTCCTTGCAGCTAGTAGTGTTCATACTGACCCATTGCGGATAGGGACCTGAACGGGCTGTTTTGGTTAGCGCGCTGGCGACGGGCCCGCAGTGAGTGCCTGTCTGAAAGTCTGTTAATTTCTTTCTGGCTACCATAGGTGTGCGAATCTTCCCAGACCCGTGGTCTCTCCTCCCAAGCCAGCAAAGGGGGGTGTGATGGGGGCTGGGTATGGCCCGAATGGTAGCAGGCGGGGCTGGCCCTGCTCTCTGGGTAGCCCCTGTAAGGGGGCCGTGCGACTGGAAGCCTGTCATAATGGCCCTCATCATCTCGGTACTCCTCATATACCGGTGAGGAACATTCATCCCTGGACAGTGATGAGTAGAAGTCTCTCTGGCCTTCATACCTCCGCAGTGGGTAGCCAGTCTGTAGAGGGCGTGCGCTGGCCCCCAGGCGGACGCTGCCACCGAGTCGGCTGGGGGTGAGAGTGAGGGGGGGTGGAGGGGCCGGGAGAGGTGGAGGGGGAGGGGTTGGCGAGAGATCCCGGGTCTCTAATTCCAAACCTGGCAGGCAGGTGTCAGGAAGCCACTCTGCAGTCTCCCAGTGGTAGGCTGTGGGACAATGACACACTCATCAGCCAGATGTGATTAAATATTGATTAAGCATCACTACAGTGTCCTGTCTGACTCAAGAAACACTCACTTATAGGATGCTGTGAAGCATTTTACCTTTACCCTAAATGTAGTCCACCAGCAAAGACACATTTATTGTCTGAAGGCTTTTTTTTAATATATATGATGAGTGTCATTAACAAATGAAAAGAATGACAGCTGACATATAACACACTGCAAACGTTTCATTTTTCTAATAAATTAATACATTCCTTGAGAGGAACTGTAGCTCTCCACTTTGCTGCTCATTGATTTTTTCACAGGTCAGCGCTGCCCATGGTAGTCTGCTAAAGTCATTTCAGGACTACATTTGAATGAAAGGGCTACGATTCTTATCGTAATCTTTATCACTATCACAATGTATTCTATCAAAATACAGAGAGCTGGGCTTCAACCAAATATATCTATGCTAATTGTTTAAAGCCATCAGTGTCGGCAGTAAGTGGTTTTTCTCTCACCATAAACACAATTAACATTAGAATAAATGCAAACAAACAAGAAAGTAGTAAAAAGTATCAAGTTTTTTTTGTTTCTCCAAAGTGGTAAGGTGTATGTGACGGTTAGAAGAACACAGGTTTGGTTCCAGATTTCTCCGCTGGAGGTACCACTGAACTAGAGGTCTGCACAGGACTGATTTTTCATCCCGCTCCCGCAGAAATGTGTAATATTTAGACCCGCTCCCGCCCGCATCTGTTATGGTTTGTCCCGCTCCCGCCCGCTGAATCCCGCTGGTGGAGTATAGGCTGGGCCAAAAATGCCGGACACATTTTAAATGCTATAATATCTTGGCTTATAAAAATTAAATAAAGAACCAAATTTATTTGTTGCGTAACTGACATACAGGAATTTATTAAACTGGGCTATACTATCTGGGCACGACTCCGGCTGGGAATTAAAGATGTCTTTTATATAAGGGTAAGTTAGATTTGGCTAAAATCCACAAAAACGGTTCTAACTACAGACCTGAATTCCAGATGTCTGACTTACCCTTCGAGGGCTGTTCCCTTTTTTACGAGAGAACTAACGGGTTCTACACTAAAGGAACCTTCCTCTGCCGTGGCTTCAGACTCCAAGAACCCACGTGCGCCGTCGCCCCGGTAACGCAAACATCCGCAGGTAGGTCGGTCGCCTACCACATATGTTGTTCCCCACATAAAAAAACTGTAAAATGTATTCAGTGTAAATGCAGAGGCTACTTTGCGGGATTCCAGAGAACAACTCTCTCTATTCCCGCCCGCTCCCGCAAGAAACTCTCAGATGTAGACCCGCGCCGCGTCCCGCGGGTGTCCCGTCCCGTTGCAGACCTCTAACAGAAGCATTTGCGTAGATTTGTGAAATTCCATTTTATGTATATATACACGGATTAAGACATAGCCAGTCTTAATCCGAGTTCACTTAATTAAGTGTGTGAATGCACTTAATAGCTACATCCAGTCTCCAGTGCAAAATGAAATATTTCTGGACATTAAATGTGTCTTGGCTGATTGACTGTCACTCCAGCATTATATACTGACGCAACTAAAATGGACAACTCATTTATTAAGATTACTGCATAATCACAGGTCAAATGTAAACTAAAGAATTAAAATGATTGTCTGTTCAATAAGATCCCTAATCCCTGTTCAGAACTTTTTACAATCATTATAGCAAAGAGCTGGGATTTGCATCCGTGCGCTCACTTAAAGCTAGAGCTCTGTGTATAAGACTGGATTGTTTACTGGGTATTGGAATGGAAACATCGTTTGTCTTGGCTTCTGAGGTAAAATAATTGTATTTGAAAAACAGGCATCTGCAAGTTTCTAAGGAATCAATGTGAATATACAGTAAATGGGATGTACACAGAAATTGCTTGCAAGTCCAAATTGCTCATTGCTTACAGGCTGCGCACATTTCTCGTTTTCCAAATACACCTATACCGCGAGTCATTCCTTCAACTTTGATCCAGTCGTTGGACTATTGAGGGAATGATAACGAGGCTAGAGTTAACAAAAATGAGTCCTTACAATTGACAAAATATTCTTTGACGTATTCAACACATATTTGATCCTCGCGATGAAGATGTGGACTTGCTGTAAACAGACAAACAAACACAAAACCATGATTGCACAACACAGATGGAATGGTTACAATAACGGTGAGATAAAATATTAAATCATAGTTAAATGCTTAAACCTCTTAAACTGCAGGTGTGTGTTCAACTTCTAATCAACTTACTCAGTAACTATAAAACAAATATGCAGTGTGGTTAAAAAAAAGTGAGCTGTGCGCTTACTTATAGGTTCAAGCAGTTTAAGGGGTTAAATAAAGAAGTAAACACAAGTCTCCCACAAATGAGCATTACATAGATTGCATATGTGAAGATGTAATGAGAATGTTTTAAGCAATTAGAGAGCATGGGAATGGAGTAGAATTCAGAAGTTTGACATTTTAAACTCACAGGTACTACTATATGTTGGTCTGTCATCAAGGACTGCAACTGCAAAAGAGAAGTAAAAAAAATCAGATTTACTGCAATGTGACTTTTGTGATGCCTTTGTGCATCGAATGGCTGTGAAACTGTTCTTTTGGAAACTTATTTACACACAGCATCATTGTTTTCATGTAAAAACCACCTAACATCTATTCTTCTTTTTAACACCATTTGGAAACACGCACTGCTCTTTACATTGTGATGAAAGGCCCTATAAAAATAGTGGAAACCTGAAACAAAACCAGAGCTCATTTTACATGACACCTGCATCTCTATCACATTCTTATAATGTCTAATCCACTGCACTCACAGCTTCTTTCTGCACACCTTCTAGAGGTCATTCTGAGGATGGAATGGAAATCCACTTGGATATAAACCACCCTTTAACCACCCTTAGTAGCAACAGCTGCAGTTAAGCGGTTGCGATAACTGGGAGTCTTTCACATCGCTGTGGAGGAATTTTGGCCCACTCTTCTTTGCAGAATTGTTTTAATTCAGCCATATCGGAGGGATTCCAAGCATGAGCAGCCTTTTTAAGGTCATGCCACAGCACCTCAGTCAGCTCCTGACTTGGACTAGGCCACTCCAAAACCTTTGTTTTTTTTAAAGCCATTCAGAGGTTTGTTTAGGATCATTGTCCTGCTGCAGAACCCAAGTGCACTTCAGCTTGAGGTCACAAACTGATGGCCAGACATTCTCCTTCAGGATTTTTTGGTAGAGAGCAGAATTCATGGTTCCATCAATCGCAGCATGTCATCCAGGTCCTGAAGCAGCAAAACAGCCCCAGACCATCACACTACCACCACCATGTTTTACTGATGGCATGATGTTCTTTTTCTGAAATGCGGTGTTGCTTTCACGCCAGATGTAACGGGACGCACACCTCCCAAAAATTCAACTTTTGTTTCATCAGTCCACAGAACATTGTACCAAAAGAAATGTGGATCGTCAAGATGTTTTTTTGGCAACAGTGAGACAAGCCTTTGTGTTCTTTTTGGTCAGCAGTGGTTTTCGCCTTGGAACGCCATTGTTGCCCAGTCTCTTTCTTATGGTGGAGTCATGAACACTGACCTTAACTGAGGCAAGTGAGGCCTGCAGTTCTTTAGGTGCTGTCCTGGGTTCTTTTGTGAGCTCTTGGATGAGTTGTCGCCGCCCTCTTTGTAGGCCGGCTATTCCTGGGAAGGTTCACCACTGCTCCATGTTTTCTCCATTTGTGAATACTGGCTCTCACCATGGTTCGCTGGAGTCCCAGAGCTTTAGAAATAACTTTGTAACCTTTTCCAGACAGATCAGTCAATTACTTTGTTTTTCATCTGTTCCCGAATTTCTTTAAATCGTGGCATGATGTCTTCTATTTCTGGGATCTTTTTACCTACGTTTTAAGTGATCTCGTGGTTCAGCAGGTCAGGCAGTAATCAGGCCTGGGTGTGGCTAGTGGAATTGCACACATTTAAGTGTGAAAAACACACAAAAAAATAAGAAACCAGAAAGGGGGCAATTACTTTTCACAGCACTGTATGTATATTCTGCTATCAGAATTAACTGAATATGCATGGCAGTTGGGCACAAGACTGTCATATAAGCCTAACAGCTTGCATTTTGTCATTTAATATTGCAGACTCCAAATAATGTAACAGAGCGCTGTAATTTCTTTAATTCGCCCAAATATCATTTCATTCAAGCATTACCCCAAACCTTGGAAAAAGAGACATTTTTATGTTTCTATCAAATGACATGCTGGGAGGACAGAAACCTAAAAAAAAATTCATACCACATACGGACCACCCTAATATATACGTATAATGTTGGCGGAAATATACAGGTGGTCCTCAAGTTATGACACAGATCCGTTCCTTTGACAGCGATGTAACCCGAATTTTGGTGTACATCGAAACACATGCTAAGTCACTTACCGATCCTAACACAGCTGTAAAATCATAAAAACAAAGCCACAGAAAAAGGAAAAGGAAAACTCCCTCACTCATATGCCGCGTTACTCCGTTGTCTTCCACTGCGTGCAACCAAACTAGTTTGCTCATGTAGTCCGTAAGAACGAGGCTGACGCTGTATTAGAGGTGGGGCAATGCATCACCAACCAAGTATCATTTGCTGATAAACCCAGTATGTTTTCTACATGCTTCTGTAGCAGCAGGTGGAAAAAACTAAACTGCATTATATTTATTTTTTCACTCATTGTTTTGATCTTTTGCTGGCCCTGGTTGCAGCCCTGCGTTTAGCTGCTAGGGAGCAATGAGAAGTGAAAGAGGTTCAGTAAGAGCCCAGTCAGTAAAAACAATTCACGCTTCTTCATGAGAACAGCAAAGCAGATATAAAAAGGACAAAAATACCACTGCCACAATAATAAAAATATGCCATTTATACACAGTAAAACATTTTTAGAAATGTTAGTCTGTTTGATTTTTGGGTAGAGCCTTTAAATTATTATTTAACCCTTACATTCAATGAAACTTTCTCAAGTTTATTCACACTCACTCTTTAGGGAGCCAAATTTGGTTGTTCTCTGACATTGTGAACAGAACCCTTTTTTAGAAGTTTTTTAGTTGGTTCACTTTGTTAGAACTTCACAGACACAATGTCAAAAACCTCTCCGTGAGGATAACCTTGAGTTTAATAGTGGCTTTTGTGCACAGCAGGTGGTTTGCCCTCCCTTTAGAACAAAGTGAGCGGCTTTAAAATGCAGCTTGCGTCATACCTTCATTTTCAATGCTGTCCACCGTGTCGTTGACCAGCCGTATGACCGTCACGATGGAGGCTAATTTGAGGGCAAAACAAAAGATGGCACAGTGTCAGGCAACAAGGGCCAGAATTATTACACTTGAGTATATTTGTCAAACAGCCAAGTTGACTTTTTCATTGTGATTCACAGGAAACCCTCTGTCTATTTGTAATACGTTGCGTTATGAAATCCATTTAAACATAAAACAAGTGGAAAATTACTTCAAACCTGTTTGACTGTTTTGTATTACATGAATGCTGTTTCCACGCTGAGTCATAGCAACAATCATATTTTGAGAGGATAATGCCATTTGCCCCACCAAAGATAGAGCATAATTACTGTTGTGACCCATTCTGGCCCCCCTTTTTTTTTTACTTTTTAAAAACAGTGTTATCACTAATCCTCCAGTTTTCCCTGGGAAAGATCATACACTTATGCCATCTTAATTAGGTGATTGGCATAATTTGTTTGCTATGACTAAGACACTAATTGTATTATGTGGATGTATGAATGAGGGTGTGTGAGCCCGGCGCTGTAGGCTGGCGCGTTTTGGTACGAGTTCCAGCGCTAATGAGCACAACGTTTTAATGGCTCAGTGAAGATATTCAGTAGAGCACATTGCAGCCTTGAATTCCTTCCAGTCCTCAACTGAACTGTAGTTATTACTGCTGTGATTAGAGAATAGATATCAGTGCCTCTTTGCATGCAGTTTAAAGGAGAATACTCCAGCATTTTTTCAGCCGAATCTCTTTTTGCTGCATGCAAAAAGTAATAAATAACTAGCACGATGTTTTTGTTTCCAGTAAATAACACGATAATATGATGCTTTGAATCTAAAAATTAGGTTTGAAACTCAGAAACAATTATAATAAGGAGGGTCCCTTTGTTCATGGCACTGTAGTCACATATATAAAATGTTTATGCATGTAATTCAGCAACTGCCTGGTGCCTCCTTTTGTAGAAAATAGGTTTTCAGGTCTTCTGTTGTTGCCAGTGGAAACTGACTATACACTACAGCTAACAGAAGGTAGAGATAATAAAAGAAATACACTGAAATGTTCCTTTAAAATATTGCGTCACAGTGTAACATTTGCTTTACCGGTGAAATATTGCTTTGTCAATAGGTTAGAGACATGTCTTTGAATTAATTATCATCACAATGTGGTTTTTAGAGGGAGATGTGGCCAAAAACGTACCACTCCTGATTCCCAGTGTGTGTGTGTGTATTTAGGGCGGTATGCATGTGCGTATTAGTACATCAATCAGTGTGTCACCCCAGGGGAAGTGGCCACTGTGACTCAAACATCTGATGCATGAGAGATGACTTTCAACTCCCACCAGCAGTTAACAGCAAGATAAACAATCAAGTCTTGCATAAACCTGACTAACAAACACATGGCTGCTCACCCAACCCATCCTGCCAATATCCTGTTAACATTACTACTATTACTACTTCTACTACCACTACTAAAAATAATAATAATAATCTCTTAAATTAACATATTTCACAAATGCAAAATGTAATGCTCTGGCCATAATCATGAATCTTCTTGTTATGATGGAAATGATTTGGATGGAAGGAAAGCCCATCTGGTGTTAAATAACGAGCCAGGCTGCTGTGAAGGAGAACAATGCGCTTGGCATGTGTTCAAGCGGCTCCGCTGTCCAAACACAGGAATGATAATGTGTTAATATAGCGAGCGTTGTGCAATTTGTTTGACATCTGAGCAGGCAGCAACAATGAGGAGGCTGTTACTGATTACACCACGCAGGTGCTACCGTAGAGGTGTCAACTGGAGATACAACTCCCCTAAAGCAACTTGGGGCTTCAGGTGATAGGTAGGAAAAAATAAAAATCTAATTCACACAATTTCCCCTTACGCCAGCCAAGACATTTCTGGCAGTAGATGGAATACTGTTGTCTATATTAAGACAAAAGCACGACTGTTTCTAGCTATGTGACTTACTTTTGTCTAGACAAGATACGTGTATCATTACCTGTAAAATATATCAAACTGCTCTACTTGCCATCTCTGAAGAACTTCATGCAGCTAGATTAGTCAACCTGTCTTCTGCTCTGATCCTTCTCGACCTTTCTGCAGCCTTTGACACAGTCAATCATCAGATCCTTCTCACCACTCTCTTCAAACTTGGGCTCCCTGGAACAGCCTGGCAATGGTTTGCTTCCTACTTTGATGACCGGAGGTACCAGGTAGCATGGCAAGGTTCCCAGTCTGCTCCACGAAGATTATCCACTGGTGTTCCACAGGGCTCGGTCCTTGGACCACTTCTATTTTCTCTATATACTGGTTCTTTTGGGGATGTAATACCCTCACGTGGTTTTTCCTACCACCTTTATGGTGATCTGCAACTTATTCTCTCTTTCCCTTCCAGTGACAACCAGGTCTCAACCCACATCCAAGACTGTCTGGCCGACATTTCCTCTTGGATGGCGGCCCACAACATCAAGCTGAAACCCAGCAAGACTGAGCTCCTCTTCATCAAAGGGAGTCCTTCACCAAGCCACGACCTCATCGTTTCTGTTGGAACCTTGTTTATTGTCCATTTAAAGAAGGTAAGAGATATTGGTGTTATGCTAGATGAAGATCTGTCTTTCTCGCCGCAGGTTGACCAGATCTCCAGAACATGCAGATACCTTCTTTACAACATCAGACGAATCTGACCCTTTCTCATCATGAAAGCTACACAGTTACTCGTCCAGTCTCTGGTCATCTCCAAACTGGACTACTGCAACTCTCTGCTGGCTGAACTTCCACTGAAGGGAACAAAACCACTTCAGCTGATTCAGAACGCAGCTGCGAGGTTAGTCTTAAATGTTCCAAAATTCACACACACACCACACCTTTAATAAGGAACCTTCACTGGCTCCCTGAGGCCGACCACAATCCCTAACACTTGCTTTCAAGGCCAAGAATGGACTTGGACTCCCACACATATCAGCACTGATCAAGCAGCGTCACTTCTCGTCCTCTCAGGGCTTCAAGCACTACTTGTCTTGAGCCTCCGCTGCTCAAAAGAAGAGGAAGGCATGCGTCAAGACTCTTCATAGTCTTGGCCCCCCAGTGGAATGAGTTCCCACTTCCAATGAGATCTGCGGAGTCCCTCACTGTCTTCAAGTGTCGTCTAAAGACCCACCTCTTCATAAAGCACCTTGGTGAATAACTATGCCTCTTGTTTCTGCTTTTTTTTTTTTTAAAAAAACCCATACTCTTATCTCCTTGTCTTCTTTACTTTTGCCTTAACTTCTGACTTTTCTTTGACAGGTGTTGTTTAGGTACTTAGTCTGCAGTAACTTGGTTGAATAGCGATCGTTGATTTAAGTATAGCTTTACAGGTATGAAGTACAGATGTGGACTACTTGAGAACTGATGTACGTCGCTCTGGATAAGAGCATCAGCTAAATGCTGTAAACGTAAACGTAAGATACAATGTCAGAAATCACACAAACAAGTGCAGTTAAGTGTACTTAAACATCTGACATGGTTTGAGGTAAGCATATTGCTGCTGTCGGATCTCCAGAAAAAGAGAAGGAAAAACTTCAATGTAAATGTATAGAATGAGATTCTAGTCATATGGACAATTGGCCCGTTCATCATGATATTTTGACACAGAATAAATGGTTGCAGTATGAAAAGTGTTTTCAAGTTATGTAAAAAAAAAAAGGAAATGGCAAAAAATGGAGATACGAATGGCTTTGGACCTCCAGGGACAGTATCAACTTACTGCTCAAAAAAGAAGTACACAATTTATTTACTATATAAATCCACTGGTGAACCTCCATGTGTCTTCTGAGTGTTGATATAGAATGTAGGTGATGGTAAAATAGTGGTAAATCTTTGGGGAAACAATTGGGGACTGCATGTACCCCTCCACCATGAATGGATTAAAAAACAATCCTCAGTACTCGGCTCCTATCATCCGATTGAAAAGCTCTACATAAGCTCTACATTGGAAAAACACGTGCTCAGACAGCCTTGGATAAGAAGCTGTGTCAAAATCTTATAATAATAATAATAGTGTCACACTCATTATAAAAATTTAGTAGTCTTACATGTACTAATCGTAATTTACTAGGAAGCATGTTCTGCACCATCTAGCTTTATCCCAAAGTGTGTAAAAGAACAGGCACTAAAGCCACACACAGAGAAGCGCATTCAGGAAAAAAAGGAGGTAGAATAATTATTACTTTGCTCTTTAGCTGGGCACTAGGGCAGTAACACGATGTTATGAACTGCCATGTGTTCCATATTTCCTCGTTCACAGTCAGGCTCTCTGCCCACTGA
Source organism: Brachyalestes nurse (assembly GCA_037974405.1). Classification (NCBI taxonomy): domain Eukaryota; kingdom Metazoa; phylum Chordata; class Actinopteri; order Characiformes; family Alestidae; genus Brachyalestes; species Brachyalestes nurse. The sequence goes on from JBBPCY010000035.1 coordinate 9,906,008, forward strand.
GCTACCGCTGTCCATATGCTGGGTCTAGTGGGAGCAGGTTGGGTCGTGAGCAGTGTGGAGGTGGGTGCTGAGTTCATGTTGTCTGCAAGCCTCACCGTTGTCGTCGCAGGAGTCGGATCTAACAGAATCTGTGTGAGCCTCGCTGGTACTGCTGTCTGAAAAACAGGTGGCCTCGTCTGCACCACTGCCACGCTCTACAGGGGAGTAGAGAACAGGTTACCCACACACACACACCCACACACACACACATAAACATACACTTGTTGGCCTGTACTGCATTAAGCTTTAAAAGTCACAGATTCTAGCCTGTTGGTACAGAATAGACATTTCTGTATCAGAGTAAAAATATGAACAACTCATGACCTAATTACGTAATTAAAGAAACATTTAATACATAAACTTTAATATGGAGCTTCTTGGAAGACCTTCCACAAGATTTTGGAGTTTCTGTGGGAATTTGTCTCCATTCATTCTGTAGCATTTATGAGGTCAGACACTGATG
>JBBPCY010000035.1:9935080-9951137 GCA_037974405.1 Brachyalestes nurse
CTCGGCGGGGAATTTAAATTAAAAGACGGGTTTACCTTGAAAAGAGGCGAGTACGGGTTTACCTTTACATTTTCTTTAAGGATAATACATTAAACTGAGTTTAAAATGAAATTGAAGTGTTCTGGGAGCATATTTGGGGGCATATTTAGTGTTTACACTATAAAAATAGGCATTTTTAGGCAAAACACAACAATGTAGTTTTTCCACTATACGCAGGAACTCTTGGAATGTAACCCCCATGAAAAGCGAGAGATTACTGTACATTTATCATGGGCTAGTTGTGGGTGGACCTGATGCATGATGACACACTTTGTAGGTTCTAAGCTACAACACAGACTGATTGTGGTACAGCTCATGGTTTGTGACAGTAGTAATGGAAAATGTGTGATTAGCATAGCTGGAGCCAAAGCTGAGTGTCAGGTTGTCCTGAGCACCCCTGAGATTCCCACACACTGATGAACACTGATGTCGCAACCTCTACCTGGCCTCATCACCCTGTTTACAAGAGAAGCTTTTATGTGAAAGTGTGGGTGTGTGTGTGTATCTGTGTGTGTACCTCTGTGTGTGTGTGTGTGTGTGTGTGTGTGTGTGTATGTGTGTATTGCGACAGAACATTTCAAAGTAACATTACCAAGAAGAGAACCAACAAAACTTTCTTTTTTATATGGTGTATGAGCCATACAAAACAAACTGATTTATTTGTTGTCAATTAAAAAAGGTCCTAAAGTACGGCCTTGGGGTACACCACATCTTTTAAGGTTACTTTGTAAGATGAATGACTCTCTGGAAACATTTTTTCTTTAAACAGCTTTTGAAAACCACGGTTACCACCTATTAAATACCTAAACATGCTATTAGAGCGGGCACAAAACTCTTCAATAGTGAAAAAACCTGGCGCTCTTTGGGTCAAGGTTTATTTGACTCACCAATTAAACATTGAAAAGGATGCACATCTCTGAAGACCAAGCATTCTTTCTGAACAACATAAACTTTAAAGAGAGGAAGAAAACTGAATATCGAAATTGTACCATCTTTCACTGTATATTCTAAGGGCTTCTTTTTCATTTATCTCCTAGTATTAGACTTGCCACCCCTGTTTTATCCCTACTCTTTGCATATGGACTTGCAATTAAGGCTTTTTAAACTTCAGTAAAAGTAAATGGGCCTTAAAGATGTTTGGCTATCAGTGTTGTTGTTTTATCTCAGCAGTTTATTATGTGCCATGAATAATTACTGTAGTCAGTCTATCTCCTTTTATACACATCCAAAGGTCTGCAGACCTTCTAATAAGTAAAGGTACTTTAAGGTGCACCCATTTGCTGATACATGCGTGGATAAAGAGTGGATAATCTTCACATAAAAACAGTGGCAATAGATGAAGCATTCACACTTTCTCATGCAGAGATATCCGACTGGAAAATATATTTTCTTCTCTAGTAAACACTCTGGTCATTATTTGTTAAGGCAGGGGATTGTTATTGTAAATACAAGAAAACAGTTCTTTCCACAACATTAACAACGACAGTAATATTAATTATAGTAATAATCATAATCTGGAAAAATAAAATATTGCCACAGTGCTACAGTGAACCTGAATTGTGTGTTTATGCATTATGAGAGTCATTAAATTGTCTATATTCCTCTTTTGCGGTGGTAATGCTCTGTTCGGTGCAGATGAGCATAGTAGGATTATTAGTTGCTTGGCCTCAGAGGTGGACACGGCTGAGTTCGGAGCTTCTGGCTGCCTGCAAGCATGAATCCTAATAGCAGTGGACTGTGTGGGCTCATCTGGCTCGCTTCTGCTGCAGAGCTGTTTCTAAGGCAACCCTCTCGACTGGCTCCCGGCCAGGTGAGGTGGAGGGATATGCAGACCCGGTCCCTGGACCTCTGACCTGGTCAAGCTGCAAAATACTTCCTTACTTCAACTAAGACATGTGCAGTACAACAACAGCAGCGACATTCAATTTCAGTTTCAAAACACTGAATCTGTTTAGCAACTTAACTTTAAATTCATACACAGACTCCAGAATGTGAGAGGCAGCTGCCACTGGCATGGTAAACAATTTTTTTTTTATTGTTTTGCGGTGCTTTGGTTTATATTGAGTATTTGCAGTAGAAGAAGCAGCACCAGAGGCAATAAGAATCAATCGTAACTGATTTCTTACTTTTAAATTTACCTCCAGTTTAAATGTATGATTAGCCAATTTTGGATTTGTTTTTGGTAAATATACTATGTAGACACTACATAGTGCATTATCACATTATTCACTTAATATTTACTTAAAAAAAAAATTTGATTCTGCATCACCAACAACCAATTAATAGGATTCAGTGCACTGTACATGCACTGTAACAGATTTTTTACTTATATAGTAAACTTGGTTTATTTAACATATCTTCATTTGTAATTGTTCACTCAACAGCTTTCTAGTGTTTAACAAGAATAAAAATCTGCAGTTTACAAAAAATTCAGTGAATGTCATAACATCACCCTCAATGCTTGGTGTGTTCATCAGGGTCATTACATTTTAAAATGTTATTGATGACGTGCTTTCATTCTCTCTGCCACCACATCCTTCTTTTCCTCACTTCTCCTTCATCAGCTGGTAAAATATCAAAAATTCGGTAATTAAAAAAGAAGAACAGAATGTGGAAAACTGATACTGGGGCCTCTCAGCGCCTCAAGTTTCACTCTCTCCAGCAGCACTTCCTCCTCCTCTACTTCTTCCTGGCTCCCTCACTGCCTCCTCCACTATTCCCACTACGCTTAAGCAAAATTCACCAAATGGCCACAGTGGGGAGTGCCTGATAAAAAGAGAAGCCTTCATTTCGTACCCAAAAGCAAGCGAGCCTAACCACAGGCCCAAGCATGAGCGAGCCCACTCACGGCACAGCTTGTCCTCCGATGCCGCATATTGTTGACTTCCCCAGGCAATCTCATTCCGCTCCGAGTGGTTTTATCTTTAGAGCTCCGGAGTGAATTGCCAGACTAAATGATAATGTTTCAGCCTCAGTCAAATGGCGTGCTTTATTTGCTCCATCAATACCCTGCTATTGCTGCGAGTGAAGTGGCCCCTCTTCCAGGATTGATTTCAGATTGAGATCTGGGCCCTTTTTTGTCTCCAAACAGGAACCGCCTGCAGTCTGTCATTGCAACTGAAGACATTTCTGAGACCATGGCAAGATTATATTATCAGGAATTTTGCGTCTATGTGTCGTAATGCAGAAGCGCAGTGTAATGTCATGCATATGAATTCGCTCACAGACATGCATCTAAATTAAACACTCTTACTGCACCATACAGCTCTATTCTGAATGCATCAGAAATACAATGATCTGGGATTTAATTTGATAATTAATTGAATGATCATATACACACGTGATATATTGCTAGCTCCCCCTTGTGGACACAGTTTAGACTGTTGAACACAGCTTTATATGCTGTTCATCATTAAAATTGTATAATAATCCCTAAGACATATTAAATGTATTCATTAAATTTTATTGTATTTTTTAAATACTCTATAAACAGTGCTGTACAAAAGACTGAAGCACTTGCAAAAATGCAAATTATTTAAAAACTGTTGATAAGCCGTGAGTGATTAATTAACAAATTCATATTACTAATAATGTACCAGTCCTTCATTAAATTAAATCTCAACAGAGGAGCTATGTGGTTCTTTATACTGGGCAGGTAAACATAACCCAAGGCTCAAAACATGTACAGTACTGTGCAAAAGTCTTAGGCGCCTGTAAAATATATATTTAAATAATATTTAAACTGTTTAGGCAGTGAGTATTTTTCACATTAATATGGCTAAATATACTAAATCAAACTACAAAAGAATAAATACTAATAACATTCTTCAGTAAATAATGTTATGTTCAGTATATCAGTGTGTTCTTGTGGAAGTTCATTATTACTGTAGTTTCATCAGAAACCTGGTTTGACTGGATCAGTCCTTCATTAAATTAAATCAGGAGCTGCTGATGGAGTTTCACAATCCAAACAACGTCTGGAGGAACTGAGGAGGAATCTGGAACCGAACCTGTGTTCTCACCAGCTCACACAATATCTACTATTTTTTACAAACAAAACAAATATTGATACTTTTTACTGATTTCTTGTTTGTTTGTATTTATTCTAATGTTAACTTTGTAAAAAGAAAGACACATTACTTATCACACGCTGAGAAAATGGCTTTAAACAGTTTGCACAGGTGCCTAAGACTTTAGCACCATACTGTATCTGCCACTTAGGCTTTATTGACCCATTTTACAACAGGAATTAGTCATTTTACTGCCAACCCTGGCCTGAGCAGCACAACATCCTCAGTGGAGCAGCTCAGCCTGAGGTGGTAGGGAACTGAAGGAAGGATCTTAATCAAGGGCACAGCCAAGAGCACCCAGTCAGTACTGATATTTAAACCCACAACTCTCTGGAGAGCCTAAAGTTTGATGGCTACCAAATTGGGAGTATTAAGGTTGGGTGGACCCAGTTAATTCACACCGCAGTCTCAACCTCTATTGAAAGCTGTCCTCTCTTACCACTGGGCTACCACCAAAGTCAAAGTCAAAGTATACTATATTGTCATCTCAGCTATATACATGTATACAGAGAGGCGAGACGGTGTGGCTTCAGATTTAAGTTCAAATCCTTAACACTTGCCTTCAAGGGCAAGAATGGACTTGTACCTCCTTACTCCTTATTGATCAAGCAGTGTGTCACTTCTCGTCCTCTCAGAGCTTCAAGCATTGATCGTCTTGAACCTTCACTGCTCAAAAGAAGAGGAAGACATGCATCAGGACTCTTTTCGGTCTCGGTGGAATCAGCTCCCTCTTGCAATCAGACCTGCGGAGTCCCTCGCTGTCTTCAAGGGTCATCTGAACACCCACCTCTTCAAGGAGCACCTTGGTGATTAACCAGTCCGCTCATTTATCTCTCATATATTTTTCTAGATGTAAAAAATGTTGGCTGTTGACTGTTTTTCCCCACTTGTGTATTAAACTCTGACTTTTCTTTGACAGGAGTTGTTTAGGTGTACTTAGCCGGCAGTAACTTGGTTGAATAGCGAATGTTGATTTTAGTAAAGCTTTACATGTTTGAGGAACAGATGACGATTACTTGAGCACTGATATACATTAGGCTGGATAAGAGCGTCTGCTAAATGCCGTAAACGTAAAAGCAATTGCTTAATAATGTGCTTAATAATCATTTTCATGGAACTATTATCAAAGTTCCTTGGTATGAAAAGTGACATATTAGCAAATGTCTTCGCTTAAGTTACACGTTGTAGATCCATTTTTACTAAACATATAGTTTGGTGTACAGCGTAAACATGGCCTGTAGGCAGTGCCACTGACTTAAAGGAATAACCAGAAGTACCTAACAAGTCTTGGAATTTGAATCCAAAACCTCACATTTTACAGCTCAGTGTACTGGACATAGTGTGCCTGATGGATCTGGGAATTAGAACCAACAAACTTCTGGCAAATATCTCACCTCCAGGCTACCATCTACCCAACTTGCTACAGTAATTATTCATTCTGAACCATCTTGTCAGGTTCTGACCAAGTGTGGGGTAAAACAGGCAGCAATATTTATTCTGTAGATTATCAGAATACAATACAAGCAGTGTTCCAAAACCAAAGGGCAGTCCGATAAGCGAACAATTCTGAATTGTCACACCACAGAGTCCAAGAGTAGAATCCAAATGGTCCGAGTCCAGAAAGGCAAATAGAATCCGAGAAAGAAACAAAGGGGCAAGATGGGAATCAGAATCGCGTTTATTGGCCAAGTATGTGAGCACATACAAGGTTTGATTCCGGGCGATGGTGTCTCTCAAGCAATGAACAATATACTGAACAAGAACATGTACAATAATATACAATCTACAATATGAATTCACAGTATATATTTCTAAATATAAAGATAACGGTTAATATGTATAAGTATTATTTGTATGTATAATATGTTTATATTATTTATACTATTTTATAATTGTACATGTGGGTATGTTTTCTAACGAGATCTGACACTACTACTACCTACCTTTTCATCAAAGCATCCCCTTAATTTCTTTTTCTAAATAATCATTTGTTTTAAAAGGCATATATTTGAAATGCTTTGGCCTGAAGGACCCTTAAAACCTGTGATGATGAGTGCTGACATCACAACAAGTGGTTACAGTGGGAAGACTTGGATTATTACCAATGTAGGATGTTCTGCATTTATCCAGGTTTGAAAAGAAAAATGGGCCGATCCTAACCAGATGTTTGCATGCCTGTTTATGGGAAATGGCCACTACGGACGGGTTCTGACTGTGGAGGATAAGGATGCTCCAAATAAAGAGCATGTTTTGAGCATAACTCTGTCCCTGCTAGGTTTTGTGCTGTAGTCAGCCTCTTTTTTGAGGCGGCGTGGGCCCCTCAAGCTGATAAAAATGCAAGACAGATTCTTCCAGCAGTCTCACCACCATCAGCACTCCAGTCAAAGCCCCGGGCCAGGGGTAAACACACTCAGGCTGTGACATGAAAGAGTGCCCCCCCCGGGTAATGAGTCACTCACTTGCCCCGTCCCTCCATTGCCCCCTCCCCATGTATCACTGACCACAAGAAAGGGAGGAAGAAAGGGGGTCGTTTTGGGGAGGGTCTAGGGTACAGCTGACTCTGTAACAAAGCTGTATGAGCTGAAACTTCTTAAATCTAATTTACCAAGACACATTAAAAAAAAAAAGCAATAAGTCACAGGAGACTGTGTTAGAGTGACTTTACCTGGATTTTACCACAAGGAAGAGGTGTTGTTAGACGTGAAGCAACATGAAGCAGAGAGAAACACCCTTAGTCATACTAAAATCACACTGTGATTTATTGTCTAGTCATTTATTGCTTTTATGAAGCTGAGATTAAATATAGCATACACTACTGTTCTAAAAATATTTTGTAGTAATTACTACAAAAAAACATTCAGCCAAGCAATATAAAATTGTAGTTCATTATCAGAACAAATCCTTGAATTATTAAGTATAACTTTTTGTCCCATCTCTCGTAATTCCCCCCACCCCGCAACACAAAGACAACTCAACGTGCATCAAGGAGAACACTCAAGGGCGTCAGTTTGGTGTAAAAACTGGTAGAAACTTTGTTGATGGGGCAATTGCATTTGTCAGTGGGGGGGCAGGGTCAGGATCCTTGAAATGGCCTTTGGCAAAAAATGTAAATGACACCTTTGAGAACTAATTTTACCAGGATGCTACGATTGTTCAGTATATATGTAGATATAAATATATCGGGTTTTTTTTTATTACTATTATTTTGAAAGTATGTTCAAAATATACATACCCAGTGTATGGGGAACAGTGTGTGGGGATGGCATCTTGCTCAAAGATATCTCAGTGGTGCCACTGGCAGTCCTGGAATTCAAACTCGCAAAGGCAACTCCAACACCAGGCCACCAGCTGCACCTCTTGGAAGCCCCCAACTGTTTTAAAGCAGATGTAAAACATTTTCTAATCAGTTTTATTACATAATCTGTTTATATAATTGGTTCTTTATAAGAGTGTAAGAGTATATTCCTTTTTCTTAAATAGATTCAGACAGCACCAGGACTGATATTTACAAAAGAGATCAATACTTGCCACAGATACCTTCTTATTTAAGATGGTCATTATGGCAGTAAATGAATCCAAAAACAGCATTTCTGTTTCTGAAGTGATTTGTGAAAACAGACCCTGTTGCTGCATGGTGAGGTTTTGCTCTTTTTAACAGCTCACAGTAAGTCATACTGGGACCCAAACCACATCCACAAGTGTGATTTACCCTAATAAAGAGCTGGATGAGGTCTGAGGGGGCTTTACAGAAAAGCTTTAAGTGCCTATTGATGTCTAGTCTTTATGACACTAACCTCATTGTTCCACTTCTAAACGAAAGAAGCAATTTTTTCAACCACGTCTCGGAGTATCATCTACATCTGGCACAAGTTTTTTGTTGGACTATTCCTTTAAGGATTATTATATGGGGCACAATTAGGTCTCGGCAGCAGTCTACTGGTGTCACAACTGCAGTCTAATGCTTTGTTTCACCTCGGTCATGCTTCTCTGGCCTAACGATTGCTTAGGCAGGCCCACATCCATGTGGAACAAAGGATGGCTGTTGATTTAAAACTCTGCACCACATTCATTACCCTGTCCACAGAGCAGTAATTATGAGCATAAGAGCAGCCGTGAGTCAGGCGCATTGACCTCCAGCTGCATCCCCCCCTCCGCAAATTCTGAGGTGCTTCCCGGGTCTCAGGTTCATGCTGCACTTCAGCTTTTTATGAGTGGGTCTGTAATTCAGTGCAGGTCAAAGTGAATCCACCTGGAAGGGCTCAATGTGCTTAACAGCCTCTACAGTGCATATCGGTTCTGTGTGAAATTTCCTAATGTGAAACCAGAATCAGGAGGCCTGTGGAGATCAGGTGTGTATCCTCATGCACCATATGGTACCTGTATTTAGCTTATTTAGTTATTTATAGTGGCAGTCAAAAATGGCTAGAATACTCAATGACCAGCTCTGAATTCAGTAAAAGAGTGTGATATACACTATATGGACAAAAGTACTGAAGTATTGCTATGTCTGGCCATTACACCAACGGGTACTTTAATGATACTGAATTCAGATTCATAGACTTTAATCTGGAGGTGGTCCCCCTTTACAGCTATAACAGCTTCCACTCTTCTTGGAAGACTTTCCACAAGATTTTGGAGTTTCTGTGAGAATTTGTGCCCCATTCGTTCTGTAGCATTTATGAGGTCAGACACTGATGTTGGTGAGAAGGTCTGGACCACAATCTCCGTTCCAGTTCATCCTAAAGGTGCTGGATGGGGTTGAGGTTAGGTTCTCCCACACCGAACTCATGTCTTCATGGGCAGTGGGACCATTACATTAGTCCCTCACGTTTTTTTCCCTGCGATTTGTATGAGGGAAACACGTGAGATGCGGATTCAGCTCCCCCCACCAACTGTCAGCATTAAGATTCCCCTTTACTGGACTAAAAACAGGTGTGTCCCAATACTTATACCATATTCTTAATAAGAACGGGACGCAAGACAGGAATGTATGCAAATGAAAACACTTCTTCCTCTATTTATGCCAGTCAAAATAAAATTGGTATTTTTTATAATATTAAAGACATTAAAATCCTTGAATGCTTGATTTCTAAAATACATATTATTGTTCCATCCACAAATTGACTTTTCAGCAAACCAGCCACTGGAAAACATGAGCTCTTCTGAAATATCTTTTGTGAGTTCAAGCCCTGTGTTGCCTAGTCGTAGGGAGGATGAGAAGAGAACAGTATGGCTGCAGAGAGTCATACTGTTCTCTTCTGGGAACGTGGGCTAGATTTCTGGGGGGGCTGCTGCTCCAAGATAAAAAGACTGGACCCCCAACATAAATAAAGAAAAGTTCTGAGGGCTTGGATTGTGTACAGATTTATGTGCAAGAGATGAGTTAGACAGTGATCCAGAATCCCTTGGACTACAGAAAAAGGCGAGACATGAGATTTGAAACAACTTAGATAGAGAACTTGGGTAGAAGTGTATGAGTCACAGTGAATGTAAGATAAGGATGGAATGGTGCTCTCGAACCTTATTTGCCAACTCCATAAAATACAGTTTAACATTTTTAAATACAGAAATTTAAACCGAAAAAAATGGAATGCCTTCACTATTATTTCTAGTCTACATAAGGAAACAGACTTTTGACTGCTAGTGTGCAGTCATCAGTGAAGTGAACACACAGACAGGCACCTACAATGTGACTAACAGCACATATCTAGAGTACTCTGAGTCATTAGAAAGCTGAGCATTATACTGAGTTTAATTCTGATAATCTGCTTACTCACCTAAATGGACTTTAAACAAAGGATACGACACATAAACCCTTACATAAAACAGATGGCTTTTTACTTGCATTGTTTTTTTTGCTCCCTTGGTTTCATTAAATTAAACCCTTTCAGTGTGATTATCTTTCCCAGAGAGTCTCCAACAGTCATAAATCATGGACTAGTTTAATACACACCTGTAATGTGGAAGCTGACGAGTCTGTTTTGATCGGAGGTGTCCCAGTCTCGAGTGCTGAGTACAGACACAACTTCTCCTATTGGATCACTCTCCCTCACCGCCCCCCTGTAGTAGCCCCTCTCAAAGGCAGGAGGGTTGTCGTTGACATCAGCGATGGCAACAGTGACCACAGCAGTCGAGGAGAGAGAGAGCAGCTCTCCGAGATCGGACGCAACCACGCTGAAGGTGTAAGATGGGCACAATTCGTGGTCCAGGTCTCCAAGAGTGGTGATCCATCCTGTTTTGCTGTCAATTGCAAACATGGTGCCAGTGGTAGAGGTTCTCCCAGAGCTCCTGTCCTTTTCCTGGTTCAGGGTTGGCCCAAGGCTGTAAGTGACCTGTCCATTGGAACCCCAGTCTGGGTCCAGAGCACGCACCTGGATGACCCTTGTTCCTACAGGCATGCCCTCCATGACCATCGCCGCATAGGAGCTAGTCTCGAAGGACGGCTTGTTATCATTCACATCCAGGACTTTCACCTCCACATCCACAACAGACATGGACTCAACTAAAGCTTGTCTCATGGTGGCAGACACTTTGAAGCGGTAGATGCTGACCTGCTCATAGTCCAGTGAATTAATGAGTCTGAGAAGACCCGTCTCTCTCTCCACCAGAAAGGTTCCACCCTGGTTGCTCTCCATGGTCTCGCCGTTTACCACAGCAAAGGCTCCTGTCTGCCCTGGACCCAGATACACCAAACCTAAAGCTGTCCCAACAGGTGTGTCCTCTGGAACCGTGAAAGAGTATTGGGGCTGTGTGAAAGCCGGTATGTTAGCTTCCGGCGGGAGGACGTGGATGAAGGCAGACACCAGGGAGTGTTTAGCAGGGACTCCTCCATCAGTGGCTTTGACAAAGAAGGAGAGAACGGTTCCTCTTAAATGAGCCATGCTTCCTTTCGTGACCATCCAGCCACTGTCCGGCTCAATTTCTAGCACATCCACTAAAGGGAGTCGTGCCTCGCTGTACAGGGAGTAACTTACTCGACCATTATCCCCAGCATCGGGATCCTGAGCCTGGATCTGAGTCACCAGTGAACCCATGGCTATGTTAGCTTTAATGCTAACCCTATACTCTACAGCCCTGAAGCGAGGTGCATTATCATTCTCATCTGTCAGCATCACTCTAACCGTGCAGAAGGACGCTCTTCCCCCTCCGTCCAGAGCCATCACTGTTAGCACAATGTCTCTGTTCACAGGATTCTCTCGGTCCAGTTTCTGAGCAGTGTTGATCACTCCATCTGCTCCTATGCTGAACTGAGTCTTTCCAAAGTCATTGATGAATGAATACATGATCTGACCAAAAAGCCCAGAGTCCTCATCTGTGGCCCGCACCTGAATAACTCGGGTTCCTGCGGCTGCATTCTCTCCCACCTCAGCCAGGTAAAACCTCTGGCTAAACACAGGGCTATACAGGTTAGCACCCAGGATCCGTATGTTCACTTGCGCCGTACTCGTGAATACGCCGTCCGACACGGACACATTGAGGATGTAGGCTGGACGTACGCCTTGTCTTCGCTGGTTGGACAAGGAGATGATCCCTGTTTGAGAGTCTACCACGAAGTTCATCCTGTCATTTCCAGAGAGAATGCTGTACCTGAGTCTGTCGGCATCCGAGCTATCTGCATCAGAGGCTTGCACACAGGTCACAAAGTGTCCCCGGGGAGCCAGTTCACTGATAAAAGCCTCATAGATTGGCTGGTTAAAGGATGGAGGGTTGTCATTTGTGTCATTCACCAAGACAGTAACTGTGATCTCGCTGCTCTGGGCCAGAGAGCCACTGTCTGTTGCCTGGACGATGAAGTTGTAGGACTGCATGAGTTCGTAGTCCAAAAGACGGGCTGTTAGGACAAGACCACTGCTGCTGTCGATGTGGAAATAGTCTGTGCTGTTAAAAGCATCTGAAAGAATCTGATAGCGAACAGCACCATTTTTTTCAGAGTCCTTGTCTGTTGCTAAGAGCTGTACCACTGACATCCCAATCATTGAGTTCTCAGCCAGTGTGGCTGAATATGAGGCTTTCTCAAAAACAGGCGCATTGTCATTCACATCCACAACAACAATGTCGACATCCACCTCCGATCTAGCTCCAGTGAGCGTGTCTGTGGATCTGACGGTTAGTCTGTAGTAGGAATTAGTCTCATAGTCTAAAGGGTAAATGACACTGATTACGCCAGTGTCAAAACCAATGTCAAAGTTGAGAGAGGAATCCCCATCCACAATGGTGTAGATGATGTTCTGTCCCTCGGGACTTGTAGCATTAATGCTTAAAATAGGGGTGGACACGGCTATGTCCTCTCTAACAGAGATGCCGTAAAAGGGCTTGTCGAAGACAGGCATGGCTTTGTTAACCACAGTTACTGGAAGCTCTACTGCGGTAAAGAGAGAGGGGTATCCCGCATCACGGGCAAGAACGACCACCGGGTACTCTACGTTGGAAAGGTCTGATACGAAGGCTCTTTTAAGGGTAAGTTCCCCAGTGAAACGGTTTATCTCAAAATGCCTGTGCTCCTCCTTGAGCTCATAGGAAACCTTCCCATTCTCCCCTTTGTCCACGTCTGTGGCTGAAACCTGGAATATGAATGAGCCTGGCTGGGCATCCACCTGCACCGCAGCATAGTATGGAAGACCAGCGAATTCCGGAGCATTGTCGTTGACGTCCTCGACTTGCACTCGTACAGTCACTCTGGCCACCCTCAGTCGGTCATACTCCCGGCTCACCTCCACCACCAGCTCATACAGCTCCTTGTCCTCACGATCAAACGGGACTCCTGTGGTCATAATGACCCCGGATGTGGGCCGGATGGTAAAGCGGGGCCCTGCATTTAGCAGCGCGTACTTAAGAGGCTCATTCAGGCGGTTTCCTATAGCATTGACCACCATCACCGTAGATATGTTTGAGGTGTTCTCCAGCACAGAGGAAGAGTATGAGGGCTGACTGAATAAGAGGTCACTGTCCATAGCTTCCCGAACTAGCACGGTCACAAGAGCTGTGCATGAGTAACGCCCATCTGATGCCTTTACGTTGAAGCGATAGCGGTCTTGGGACAGTTTGTTGTTTTTGACTGTGAGGATGCCAGTAGTGGCATCAATGGAAAAGAGTTCCAAGTTGTTGTCAGCCAGAGAATAGATGAGGTCAGTACCCGATGTCATGTCAGGGTCAGATGCTTCCACTTTCAAAGGCTCTACACCTACATAGGTAGGAAGCAGCAAGACAGCATCATAAGCATCCTGAGAGAACTTCGGAGGAGAGTCGTTGACATTCACCACCTTGATGGTAACCTCTGCTGGACTTTCCGCAGTTAGCTGGGGGTTACCGCTGTCCCTCACAGTGACACTGAAGCAAAATCCACTGAAAGTCTCAAAGTCGAGGTTGGCTATGGTCCTAACCGATCCAGTGCCAGAGTCCACGGTGAAGAACAACTTAGCCATTTCTTCCAGGATCTCAAATACCAAAAGGGCATTCTGGTTCCTGTCAGCATCAACAGCTTGAATCACCAGGGGACTTCCATCCTCACCTAAAACCACACTGTTTACGGGAGCTGCCTCACTTATACTTCCGGAGTAGCGCAGCTGTTTGAAAGCCGGCGGATTATCGTTCTCGTCCACCACCTGGATGTTAACTGCTGCGCTGGAAACAACCCCTGCCATGTTGACAGCCTGAATGACCAGCGCGTAAGAAGCGGTCGCCTCAAAATCTAACGACATCTGAGTTGTGAGTACACCTGTATAGCAGTTTATTCCAAATTTCCTCTCACTGTTTCCTTGCGCGATGCTGTAGATGAGTGCAGAGCGGCTGACAGCACTGATATTGGTGACAAATGTTCCTACAGGCACGTTCTCGGTGATCTCAGCCTGGTACTCCGGCTGTGTGAACTTGGGACTGGAGAAGTCGGAGAGTGAGATGGTGATCCTAACAGTAGCCGTGGCACTTAGCGCCGGAGTGCCACCATCTGTGGCACGAACGGTGAGGACGTAATACCCGACAGATGTGAGGTCCAGCTCTCTTGCCACTGAAATGATGCCAGACAGCGAATCAATTCCAAAAGCCCCTCCAGTGTTGCCTGTAAGAGAACAGAATACCACAAAGCAGACAGCAAAGGAGAAATAGGTCATTTACGGGGCTGGATATACAAGCTGTACATAATAAGTGGATACATCACTCCGATGAACAAACTGATTAATTTTAATGAGGCAAAAACATTTCATATGGTTAAATGAAACTTGAAATGCATTCAGGAGACTGGGTTATAATTTCAGAAAACTACCTGCTTCAACAGTGTATACTAGCTCCCCATTCCTGCCTGCATCCCTGTCCAAGGCGGTGACCTGTACAACAGGTGTCCCAGGAAGAGCTGACTCTATCACCACTCCATCATAAACTGTGCGTGTGAAAAAGGGACTCTGATCATTTGAGTCTTCCACGTTCACTATGATACGAGACAGGTCTCTGAAATATGGAAACTCCTGGTCTTTCACCTAGAAAATGAAGACAACAGAGAAAATAAGATGAAAGTGTGATAAATATGGCCACAGATAAAGAAAAAGAAATGAAGAATATGAATATGTAAATAAAGAAATTGAACATAAGCAGGATCACAGATCACTAAGCGAAAATAAATAAAACAGTATTACTACAAAGCTTTACTAACAATTAAAGCTGGGCAACGATAACATTTTTAATCGCGATTAATCGCATGCTTTTCTGCAATGAATCGCATTGTTATACGCAAAATTAAATCATTCATTCCAAAGTAGCGTAGTGTGTACTTTTATTTTTAAAGTACTGCTGTATGAGATAAACATTAATGTAATCAAATCAAATATAAAAACCAAAGCTATTTGCAACTGCAGGGCGTTCAGGTTTTATCTGGTTTATTATAGAAAAACAAGTTCCCCTCAGAGTCCAGAGCATTATAGCAGCTGTAAAGGAGACCAGCTCCATATGAAAGTCTCTGTGTCTGAATACAGTGTCATTAAAGTCCCTGTTGGTTTAATGGTCAGGCGTCTCATTACTTTTGTCCATATAGTTTATGTTGACTTGTGGGCATTTGTACTGTCCATCATAGGAAGTTTTTAGACATACGCTTCTTCTGAAATCAAGAATATTGAGGGGAATCTGTCCTCTCTCTGCTGCTGTACTCCTCTGGGAAGACTTTACACTATGGTTAGAACATTGCTGTGAGGATTTGATTGTATTCAGCCACAACAGTAGGTACTGATGCAGGACGACTTCTAACAAACCTGTATCCCCTCAGTAGCTCATGATCTAGTCCTGTGTTGGAAGCAGGTCTGCTGGAACACTAGGAGGTCATCAGCCCTCCTCCTGGAGATCCACCTTCTAGCACAGAAATGAATCTGATCCAGCCAATCAGGGTCTTCAGAAGAACGCTGAGCTCCCAAGACTGATCCACACAGTTCGGAGTTAGTTTGTCTTCAGCTGGTGTGAACATGTGCAAAGTGTAAAGAAATATTTCTCCATGGACCACGGTGCAACACAAATCAACAAACAGTGTTTTCAGTTCCTGAGGCACATCTGAGCATTTTCACTGCTTCCAACACACCAGATCCGGCTAATCAGCTGGTTATCAAGCCCCGACTGTGCTGAAGTGGGTTTGGTGAAGAAGGGAAGGAACTAAGAGGACCAGTATCAGCAGAAAAAGTCATTATTGGAGCGACTCAGTAGAAACGTTTTTACAGGCCATCATGTAATACACAGATCATTTACAATATCCTTTATATTATATGGAGGTTCTTCAAACTTTACTGACACATCTCGTTTACAAAAGTGAGTCTCTAATGAACTGAAGGGTTCTTTGGGGAAGTTACAAAAGTTCTGTGGCTTCAAACACTGCTTCCAACACTCCAGATCCAAATAATCAGCTGGTGATCAAGCCCTTACTGTGCTGAAGTGGGTTTGGTGAAGAAGGGAAGGCACTAAAAGGACCAGGATTGGGG
>JBBPCY010000035.1:9959780-9972392 GCA_037974405.1 Brachyalestes nurse
AGATAGATAGATAGATAGATAGATAGATAGATAGATAGATAGTTAGATAGATAGATAGATAGATAGATAGATAGATATGCATACACATACACGTCCAGGCACAAAGTCATTAAAAGTGGCAGTACGGTTTAGGTTTAGGTTTGTAAGGTTCCTGGTGTTGTCTTCATGAGGATAAATGTGCCTGTCACAAGAATACAGGGCTCCTTTACTCAGCCTGGCCTGTGGATGACTTGCCTTTAGACCAATCAAAAGGAACCAAACACCATCTAACTGGCAGTCTGGTACAATCCTTCAGCATTTAAGCCTCAAGCCAGAAAACATTGGTATTCTGGTCTTTTGGGCCCAAATAACAGGACCTTATCTTTTGAAAATAATCACACACAAACTGCCAGCAATTAGCATTATACAAATCACCTGACTTCTGTTCATTTTTAGCCACTGTAGTATGTCAAGACGTTCCTTTAATCCAAATTGCACAAATTCTCATCAAAAGTCCCCCACTCGACTTTCCGAGCTCTGCAAGTCTCATTAGTGTGCAAGTTTTACTAACTGAAGGTACACACAGTTAGAAAAAACTACTCTTCATCACAAGATGACTGGGGATGTTCTTCATAAAAACGGTGACACAATGAAAAATATTCTATTCAGAGTGCTGTCATTGGGTTGATACAGATTTGCAGGGTGTGTCATTTATTATAGTTTTAGCAGCTGATATATAGGGGTTTCCAAATTGAGCTTTGCATTTCTGTCAGTCTATAATCAACTGGGAGCAACAACAAAAGAGCTGTGCATTCGAGTCTTATAAGTCTCATAATTCAAGCCCTCAGTTACCAGTTCACAATCTGTTGGCATGCCAAAAGAGTACACTTCCATAATAAATCACACTCGGTGACGCTCTAACGTGCTTTAGATTTTGGGGATAGGAGTGTGTACGTTGTCTGGAACGCACTCTTAATAACAAAAGTCACGAAAGCCTTGTGTTTCATTACCAGCGCTGCACTGGCCTTTCTAAAAAAAAAAAAAAGTGAAATTTCTCCAAGCACTTTCTCTGGGGAAATTTACCCAACTGCTCAGGCTACTGAAAACAACCTCCAGCAATGGGAAGAAAATTGCTCACTTTGCAGCTCTTAACATCAGAACAGTGCTCTCACACTATTGCACCATTTCCTGCAAAGTATTAAAGCTGTGAATACAAGTTAATACATAAATAAATAAATAAATAAATAAATAAGATCACTTGCAAATGACTGAAATTAGGATATCGGGCCACACACAGAGAATCGTGTACATAATGAATGAGTTTTATTCGCGCGCGTGCTGAAGGGCGATATTGTGCCGGGGACATGGCTGCTGCTGAATGGACAGGTTTTTGAAGGGGTGGTGCCGAATGCAAGTTGACGTCCTGGACGCAGCGCAGCCTGTTACACCGCTAAGTTTGGAGTAGATCAGCTGGACTGGAGAGCATCTCGCCGCAGGGCTCAAGCACCACGGCGCTACTCTCAGGGACCAGACGACCTTCAGGTCTTCAGCGTAGAACATCTAATCGTTCCTGACCGAAGTGCTGCCTCTGCCGTTCTGTGATTAGGGCCTTTAGAAGCTGCGGCACTTTACCACGAGTAAATATGAGCACCGCTGGGGCGGCGAGCTGCTGACAGAGTGACCCAGTTCAGGGCTGCACTGTGATGCGCCGTGCGGTCGATTAGACATCCGCGCCCCCCCCCCCCCATAGCCAGGGCTCAAACTGAGGGGGAGGTGAGGGCGTGCTATCTCCTGGTCAAACAAAAAGGACAAAAACCTGCCTCTTCGCAAAACTGTCGCCTCCTTCCTTCTTCTTTTTATCAGTGTGATGTACTGTAATGTTCCCTGATATCATCGTAATGTAAGCTTTGTGTGATACATATTGGGGGGCGGGGCTTGCTGCTACACTGTTCTGTAATTATGTTGCACTATTGTTTACTATCTTTTTATTTTTTGTCTCATTTCGTTTTATTCTTTCTTGTTGTACCGAGCATATTAACGACTAGAGTTTGATCTGGGTTTCTTCACAATGTGCCCAAATTTGGTCTCTTACAACACATAAACAGACACAGTCTCATATTATAAATGTGATATTAGCTCTGGAAGAAATATTCGTACTGACGACTTTAGTGTAACTACAGATATGCTACTTTTTTGGCCACATTCACTGAAACTGATATACATCTCCATGATCACTGGTGTGCTGGGGAAGAGTATCTCATTTTATTACATGATTTATGTTAGTCTTTATTTATGCTAGTATATAGCTGACTGACGAACTGTTAAATATTATTAAATATATATTACATAACCTCCCACCAAGATGCACCTTTACAGATGAATGAAAAAGAAACATTCTTAACGTTTAATGTAAGGTAATGTAAAAGTCATCTTGAAGGGTGAAAATGATATAATTGTAATGTAAACTTTATGTGATACATATTGGGGGGGAGGGGCTTGCTGCGATCTATTGCTTTTACATATTTTTGCAAAGTGAAGAAAAAAGCTATTAAAAATCCCCAAATTTCGTTTTGAGGGCTCACTGTAAAACTACCTTCTTTTTATGGTCACTTCCAGGTGTGGATCTTATAGACTGGGGGTTGAATGGTATATTTTGAAACAGAACATCAAATTCATTTTAAACAAAAATAAAAATGTGTTTTTCAATATTGGGGCTTTAAAATACAAGTCTTCTTTTTTTAATGTAGGCATTTGAATTCATGCACTTGTGATGTCACAGAAAAACGGCATATTTACAAATCTGTCTAATCGGTAGCTATAAACTAAAATAAAAATAAAAATAAAAGTGAGCAGTCTAATCAGACATTACAGAGTCTTTTTACATGCTCAAAAAGTAATTACCCCCCCCTCCACACACACACACACACACACACTGTCAGAACTTACAACCACCTTGAACATTTTTTACAACTGTCCACACCACAGGACCGACTCTGATAGCACTCAGCCAGTCGAGCCCTGCCTCAGGGAGTCCGACTACACACAGACACCAGAGCAACAACAAAAAAAAGACCACTCAGACACACAGGTCACACAGCACAGCAGCACCACACTGGAAAACTAAAACCTAAAAAGCTTCTGCAGAAGTTATGAAGACACGCCAGAGGACACGCGCGGACCACGTGCCCACCAAGAACTCCAACACAAACCAGAGGCCAAAAATTCAACACCGACATTTAAGGCTGACAACAGAATCTCCCAGAGACGAAACGAAGAGTGACAGGTGACGGGTCAGCTCACACCAGGCAAAAACACCCCACCTTCCTTTCACACACACCTCTTTAAGCTCTCAGTCCACGGAATATGGAGATGAGAAAGGTCATCGTCAGAAGAGAGGACTAACAGTAATCATTAGGACACGCTCGTTAGAGCGCCCCTTGCTTTGTGGGCTGGCAGCGGTTTAATGCTTCTGCAATGTTTGATCTTCCCATAATAGCGCCATTAATGCAGCTGTCTATATTCCGCAAAATTCTGCATCGCTTTAATAGAAATCTATTGCCTTTTCATTTGTCGCATTCCTGTAAAGGCACAGCGCCCATAATGAATTCAGGACTGAAGTCCTTTGGTCATGAGGCTGTGTGATTCCTCTCCGTTCCGCAGGACTTTTTAAGGCATTATTCTGTTCTGAATCAATATAAAACTCAACTGTGAAATGACTGAATTACTGAATGTTACCATCTGCTGCTATATTTTGTAATTTTTTTGGCACTACTGCTGGTACAGCACTCTAAATCTTTACAGCAGTGTCAGTGTTACACTGCTATTTGCTACACTGTTCTGTAATTATGTTGCACTATTGTTTACTATCTTTTTATTTCTTGTCTCATTTCTTTTTATTCTTTCTCGTTGTACTGAGCATATTAATGGCTAGAATTTCCTTAACTTATCCTGTCTTGTAACTATACACTGAGCTGCCTGCAGGCGCTTGATCTGCACTCTGGGTTTCTTCAAAATGTGTCCAAATTTGGTCTCTTACAATCCATAAACAGACACAGTCTCACATTATAAATGTGATATTAGCTCTGGAACAAATATTCGTGGTGACGACATCAGTGTAACTACAGATATGCTACTTCTTTTGCCACATTCACTGAAACTGATATACAGTAATCCCTCGCTTCTCGTGGGGGTTATGTTCCAGGAGAATGCGCATATAGTGGAAAAAACGCATTGTTGGGTTTTGGTAAAATGCCTAAAAATAAAAATTGTTATAGTGTAAACCCTAAATATGCCCCCAAACATGCTCCCAGAACACTTTCATTTCATTTTAAACTCAGTTTAATGATTTATCCTTAAAGAAAATGTAAAGGTAAACCTGTATTCGCCTCTTTTCAAGGTAAACCCGTCTTTTAATTTAAATTCCCCGCCGAGATATGCAACTCGGAAGGTTGCGTGACAAAAGTATTGGGACCCGGTTTTCGGAGAATAAAACCTGATCTACTCGGGCTAAAAATACAAATGAGGGCTCGTTGGAAAGGTCTCCTGGAGATCTACTGAACTGTGGAGTTTGAAGTGTCTGAGTGCTTTCTCGCCAAGATATGCAACTCAGAAGGTCATGGGACAAAAGTATTGGGACACTGCAGCGAAGTGAACGAGTCCCTTTGTGTGAAAACATCCAGAAAAAATTAATTTATTGCCACAAAAAAGAAAAGGTGGAGGATATTTGCAGTTTCCATGTTATTGTGAGGATTTCCACGTAAAACTATGAGTTCGGTTCTCAAAAAATCTGCGTATGACTGAATCCGCGACTCCTGATCCACATAAAACTGGGGGACTACTGTACATCCTCATGATCATTGGTGTACTGAGGAAGACTGTCTCTCATTTTATTACATGATTTATGTTAGTCTTTATTTATGCTAGTATCTGGCTGATGTACTGTTAAATATTATTAAATATATATTACATAACCTCCCACCAAGAAGTACCTTTACAGATGAAAGAAAAAAAAACTATTCTTAACTTTTAATGTAAGGTAATGTAAAAGTCATCTTGAATCATTAATATTGTTACCCTTATCATGAAATTCTGACAAAATGTGAAGGGCAGCTAGCATTTTCAAACTATGTAACAGGGGTGGAAATGGAGATACAAGGTATTGTTCTGACAGAGTTTTTTAACAGTATTTAAATGGCAATTTAAAAATTCAACTTGCAGTTTATTTGACTGACTTAAAATGACTGACTGCTTGTCTGACAACTTAAAAATGTTTACTCAGTGACATTGTAGCATTGTAATTACACCATAAAACTGATCCCTTGTCAATATGTATATACATTTTCAATACACAAGTCCATATTTATATTTTTGTACTATTTGTATTGTATAGTTTCCTTTTTATACTGTACTGTTGTATAGATTTTTATTCTATTGTTTTGTTGCTCTTTGTTTCTGTCCACTTTCAGCCATGACTAAGCAAATTTCCCACTTGTGGGACTAATAAAGGTTTATCTTATCTTATCTTATCTTATCTTATCTTATCTTACCACTGGCCGGTAGTTAAACTTTCCCTAAGCAGTCTTGCAGATGCCTTGTTCTCTGTATAACTTGTTGCCTTTTAGTTGAAATCTATTAAACTAGATCTGGTTTTACAAACAGAGAGCATCACATCAAGCCATGCACATTGTTCTTTAACTGCAGTTCTATAACTTGCACTTCTGGGTTGTAAAAAACTGTCAGTGGTGCAGAAAACACAAAGCAATTATCTGATTTTGTCACTTCACTCCTTGCAGTTTGTTTTCAGCATTTAATTAGCATGTTTCATAAAATCATGTTTAATTCATATCCTGAGAAATGCATCATCAAGAATTCATGATTTTTCCCGATTTTGAAAGTCAGACTGAAATAATCTTACGCATCCTTCACTTCAACACACCCCAGCAAGGGCACTTTAATCACTTGTCCCAATTGGCTTCCCCACTTGCAAGAAACACTCCTCACAACAGCCATGCCCTGTGAATGTTAAAGAACGCTGCAGTTTTAACACGAATCCAGCGGCCTTTTAGGGTTCTAAAGCACATCCACACCTTTGTTGGGATGTCGTTTTTCCTCCCATTTCACATACACACACACACACACACACACACACGCCGGCAGAGAACCTCCAGCTATCCTTCCGGAATTATAATTAAAGTTCAATCGTCCAGAAGGAGATTGGAGCTTGTGGTAACGATTCTCGGCTCCCATCGCTTCAAACAAACACCTCTCGAGAAAAAAAAAAAAGGAAAGGGCAAAAGAGATGAGATTATTCCATTTGCGAGGACGTGCTGTGCTTATGGGCTTTTCATATAAAAGATTTTGATATAGAGGACTTAACCTGTCTTGGGAGGAAAAAGGGCCAACACTCGGAGGCGAATTAGAGCTCAACCTGTTTCTTGACAGCAATCTGAGTGAGAATGCACTTTGATTTATTTCTCAAAGTCTTGGCGAGAATACCAATGGCCGCTCAAAGCAGAGGAGCGGAGCGCAGATAAGCCCTTTATAAATCCCATCCATCTTTTTAGTTCATTGTGGCACTCGAACGGAGGGAGTTCCTATTACTAAATCGCTTTTACATGTACAAGCGCTACTATCAAACACATCTCAGGCGGGAGTTCGGGAAAAAAGGGGTTGAGGGAGGCAGAGCGCCTTTGATTCCACATCTATTGCGCGAACAAAGTGCAAGTTTCACTCTATCAAGCGGCTTCCACATTCCACCAGAGTGACAGGAAGTCACAACATGCCACTCAGTGTGGCAGCCAGATGGATGCTGGTGGGTCGATTGGTAGTGGGCTACCAAAGCCAAAGCCACTGTCCTCGGCTGACAGGGATCGTTGACTTTGAAGATGAAAGAAAGCTCCGGCTCCGGAGACTCCCCCAGCCCTTACAAACTGGCCCGTGGCTGCCGAGGGGGCATTTTGATTCTCTGTGGAAAATCCATCCTCATCTGCAGCTCTGACATGACCAGCCGCGCTCATTACAGCTTAAACCGCCGCATGATTAACACACTCAACCTAATTAGTTGACATGTGAATGCAGGGCCACAGTCATGTCCCACTGCAGCGCCCCAGTCATCCGATCAATAGTAATTAGCTGTAATTAATGGTCAGAGTGCTGCTCGACAACATGTCATGTCAGTAATTGGGGATCGTTTTTTTGCTGTTGTTGTTTTGAGCTATTCTTTCCCACCCCCCTGCACACTGTGTTCTGCTGAACCTGCAATATACAGCGAAGATTAGACCCCACACACAGCAACTACAAGCACAAACTCCACGAAAACCCACAAAGTGATTTCGAAGAACATTCTTTCAAAGACCACCAAAGACAAATCCTGCTTTCTAGGTCAGTAGTTCATTGTGAAACCTCAGTGTAGTAATTTCATTCAAGCTGAAACTCACCAGCAAGACTGGAGACCTGTACAAATTACTCAGCTACCATTTTTTTGTAGTTTTTGTTTGATTAAGTGAACACCACAAGGCCATCCCTCAGTTTGTTGAGTTTCTAATGGAAAACTTTTAGAATTTTTCTGTAGGGCATCCATTTAAATATGCTACTTTCTTCTATTTCTATACCTATTTGCTTACATTCACACACAGCATTGGTAAAAAAATATTAAGCGTATGTTTATATAATACATTTACATGATAAATGTTTTTTTTTTTCCAATATTACAAAAGTGTGTTTTCTTTGAAGAATGTGTGTACTTAGAAAAATCAACAAGAATTTAATTAGTAGTTTAATCAGAGGGCGCCCAACCTTTTACATATACCTGTAGCTCCAGACAGGGCATTTGATTAATACACTTTGCATTGATTCACTGGTGGGCTTTTTCTTTCTTGGGCCTGTTATGAGGGAAATATATAAGAAAAACGAAACCACCATATAATAAAAGCATTAGCACTAATCGATCATGTTAATAACTAACGTCTTGCTTAGTGTAAATTATATATGACCTGCAGATTCGAACACCTTCACCTTCACCAGAAGAGCTACAAAGTGATATCAGAGTGATTAAACACGTACCAGTGTCTTCATCAACGGAGAACTTGCTAAGACCACTTCCCGCCTTGATAGAGTATTTTATTACACCGTCCCTGCCCTTGTCATCATCCTTGGCAGCGACTTGAACAACACTTGTTCCAAGGCGGGAGTTCTCCCTGACGGCGACTCTCACTGCGAATTCGGAGAAGTAGGGCTCGTTGAGGTTCTCATTGACATCGACCACCTCCACCTCGACGAAGGAAGAGGAGCGAATCTGAAAGGGCTGACCGCAATCCTCTGCAATGACAGAGAGATTGTAGAACTGCTGCTTCTCAAAGTCCAGCTCCTTGGCCAACTTAACGGCTCCACTCTCCACACTGACCACGAACGTCCCATTGAAATCACTGACCAGAGAATATTTCACCCTCCCCCCGGCACCAAAGTCAGGGTCCTGCGTTTGCAGCCAGGTTATCATTGTGCCTACAGGAAGATCCTCCAAAACTCGGCAGGTGTAACTCTTGGGAATAAACACTGGAGCACAGTCATTCACGTCCTCCAGATAGACCTTCAGAGTCGTCACTGAGAACTTCTGATTCCCTCTTTCAGCTTTGTCTCTGGCTTCGATTTTCAGAGTAATATCTGGCATCGATTCTCTGTCCAGCTGGCCAGAGACATAGACCCAACCTGTGTCGCTGTTAATGGCGAAAAGAGAAGTGGCGGTTATTAAAGTGTAGGAGATTTCACCATTCGGACCCAGGTCAAGGTCAGAGGCTGTGATCTGAATCACCTCAGTGCCAACGGCTGTGTCCTCTGGCACCACTGCAGTGTAGCTCTCCAGGGAGAACTGAGGACTATTATCATTCACATCTTCAATGTTCACAGTTAGCAGCCTCCAGTTGGACTTCTGAGGTAAACCCATGTCAAATATGGTTACATTGAGAAGGTACCTGTCCGACCGCTCACGATCCAGAGGCTGATAGATATATATCAGACCACTTTCCATGTCAATATTGAAACAGCTGTCAGTATTTCCATCTGATATGACATGGAGAATGCGACCATTAAAGCCTGTGTCTCCATCGTTGGTGTTAACATTAATGACGGTCGACCCAACTGGCAAATCCTCACGAACTACTATATCAGAGGGAAACGCTTCAAACTGTGGAGTCTGCTGGTTGACGGAATATAGGTCGCTGTACACTTGTTCGACCTTGGATTTGCCGATAGCACTAGCTTTTTTGAGAAGCTTTTCAGCCAACTTTTGCGCAACTTTCGTGTCTTTACAGTTGAAAGTGTTTGACGACATTCTCCCTCTCACAACGGAGACGTTGACAAAGGTGGGCTCGGAGAAAATCTCCCCGTCTGTCGCTGCTATCTTCAAGCTGAACACTCCGTTTTTAACATTAGCTCCGACAAGGGACCTCCTGAGTGACAGGATCCCAGAGTCCGTGTTAAGACTGAAGAGCTCTTGTTCATTTCCAGACAATATCTTATACTGCACCAAGCCGAGCTCATCTATGTCAACTGCAGACATGGTAATGATTGTCTGTCCAACAGGGAAATCGCGAGCAATCATTCCTTTACATGATATGCGCTCAAAAAGGGGTGGGTTGTCATTAACGTTTACAATCTGCACTGTGACATTCACTTCATTTTCTCGTCTATAAGGTGAGCCCCAGTCAGAGGCCCGGACGGCGAAAACGTATGTCTCCAAAGACGATTCGAAATCCAGCTCTTTAGCTGTCTTCAATTCTCCTGTATTCTGGTCAATTGTAAACGGCAGAGCCTGAAGACTAGCTATACTGTACGTTATGCATCCATTTTCCCCATTGTCATCATCCACGGCTGATACGACAAGAACCACAGTGCCAGCTGGAGTGCTCTCATTGACGAACACTTCATAGGAGGCTTGGGTGAAGGTTGGGATATTGTCGTTAGCGTCCTCCACTTTGATCAGCACCTTGGCTCCCAGACCACTCAGAGCCTCTGTCACCTCGAGATCAAAAAGTTGCTGACCCAGCATGGTGAACCGTCTTGCTATCGAGATGGTCCCAGTGAAAGTGTTAATGTTGAAGTAAATGGAATCTGAGGTGAGGCTTAGGCTGTAGCTGACAGACCGCGGCTTGGGAGTGATTCCAACAGTGTCTATGATGGTCCCGGGAGGAGCAATCTCATTAATTGTAGCTCTGTAGATGTCTTTCTCAAATTTTGCCAGCACAGATGGTGGCTTTTTCACCAAGAGTTGAAGTACCTGAGTATTGGAGAATTTAGGAGGCGTACCTCTATCTTTAGCCTGGAAGGTGAGATTGCAGCCATACGGGAATGTATTCCAGTCCACGGGCTCGGACATTTTTAATCTGTACTCATTGCCAAGTGGTGCTCTGTCAAGAACAAACTGTTCCAGTGGGTCGCCAGCAATGATTGCGACCCATTCAATTTCCCCGTTCAACCCTTCATCCAGATCCTCCACCGTCACCACGGCATACACCAGCTCTTTGTCTGATGATGACGGGACAAAGGCCAGGGCCTTCAGTGTGGGTGCATATTCATTAACACGTATGATGCTGATCACTAGTTTTGCTGTGCTGCTCACGCCATTGTTACTGTAAACTTTCATGCCACGATCAACTGCCAGCACCTCAAGGTCAAATCTTTTAATCTCGTCTGCGTTTGCTTTGGCTGTGAGAGAAACGACCCCACTGCTTGGATGGGCAGCAAAGTGCTCCACGACGTTCCTGAAAAAGTAATAGAATTCACCATTGGAGCCTATATCGGCATCGGTGGCGGTGACCTGGGCCACGCTGGCTCCCAGTGGGGTGCTCTCCGGTAGAGTGATGGTGTAGGTGGTGGGTGAGAACAACGGCCGAAGGTCATTCATGTCCAAGATTCGCACGTTGATTCTAGAAGATGCCTCCAGGCCGTCTTTCTCCAAAGCTCTTATGCTTAACGTGTAATTGTCCTGCACTTCACGATTCAAAATGGCAGAGCTTCCACCATTAGTCCGTATGCGTAGAAAACAGAAGTCTCCCAGAACGTACTCCTCTGCCTGGAACAGCCCCTCGTCATCCCCCGACTCGACGAAGTATTTGATGTCCCATGAACCGGACCGTGGCAGAACGATGCCCATTTTGACCGCGCTCCTGATGTAGGACCGTGCTGCAGAGTTCTCGAAAATGGTAGCATTGTAGACAGAGCTTGTAAACCGAAAGTCTGAGGACGCAGGCACCTGAAGCTGCCCCCAGCAGGAAAGCAGGAGAAAAAGGATAAGGGCGAGGGCGGGATGGGTCCCCATGCTGCCCCTGGGAAACTTGTTCATGCCTATGCCATTATCCAGCAGCCCTGGAACATAAAAGAGCATTCGTTATAAAATATGGAAATATCACAACATCAATTTAAACAGACTGCTCTTCCTTTAAAATGATCTTGGTGGCTACACGCTCAGACATCAACTTGTCAAAAAAAAAAGTAACTTTGATCCTAAGGGTCAGGTGACACATGGTGTGAATCTGCAAGTGGTTTCAGCACATAAAACAATCCAAATGTTTAAATTCTTCAGGAAGGAAAAAATAATTGTAATATTTGTTGGTTGCACAGCAGAGAAACTTCATCTTACTATTATCTGTTAATCTTAATCGCATTTTAATACGCTATACCCTATAAAAGCCGAGTGATGTGATGACGCCTCAGGTAAAGAAGTGTCCATTAAAAAGGGTGAATCTGTTAGAGCATCCTAAATTCCCTTTCTGGTGATCATAAAAAGCAACCGTCAGCATTTTCCAGGCTGGCGTTCGTGCATCGGATCGCCAGAAACTTTCATCTCCGGAGCTCACAATTAAACAGAGAGCTGTTAAACTTGAGCCCTCAATGATAAACACTCGGACTCTAAAAAAACGACGATAAGAGAGATGTCTTACCTGCAGGTGTGTGAGGGAGACGACACACACGCCTGGCCGTAAAGCTAAGGAATTAAAGCGCTTTGCCAAACTACATCCTCCTCTCAGTGCGGATAGGTTCACACTGACTGCTCTGCCGCTGATCTCAGTTCAGTCAGATCGGGGGCGCGCACGACCACCCGGGACGCGCGCTCCCGAGCCGCCGCGAGCTCTGCATGCTCAAAACGAGACGTGATTTTACGTTTTAACTTTAATTTATTTAATTATTTTTGATGTGATCTCTGCTGCCAGAGCAGCACACGTCACGTTTTAATAAAAATAATTAACGAAGTGATTCATTACAATCAAAATTAAAAACGTAACATTCCCGGACATAAGTCATGCCTCTCACGACGATATACACCATTAGCATGCACTACATAGACGAATCACAATCAACTTTCAACAACAAAACTATACTGAACTATATTTCAGTACAGCAGGTGAACTACAGTCAGTGTTCAGTACAGCAGGTGAACTATAGTCAGTGTTCAGTACAGCAGGCGAACAATAGTCAGTGTTCAGTACAGCAGGTGAACTATAGTCAGTGTTCAGTACAGCAGGCGAACTACAGTCAGTGTTTAGTACAGCAGGTGAACTATAGCCAGTGTTCAGTACAGCAGGTGAACTATAGTCAGTGTTCAGTACAGCAGGTGAACTATAGTCAGTGTTCAGTACAGCA
>JBBPCY010000035.1:9977961-9991430 GCA_037974405.1 Brachyalestes nurse
AACTTTTAATAAAAGTTGCTCAGAGTTGCACACCTGTGTTCCTCCGCTGCGTGTGTGATGACGTCATCAAACGACTAGTCGACGCGACTTTGACTATTCTGATCGACTAGTCGACTTGAAAAAAGTCGTTAATGCCCTTATATATATATATATATATATAAATACATACAACGCTGTATCTTCCTGACTCTGTTTGATTTTTTTTAGACTTAGCAAAGTTCCAGACTTTTTTTTTTTTTTATTCCAATTCTCCACGACATTATTGAACCAGATGTGTTTGAGCTGGGAACTCACCATACTGTGCTGGACACTGACCCTCGGGTTTAGGCCTCTATTGGTCATGAGACTGGACTTTAGCTACGAATGTAATGTACCTAAATCTCGAGTAACACTCTTATATGAATAATTCATTGAATCTGTTTTGTTCTTTGGACTTCTGAAAAAAGTTTTAAAGGTAAAGAGTAAAATAAATAAACTCTCAAAACTCAGCAACAGTAACAAAGCTGGTGGTTTATTGAATGAGAAGTCCTGTTTTGAGAGTTCCAGATTTTCACAGTAAGAAAAGCCAAGTAGGCTCACATGGATCAGATTTCTGATCTTATCTGTTCTTATGTGTTCCATTAATTTTTTTGTTTTGGGTCATCTCTTAAGGATGAAATACTGGAGCTGCTGCAAGAGGAAAACATCTGACTTCAACACTTTTCTCTCACAAGAGGGCTGCTCAAAAGGAAAGCATCTGTGGCGCAAGAAGGACACGGTGCGTTAACGTCTGTGATGTTTAATGTAAAGGTTTACTGCACGAAATATGTTTGTGTTTTATATTCATAGGTCAATTCTCTTATATTTTCTCAGGATAAAAAGGTTGTGCCATGCAGGTTTGATTGGCACCAAACAGGGAGTCAAGTCATCATAACCGTCTATGCCAAAAACTCTATACCCGACCTGAGCTATGTGGATGGAAACAGTACCACAGTATGGCGGCATCTTCTTCTTTTATTCAGTTTCTTCTGTAACACTGTTGTTGCCCGTAATGTATAAATAACCAGAACACAATGAAAAACCTTACATACCTCCTGACATAGCTTTCCTCTGTGTGCTATATGTTGCAATTGAATTAGAGAGGTTTGGGCTATCGCACAATGTTATTTATTATCCTGAAAATTGCAGCAATACTACGTTTTATTCATTTATGTCTGAGTAACTGTTAAGAGTAACTGAGCCAGAAGCACAGGCTTATTTTGTGCCTGAAAGCGACAAGTTCAAAAACCTAAACTACCTCCATTCTTTCTGTTTCAGCTGGATATTCACATTATATTTGATGGAGATAAGGAATTTGAACAGAAGATCATCTTATGGGGTGTAAGTCCTCAAATTACGACGATTGATTTTGTTTGAATAATTATACCTATACATTAGACTTCCAAATACAAAGGCTTTTTTTCCCTCCCCATTCTTCCTACCCTAGGTGGTCGATGCTAGTAAAAGTGTGATGAACATGATGGCTGCTAAAATTGAGATCGTGCTGAAGAAAGCAGAGCCGATGACTTGGGCGCGGCTGGACCTTCCGCCTGTGACCAGTCTGCCTAAAGAGAAAGAGCAGAAAAAAGAAAGTGATAGTGATGATGAATGAATTAAAATACTGGGGATACTTAAATACTTTTTTGAACCATGATCCTATAATACATGAAATTCAGGAAGATGCGACATGATGCATGTGCACAAAGTGTTTCCTTCTGTGAAGACTTTTTTTTTTTTTACATGTCCTGATTTCCAGCTTTTCACATTCCAAAGAATATAATTTAAAACTACTGTAATGATTGTATAGGAATTTTTTAGGTTGGTTGGTGCTTTGCACCATCAGCCATTTTCCACACACGAGTACTTGTAGCTCTGGCTAGTTTAAGATGGACTTGATGGTGACATACTGTTTCATTCTTAAGGCACAAAATTCAGGAGTTTGACATCTTTTGACTTGTACTTGCTAGAATTCCTGTTGCTCTCCTGTGTTTTAAAGGTGTCACACATATGACCTGACCATAGAGTTTATTAAAAGTTGGAACACTTATACCCCCTGGATTCATTACTGAGAATTAACTATGCAATATCAGAACGGCTGCTGTTTAGGATGAGCATGTATTACATATGGAAATCCTATTAGCCCATCTACTTAAGACTTGGTTGATCAAAGGACCCAAGAGTTAAAAGGTTGAAATAGGTCTTTTATCCCATTATGTCAGAATAGGTGTTTTGCCTGACTGACCTTTAGATTGTAGTTTTCTGGCCTTATGTCTCCCCTTAACAGGCATCCTAAACCATGTTTCTATAAGCATACGTTGTGCTTTTTCCTCCATGCATGGTTAAGTGTGGCTATATTTACACAAGGTCCTTCTATCTGAAGTGTAAAGTGACTGCTGTGGTGGTCATGTATGACGGAACACAGTGTGAACAGCACAAAATTCTTCCGCTTTAACAACCCAAGTGAAGCAGCACCCAGGGAGCAGTGTGTGGGAATGGTACCTCAGAGGTGCAACCAACAGTCATAACTAGGATTCAACCCCAAGACTTTGATTGCAGGGCAACCACTAGGCCCCCAGCTGTCCTGAATGCATCAATGTCAGTATGAAAGTATGAATGTAATTCATCCTAGTAAACACTGAGGTCCCAATACAAGTACAGTGCACCTTATGTTTCAATGTAAAACAGGACAAGATACTGCAAAAATTTATTTATTCACAAATCAAAAGTCAAATCTCCTCTGGACATCAGCTGGGCCAAAAACAAAGTCCGTTTCAGTGGCCTCTGTCTTCAGGCATTCCTCTTCACCATCCTGTAGTTTAACAGGGCAAATAAAAATCAAGTGTAAAGCCACCAAAGAGGTCAAACCACTTCCATACAGCACCTCAAGTTTCATCCTACAGGAGTGAACCCACCTCACTGAAGTACTTCTCTATGAGTCCTTGAGCAGCACGATACACGGCAGTGTTCTCGTGGTTCTGGAGGAGCTCAATGCGATCCAGCCCACCCAGTTCCTCAACCAATAAAGCAAGCTTTTCCACCTCCCCCAGCTTCTCAGCAGCCTGTGAAAATAATTAAACAAGGTTCTCTTACTGAAATACAAAACGAGGAGGATTCTATGCCACAGCAGAAGTCTATTTCTTTGAGACCAAGTAGCCAAGACCCTTACCAAGAAAATGTTATTGATGGCATCCAGGATGACGAGGACGGTCTTCGCATCCTTGACTGTAAGCAAATTTAGGATGGCCTCCAGTCCACCAC
Organism: Brachyalestes nurse; assembly: GCA_037974405.1. NCBI lineage: Eukaryota > Metazoa > Chordata > Actinopteri > Characiformes > Alestidae > Brachyalestes > Brachyalestes nurse. The sequence continues at coordinate 9,981,238 of JBBPCY010000035.1, forward strand.
ACTTGACCAGCTGTACTACCTGCTCCACTGTTCCGCCACTGGTGTAGTTTGTGACGGCCCAGACAGCCTCTCGCTGAGTTTTGAAGTCCGCCTGAAAGATGTATCCAGCAGAGCGAGGCATAAATGACTTCTTAAAACAGGAACTCATTTCAAAATATCCAAGCAAAAGCATTAAATAGTTAAAACAGATACTCAGAGGTCTGGCATGAAGAAGTTTTCCATTCTAACAAAACAGTTTGAACTGAACTCCGATACTAAAGCACTTAAACTAGTTAACTGTGGCTGCCAAACATCTTACATGAAATGCTCACAACATAGGTCATCAACTATCTAACATAAAAATTAATAAATTCAGGCTTGGTAGAAGTGTGCACACAAGGTGTTGCAAGTTAAAAGGCAAAGATTTGATGACAGAAGTGGCCCTGTACTCACTGACTCCTGCTTCTCCCAGATTGCCAACACTAAAGAGGAATTCCCTTTAAGATTGATTCAACCTGTATCAGTTTCCCCAGATAACTAGTATATCCATGTGCTTACCAAATGTAAGCAACCGGTTTGATTTAGAACGGCCCTAAACTTGAGACCTAGTTTAACTGGGACCTAGTTTAACTGGGACCTAGTTTAACTGGGACAAGCACCACGTTGGAGCACAGTTTGGTAAATAGACGAACATTCACCACCTACATTCTTCAGAAGGTCGACAAGCGGAGCCAGCAGGCCACACGTGATTAGCTGCTGGATCTGCTGCCGTGGTCCAGCTGCAATGTTGGACACAGCCCAGGCTGCCTCCTTCTGTACGCTGGGTTTGGGGTGGCGCATGAGCTTAGGCAAGGCGTTGAGCACCCCCGCATCAATGGCCATCTGTGTCTGCACGTCTGAGCCACTTACTATGTTCCCAATGGAGCGCAGCGCTGGAGTCTTTTTGAAACCAAAAGAAAAAAAAAAAAAAAGGCCTCAATGTTAATATATAGTCCCTCTAACTGAAATGAATTTTCAGTTCTGCACCAGTAACTCAATACTCACCACAACTGCAAGCTCCTCAAAGCCCAGAAGCTCAACCAGCCGTGGAAGGATTCCGGTGTCAATTACAACATCAATCCGCTCGTTGGGCCCATCCGTGAGGTAAGAGATGGCCCAGCACGCATCCGACAACACAGATTTGTCACTGTGGTGAAGCAGCTGCACGATGGAAGGAAGCATCTGCCGGACAGCAGAGAAGCGAGGGAAGGGGTTCTTGTTCCTGCACAGGTTGGAGAGGGTCCACGTCAGGTTGCGGAGGTAGCCAACCTGGAGAGAAGAGTACAGCGATTCATTTCCCCACATGAATAAAAAAAAAAAAAAGGTGGTGGGTGGCAGGGTAGAGGATGACCAACTTACGGGCGCGTCGGGTGTTAAGCGAGCCAACAGAGCGGGGATCACGTTACAGTCAATAAGTGCATCTCTATATGCTGGCCCATCACCTGAAGAGAGAACAAAATACAGTTCGAAGAAGTCAGTGATGTCTTGGCACAGTGCCAGTTTGTCAAAGCCCAGGAGGCTCTTTCAGGAATCCTGCAACCAATTCAAAAAGGTGTAGTGTCAAAAAAACAAACATTAAGACTAGCATTAACAAGTTCAGCATTTTAGCCTTCTCAAGCAAGGAGCTACCTCCAGAAGGTCACAGCTGTTACCTGCAATGTTGCCCAGAGCCCAGACAGCCTGTTCGCTTATATTGAGCATGGGCGAAGCCAAGAGGGCAATGAAGGCAGGCACTGCTCCATGTTCTACCACCTGCTGTGTGTGCCAAGAGGTGCCGGATGCCACATTGGTGAGGGACCAGGCAGCCTCAAACTGCAGGGTGGGGTTATCGTTCCTGCCCAGGAACTCCACAAAGCGGGACAGCAGGCCTGCATCCACTATCTCCTTCAGAGGGGGGTTCCTCTCTCGAGACAGGAGTTTCCTAACAGGAGCAGAAAGCATGGCCGTAAAGTGCAGAAAAACTTAAAGAGCTGACAAATTAACACAGGAGTTCACCAGAGCTGCTGTACCTGGCTGTTTGACAACCCCGTGCCTGCTTCTCTGGACAGTCACTGGTCACACTGGCAATAATATCCTGAATCGTTGCAAATATGACCTTTGGGAGGAACACACACAGACATTGACCTGAACAGTGCAGTAACACAATTCAGCATCTTCGTACAGATACAAAGGACATGAGTCTACAACCTGTTGGTTGTCAGTGTTGTACTCCGGGGACAGGGGCTCTTCATCAGGCTGAGAAGAAATGTTTCTTCTCTTCAGGATGCTCTCCACTCTTTGTGCTTTACGAAGCTCAACACACTCTGCCACTCTGCGTTCTCGCATTTTCTTCAAAAAAAAACCAACAGAAACAAAATGGCAGAGGCCCGGACTAGGCTACTTCTGTTTAAAACACTGGTTTAAAACTTACCGTCGGCTCCTTGCCCTTGTTTTTGAACTTGGACATACGTTTGTCAGTCAAGTTTTCTGTGGGCATTGTGAAAGTTGAACTTGTACAACTACTTACAACAGGGAAAAAAATTAATACGACCTGAAAGTAACCACAAAGCTTCTTAAAGCAGTGAAAGCCCCTCGTTGCCCCAGTCACTCTCTTTACTCCGGCAGACGGTCTGATTTAAACGCTTCAGCATGTGAAGGCAACCATTCACAGGTGATACTAATCACCAAAAAATGGCCGTTAATGTGCCCACCAATCAAAAGAGCGACTCCAGGAACAGAACTTTTTTGACCACAAGATGGCAGAGGCCTTTAAGGACTGTTGCAAATCTGATCCTGGACCTGTTGTTCAATCTTAAGGTGCTTTGTGGACTAAAATAGACACGCCCACAACAGTCACGCCCACCAAAAAGACACGCCCCAACTTACAAGACGTCACAGTCACCCGTTCTCAGAGGCGGGAGGTTTGAAAGTAGCCAATCCGAGATCGTTATTTATTTCTCCTTGCTGCTGATTGGTTGTTGCCATGTGACGCATCTCTGGTAGACGCGTGTCTAGTGTTCTCGTGTTTTTCGCTTTGTTTTTCTTAAAGGCCTGTATTTTTATTACTGTAAAATAAATCAATTTATTACTGTATTTACCTGCTTATACCAAAGAAAACGACAGTGCATGAATTACAGTCCAGTCTACACAGGGGCAACATCCATATTTACATTCTAGCAGCTCAGTGTAAACTGTACCCGTATCCGTATAAGGGTTTACCTTTATTTCCTTTAAGGGTAATGTATTAAGCTGAGTTTAAAATGAAATTAAAGTGTTTTGGGAGCATAGCTGGCAGTATATTAAGTGTACACTATAAAAATAGGCATTTTAGGCAATAGGCATCTATCTAGATAGATAGATAGATAGATAGATAGATATATAGATAGATAGATAGATAGATAGATAGATAGATAGATAGATAGATAGGTTAGAAATACATAGGAGCAGCTTTTTTTCTCTTACTGTAAATGCAGCATTTCCATTTCAAATATCTGTAACTAGAAGTAAGTTAATAAGCTCGTCCATATATTGCATTTGTGATGAGGTGTACTAAAATGGCCCTGTACATAAATACCACCACGCGCAGCTGTTTAAGACCTGTCCACACCAGTTAGCATTTTGCTAGGTGTTTTTGTTATTTCACGATTCACAATGCTAATTAGTTTTATCAACACCGGCAGTATTGGGTTTACAAGCTTTATTATTTATTATAAATATTAAATACAACTTTAAAATGTACACTAAACATCAAAGAGGTACTTTATACAATGAGTAGGTTTTACAGATTTTAGTGATGTTTGTTTAGTCTTGTATAATGCTGAGACATTTCTTTTCTCTTCCTTTCTCTTGAAAGGAGACTTCAGCCACCAGCTGCCTTACACACCCATTTAAAGCCTGGTTAATTAGTTAATGAATCGAATCAAGTGTGTGTAATGTATTAGAAATGTGCGGTGCAGCAGAGCAGGACTGGGCAATGTCTCACTGGGCCGCATTCAGAGCTTGACTTGATCAGTCATTCAGACTGAGTTCATGTGCGGAGCAGACTCAGAGATTAGGCCCGTTCCACTGACACTAGCCTATCTCTTCTGCAACATTCTGACATTTTAATACCTTATCAAACCTACCATTATATGTGCTGGATATTACTTTTGCAACCAGTGCACTAATGTGACAGACTCTACCCAGTAACAACTGGATTTTATACACAAGAATGTCTAAAATAGATTTTCAGACAAACTTTTATTTAAGAGCGATGAATTGTGACAGCAGATGCATGCATAAACTTTTCAAGCACAGGTTCAAAAAGCACGAAAAGATTCTTTTGATTCTGAAATGAAATTATAAAGCAGAATTTTCACAGAATCCATAAAATGCAATTTTGCATTGTGAATGGGGTTGCACAGTTCAACCTTGAGTTTTAAGATTATTCACCAATATTTAAATGTAAAAAATATCTGAATTGAATTTAAATTGCGATTTGAATTAAAAAAATTAATTGAGTTATATATATTAAAATACTGAAGGAGTCCATTTGCAATTCACTGGCAGAGAGGTCACTACAAGGCCTGTGGAAAAAAGGGTGAGTAGGATCTGCTTCAATAGCCAACATGAAATTTTATGGGCTTGGTTCTGAGACCTAGATTAAGCTTAAGCCTAAAATCAAAGTAAAGCTTTTGTAGTTAGGAATAAACACAGCCATTACTAGTTAGTTTAAGACTAGGCTTAATCCATGCACAGGAAACCAGCTTGGCATGCCAACTCAGTACTAGACAGTTTTGTGTTTTTCCTGGTCTACCAGCCCCCAAGTAGCCCAAGTAGGGGAGCATCACCATCAGCTAATATGACCCAAGTGCAGAAAAACACAAAATTGTGCTGTTGTGGGTCTCCAGGACTGACTCTTGGAAGAACATGGACTGTATCAAAATCTGCATAGATACTGTCGCCATCTAGTGCCCACATCGGTCATTGCACCATTTTTAGATCTGCTACTGCCCCCTAGTGCCCACATGACTCATGGTCTCATGGTTCTGTAAGAGGAGGAAGATCCTTCGGTGTCGGTGCTGATTATGAGGGGCTGCTTCTCTGAGCTGTATTGTCTTCTCCTGCGCCGCCACATGAACTTGGAGGCTTTCAATAAGCCTACAACCACAACTGCAGAGCAAAGGGCTCCCAGGATAGCTGCCCCCAGGAGCCAAGGCCAGAGCACCCTCGCCTCCTCCAGATACGACACCACATCATCCACAAAGCGCTGACCTGCAGGGTGACATGGGGAGACGGAGACTATGAGAGCACTGGAAAGGACCAGATAAGAAGCAAAGAGTGTCCAGCCGTGATACTCTTATAATAGTTCAAATGAAATAAAAATAAAGGAAAGCATTTTAGAGAATTCATATAATGGAAAAATGAATAAAGAAAGTTTGATGTAGTTCATAAGTTGCAAAGCAGCCCGTTGAACTTGCTGTGTTTGTGATGTCACAAAAACCAACACATTTGTACAGCATTTCTGCTTGTTCGACCTAAAGCACCCTCGTATTGACTACTTTTTTAACGAGGACAGCCAATCAGAACAGCCCTTTACATATAACAGTTTTAATGGTGCAGTCACAAAGACAGCCTCTTTAATTCTGAGGCATTAAGAGAGGTTGGAAATTTCTCATCTAGAATTTATTTCATACAAATAAAACTAAAACAAAAACGTAAGTTACAAGCCCTTTAATATTTCTACAGCAGCTGGAGCAAAAGTGCAACAACTGCCCCACCAAAGATGGAATTGTGCACCCACCGGCACCTTGCAGGTAGGAGTATTCATAGCCCAGCTCTTTGCTGGAAAGAAAGTAATCCCCGTTCCGGAACAGAGGAAGGAACGGCGCCATGTAATATTCACTGTTGTGTCCGATCGGAGCATTGGCCGCGGGGTAGTGAGACCTTTCCGGCTGGTATCTCCTCAACCATTGTTCATAGATGCTGAAGAACAGAGAGGGTTTAACAGTGAAATAGGGCTTCATTTAAGTGTTTATTTATTTATTTTTTCAGATTAAAGGACTATTATATAATTATAAATACTATAATAAAAGACTATTATACTATTGAGACTATTATATTATTACTATTAAAAAGGACTTAAAACTTTGTAATATAATTTACTCTTAAAAATGATTCTTAATTTAATTTATCTTTAACTTTTATTTCTGGATAACTTCTGTAAAGTGACCCTGAGAGTTGTGAAAGGCGCTTATAAATAAAATGTATTATTGTTATTATTATTATTATTATTATTATTATTATTATCATTGTTAAATGTAATATAAGTCACTAGAACTCCAAAGACCAATGCTTACCTATCTACAAAGGCATGATGGAGGATGAAAATGGGGTCGTTGGCTGATCCCTGAACTGAAGACATCGAGCCGTTCATGAAGATGTGCAGCGATGCATGCATACCCAGCTTAGGACTGCTCCCCAGGCCAGTCCGCGGATTTCCAAAACCTGCCCAGGGAGGAGGGCATTACATAAAAACAGAAACAGGCTTCATTCGTCTAACCCCTAGTCTCTCCTTTATATCACAATTATGCATTTACTTTCCATTTCTGTATGAATTTTACACATTTCCGTATAAGAGCTTGTTTCATTAATAAAATATGCAAAGGTTTGACTGGAGTCAACTCAGTGCCTCATTGTGGAGGAACTTTAGCTGTATGTTGGACTTCCGCACACTAACTGCCCCCTCTTGTAGCCACACAGCTGCTATTTTAATCCCTTATCCATACTTATGTACAGCCATGCGTAAGACTAAGCTGCATGTATGGTATGTTTGCTATGTGTGTGGTGTATTGTGTTTAATGAAGGTGTTTAGCAGTAAACTGGGAACATAGCATGTGAACAAGTAACGAAAGCACCATGTAGGAATACATTCTCCTAACATGTAATATGGTGAACAAAAGTGATTCTGAATCTAATTTTTGACTGATAAAAAATGTGAAAGAGAATAAAGCAAGAGGAACAGGGCACCACTGGTCAAATAACAAGTTTTGGTTGAATTTCTAAGTGTAAAATAAATGTAAAATAATTAGACATCCTCAACAAAGGACGTCATTTTAATACACAATCACAAATGTATTTGCTGAAAAAAAACATATAACCTGAAATGTGGCCTGTGCAAAGGTTATAGCACATTTTATATTTGATGTCTTATCGTATTTTTCAACAGAAAGTATTTATTGGTCACTTCACTTCACTTGTGTTCTCTGTGGAGGGTGTTTCTAAGCAAATATTTATTATTAATTATGTCTAAAATTATTTTTTTAATGAATTTGTGTCAAGTTATATTCATTTGAAAGGTTAACAAACTAAGAGAAGTCTCAGAAATGATACAAAATTCCAATCTTATCAAATTTGATTTTATGTTTAGCAAAAAATCAAACTTGCACTTTTTTTTTTTTTACCTTGCCCATGTATAGTGTTCAAATTTAGCTTGACAAACACTACAGGTCAATGGTACACATAATGTATACATAAATGTGTGTGTGTGTGTGTGTGTGTGTGTTTGTGTGTGTGTGTTTGTGTGAAAGTGTTTTAGTGAGTAATCTCAGTATTTAACCTTCCAGTGTGTTTCTGAAGCTCATGTTGGCTGTGCGATCCATTGGTCCGGTGTCGTACTGGGACAGGCTGAGAGTAAAGTCCACTTCAGCAGATGAGGGTAGTCCGTCTGCCAAGTTCCGGTCATGGTTACCAGGGTTACGCAATAAGGGTCCTTCTTCCCTGCCATCGCACAAAACGCCCCTTAAGCTGTACTCTGGTGCTCTGGAGCAAATCACCTGGAAGGACCACAAAACCTCTCAGTGGCTGTAAGCAGCATGCAGATGCATGGATAAGTGAGCTTCCACCTTTTAGAATCTAAAAGAATATCAACACCTTATAGTTTTACATTCTACACAGTGCATTACCAAACAGCAACGCTGCTGACACTCACATATGTGCCATAACATGCCACCTTTGATCAAAGGAGCGCTGATGATGTGTAGCACAACAGATGGACTACAGTCAGTAATCCCAAATCTACAAAAAGTGCCACACAAGGTTCAATGCAATGGGATTTTTCAAATTTTCTGTTTGATTTCCTGAAGAACATTTTAAACGGATGGTTCTTTGGAAAAACAATTTGGCAAATGAGACTTGTAAGTGTGAAGAACCTTTTTTCTTAATTTGTAAGAACCTCAGTGTAAATGTTCTACGAACTATTCCTAAACGTGTTGACAGTAAGCCTACACTTAACAGTAATGGTTCCTCAATGGATCTTTGCTCAGATGTATGGTATATTTACATCATGTGGAGGTTCTTAGAAGGTTTTTTACACTTTTGGAACCTTTCATTGTAGTAGATGGAGGGTGAAGAATGCTCTCTTAAAAAAAATAAAAGCTCCTACCCAGGGTACCATTATCTGGAGGTTCTTAGAAGTTCTTCCTACTCACATGTCTCATTTCCAGAAATGGTTCCTAAAAAGGCTGTAAGTGGTTCTTTATGAAATGCAAGTGGTTGTCCTATCACTTTATGGTTAATATCTGGCACCTTTTTTTGGGCCTTTTTTGTAGAGTGTACCCATTAAAATGACAAACAATGTTCAGTGTTGGTGTATCTAATAAACTGGTATCTGGAGTCTTATATTAGTCACCGTATGAAAGGATTCCCCACTCACCTTCCAGGAGGAGAACACAGACGATGGACTGATGAGGTTGGGGTTAAGACGGCTTTGGCCCCCGACGAGATCGTCAGTGCATACTTCACATTCTTGCGCATCTCTCCAGTCCCAGTAGGGAACGGTGAAGCTGAAGTCTCCCGTTAGTTTTCTTATCTCATGCTCCCAGCGCAGTAAGAAGACCCTGTGCCACGGTAAAAAGCCTGGTGCCCAATGCCCAAAATCCACCCCCCTCCATATGTTATTGGTGCCGCCTAACATAGCGTGTCGAGAAACATAGTAGTGCATCCAAACGAACAGATCGTAGGTGGATACATTGTTGAACAGTGGGTTGGTGCCGTTGTTCATTTCCCTGTAGGTGCCAGTGGCAATCACATAATCTTGGTTAACTGTATTCTTGGCAAGATTCAGGTAAGCTATGAACGTCTGCCTTTCTGTAGATGACAGCTGGAAAACGCTTTTTCGTACCAATTCGCGCCTTTCTGCACAGTTTGGCCCGAAGTAACCAAAAGTACAGTCTCCGCAGTTGGGACCCATGTAGTTTTGGAGGCAGCGGCAGGTGCGGTTGTAGAACACCAATGGCCATCGTTCCCTGTCATCTATTCCTTCAAATGGGAACTGCGGCCCATTTGGCTCCTCAGAAATGGTCACGTCTTGACACACACCGCGGCCCGATCGCGCTCCGCAGGCCGACCCGTCTCCTTCCCAAACTGGACAGCATTCCTTCGAAGTGAGGACCTCTGGGGTGACACACTGTCGAGGGAATTGCAGATATGCTGGTTTCAGAAACTGAATAAGAACACTGATTAGAGCAAGCAGCCGCATCTCATCAGGGGAAAGCTTCTCCTGCTCGTCGTGATGGTTCAGAGAGAATTTGGGGTTAATCCTTTCTGGGTCTTTCTTTTTTTCCTTTTCAACTATTTCCCACCTCCCCCCCCATCAGCGTCTTCATATCACATGCCTCTTCGCCCCAGGTCGTTTCAGAGTAAAAATTCTTTCAGTCAAATCCGCCCACTGCTGATACTGGGAACAGTAAACCCCCCAGTGCGAAGTTAACCCTTACAGTGCCCCATTTGTTCCCAGATGGCCTTACAGTTTTTCTCAGTTGCTTTGGTGCTTTTCTCAGATCAGAATGAAAAATTCTCAAAACTATTAGTTCAACCTCCACAACAATTAGTCATTTGTGCACATCATAGTAGCAATTTCTCCTTCCTCTGAACAACTTGCAAATGCTCTTGGACATGGATCGGTTGCTTTCACACAATTCTCTGCCGTTTTATAACATTATCACTTGCTTATGTCATGTCAGTCAAAATGAACTATACTTTTGGATGCTGAATAGTGGTTCCCAATGAAACTAACAGTCTTCATTTCATTACTTATCAAATTCTGTCAAGCGAATTTTATACCTTTTTTTTATTATTTTTTCTCCTAAATTGAACAATTTCTCTCAGGTGAACTTCAGCTTTCACTGACGAGGAGGTGTGTGAAGTATTAGTTGTAA
>JBBPCY010000035.1:10049342-10059477 GCA_037974405.1 Brachyalestes nurse
CTCTCTCTTTCTTTCTCTGTCTCTCTCTCTCTCTCTCTCTGTCTCTTTCTGTCTCGATCTCTCTCTCTCTTTCTTTCTCTGTCTCTCTCTCTCTCTCTCTCTGTCTCTCTCTCTATCTCTCTATCTCTGTCTGTCTCGCTCTCTCTCTCTCTGTCTTTCTCTATCTCTCTCTCTCTGTCTGTCTCTTTCTCTTTCTCTCTCTCTTTCTCTCTCTCTGTCTCTTTCTCTCTCTCTGTCTTTCTCTGTCTCTCTCTCTGTCTCTCTCTCTGTCTTTCTCGGCCTCGGTCTCTGTCTCTTTCTCTCTGTCTGCCTTTCTCTCTCTGTGTCACATGTGCACACATACAGAATGCCCCCCCCCAAATCATATGTTGAATGTTGAATCATACTTTTATTGAATATTACTTGTTGGTACACACAGTTATGGGAGTGTAATGGTGGGTGTTGTGTGTAATTGTACATGGTGGGCCGTTCTACCCTAAAATGCCAGGGCCTTTTTTTTGTCCCAGACTGCTAGTAACATACTACAAATCTTTATCTCTGCACCAGTTATCATGTTCTAGCATGTTTGGAAAATGTATTTCTAATTTAACGCTACATTACAATAATTTGGTAGATGTTTTTATCCAAAGCGACTGACAATATGAGGACACATTCAAGTTTCAGGACAGTGTGAGACCCAGAGGAGAGTTCTAAGTGCTAAATCTTCATGTAAAAGTAGAGCGAGAAGATAGAAAGATCATCAGAAGACGAGATGCTCTCTGAACAGATGAGTCTTCAGGAGGTTTTTAAAGCTAGAGACGGATTCTGCTGCTCTTGTCGGCTTAAGCATCTCATCCAACCAGCAGGGAACCACAAAAGAAAAGAGCTTTAAACTGTAACTATCTATTTTTTTAAACAACATTCCTGAAAAAAACCATAAAAAAACAGAAGGTTTTGCTTTCTAAGTGCTTTCTTGATGCACTTAAGGACATTAGAGATCACTCTTTAGTTCCCATAGGAAAATCATCCCAATCAACTAGAATGAATCATGTGTGCCATCAGGAAATAAATAACAATTACCAACCATTAGAAATAATAAAAAAAACTTCAGGAACCAAGAGAACCTAATAGTGATAGCTCAGAAAACTCAAGCCTAAAATCAATGGCCTATTAAAATACTGGAACATCACAAACATTTATCTCTGGGCCAGGTATATTTTGAAAATATATTTTAAATTAAAAACAGCTTTAAATCTGTTTTATAAAACAACTTTCCTAAAATAAAAAAAACAACAATTAAAACCCATGAGGTTTTGCTTCCTTATGGGAAGTGTCTTGATGCACTGAAGGACATTTGAGATCATTCTTTAGGTCCCAAAAGAGAACCATCTAAAGCAACTAGAATGACTCATGGGTGCCATCAGGAAAAAATATAATTACCAAGCAACAGACAGCATGAAAAGAACCATCAGGAACCAACAGAACCTAACAGTGGTGGCTCAGAAAACTCAAGCCTGAACTCAAGCCTGTCCAATGGCCTTGTGGACAGTCCTTAATTCTGGGCTTAAGTTATCTGGTTAACTCTGAAATCCTGCTTTGTGGAGTGTTAGCTTTGCTTTGCAGTTGGACCAGGAATAAAGAACAACTTCCAAACAGACATCATACAAAGACAACAGGAACCAACAGAACCGAATAGTGGTGGCTCAGAAAACTCAAGCCTAAACTCAAGCCCGTCTCACGGCCTTTTGGACAGTCCTCGATGCTGGGCTGATGTTATCTGGCTAACTCTGAAATTTTACTTTGTCGAATATCAGCTTTGCAGCTGGACCTACAGAACTCCATGCGTTCAAGTAGGTGTAGTATTGAAAGAGGCCACTAGAGGACGCCAGTGAGAGACCTTGTCCCTGTATCCACATGTATGTGAACTACATGTGTTTTACCACGGGGGCGTTTCGGGGCGGGGGGCGTTTATTCAGACCCTAATCATGATCATGAGTGACAGTGATGGTGAGAGGAGAGGAGAACACAAGAACCTGGAAGAGCTGTGAGTGAACATATCGATGCTAAAACCCAAACGTGCTCCGAATTGATAAAACAGAACACAGTAACTTCAGTTCACTCCCTTTTTTTACGCCGCGTCTCACTGATGTGTGTGATTTTAGGCTTTGCATAATTAGGAAAAGTCTCCAAATAAGTTTAAGCCCCCGAACACACACACCGACACATACACACACACATATTTATTGTGCACTTTACATGCGCGCTTGGAGAAGGTGGGGTGCGTGCGCACGAGTGTGTGTGTGTGTGTGTCTGTGAGAGAGAGAGAGAGAGAGAGAGAGAGAGAGATAGTGTGTGTTTGTGCGTGTGTGTGTTGACTCTGAGAGGGAGCTAAAAAGAGGAGAGGCAACGTGGAGACGCGAGGCACGCGCTGGAAAGGGGTTGGGGAGGTGTGTGTGTGTGTGTGTGTGTGTGTGTGTGAGAGAGAGAGTGTGTGTGAGAGAGAGAAGCAGCTCCTAGTCACCTCGCGCGCGCTCACTGCTCACTCTGCGCTCGCGCTGCGCCACGAGAAGAGGCTCTCCAAAAAGAAAGGCGCAGGGAACCCCTTTTTAATCGATTAATCGACACGATCATGGTCGATTAAACGGCCCAAACAACGACTGGAGGACTTTTTCTCTGCACTTGGTGCGTTCTGACTTTGAGTAGAGTTGGACATGGACCCCCTCTACACGTCCACCGAGGCTTGGCCGGGCAACTGGAGCGTGCCGGAGCCGAACGGGACGGACGGGTACTGGAACCAGTTCGCGCAGCCGGCCTGGCGCATCGCCCTCTGGGCCATAGCGTACTCCACCATAGTGGTGGTGTCCGTGGTGGGCAACGTCACCGTGGTGTGGATCATCCTGGCGCACCGGCGCATGAGGACCGTCACCAACTTCTTCCTCGTGAACCTGGCGTTCGCCGAGGCCAGCATGTCCGCCTTCAACACGGTGGTGAACTTCGTGTACGCGGCGCACAACGAGTGGTACTTCGGTCTCGTCTACTGCCGCTTTCACAACTTCTTCCCCATCGCCGCCGTCTTCGCCAGCATCTGCTCCATGACGGCCATCGCCGTGGACAGGTGAGGACGCACCAGTTGTCTTCTGTTGCTCGTGTGGAGGGGAAAAAGGGGAACAGATGGCAAATACAAGGGCGTGGAAATATATGCAAAAGCAAAAAGGGGAAAAAGTACATGGGATGAAATACACAGACGTGGAAAAAGTAAAAGGTAAAGAAAGCGCACAGGCATGGAAAAGTACATGGAATACAGTTCATGTAGAAACAACAGTGGCAACAGTGGTATCATAATTGGCGTATCAACATTAAAGTGGTGTACCATGAGCCCCTCAACCGATAAGGCAAAGAAATGATAGGATAAAATGCCCAGACTCGGGAAAACATGCAATTAAATACATAGACATGGGAATATAAAAAAGTAAAAGGTAAAGAGAGCACATGTGCATAGAGAAGTGCACAGAATGCAACTCACGGTCATGGAAATGAGTATTTGAAGTAAATGGCATGAAACACACTGACAAAGAAAAATATGTGAGAAAATGCCCAGGCTTGGGAATACATGCATTAAATACACAGGCATGGAAATGTATAGGAAAAGTAAAGGGGGTGAAAAGCACATGGGCATAGAAAAGAACATGGAATGCAATTCATGGGCTTGGAAAAAAAAAAAAACATGCAGTAAAATGAATTAGCATAGAAATATATATGTGAAGTAAAGGGCATAGAACACATGAGCTCTTAAAAATATGGGATTAAATGCTGAGGCGTTGGCGTACATGGAATTGAATACATGAGTATGTAAATATATGGGAAAATAGGAATAAAAGGGCTATCAGGCGTAGAAGGACACTGCATGGAAAACATGAACATGGGAGAATGGAAAAGTATTAGAAAATACGGGATAAACAGTGGAAATACGTGGATTTTTAAATTCAGAAGTCACATCGTGTTTAATTCCAAAGTTTTCCTTCATCATAGAGGCAAGAAACTCCTCTCTGTAATGACGCACCCCCCCTGTGCCAAGTCCCCTCGGCTTCATAAACGTCTCTGTCTGCTGCCAAAGCGCTTTAATGAAGGTTTGAGTTGTGCAATATTTCATCTTTGCAGCAACGGCATCAGAGAAAGTCTCCTTTAAATTATCACTGTGCTTGAACTCACTGGGTCTGGAGCTAAAAAACGTGTTTCTGATTCTGTAGAAGCAACAGTGGCAACAGTGGTATCATAATTGGCGAATTAATATTAAAGGGGGGTGCCATGAGACCCTAATTACATAAATATATGATGCACGCATAATTTTGGCAGTCCCTGAAGGTTGTGAAAAACAGGGACCAGGAAAAAGAAAAGCGTTTTTACCTTTAAATGGAAGTCAGTGTAGGATAATTTTAGTATTTGTCATGTTGGAGCAATTCATAGTGAAACAGTGAAGTTGTTTTTGCAGATCAACATGTTTTTCTTTCATAAGTGAATGATGGTTTTGCCCCGCCCACTGATGCACGGTGATGTCATCAATAACCCAGAAAACATTTTGGAGGCAAAAGTTGAGGTTTTTCTTTTAGATAATGAGGTTCTCTTCATTGGTACCAAATCTACACTATCCCAAAACTGACAGTTTCACTCTCTTTATTTACAATTGCTCCGTTTCCCCCTCCCCACAGGTTAAGAGTCTGGGTGTCATCCTCGACAGTACGCTTTCTTTCCAATCCCAAATAAATAACATTACCTGGTCTGCATTCCTCCATCTACGCAATATAAATCATCTCCACCCCTCCTTTACTGCCCAGTCTACTGCTATTCTTGTTCATAGTCTTGTCACTTCTCGCCTAGACTACTGTAACTCCTTGGTCTCCCTCAAAAATCTCTTTATAAGCTTCAGTTGGTCCAGAATTCAGCACCTGCATCATTATCAGATCCCACCACGTCACTCCCACCTTACAGCAGCTCCACTGGCTCCTGGTTAAGATCCACATTGAATTCAGAATCCTTCTGTTAACCTTCAAGGCCATTCACAACCTCACCCCTCCACACCTGTCTGACCTCCTTCGTGTTGCCACTCCCTCTCGTACCCTCAGATCATCTTCTTCCATCCACCTGACTGTCCCCTCTGCCCTTCTCACCATTATGGTGTCGCTCTGCTCCCTGGCTTTGGAGCTCATTACCACCCAACCTCAGAAACATTAGTTCCGTCTCACTTTTTAAATCCAAACTCAAAACCTGCCTGTTCAAGCTCACATATTGTCTTTAAATTATCCAGTCCAATTTTACCGTTTTTAATGCCTGTTTATTTTCTGCTTTTGTTTTTTTATTATTGTTTTTTTACTTGCACTTTTTGTACGGTGTCCTTGGGTGCTAGAAAGACGCCTATAAATAAAATGTATTATTATTATTATTATTATTATTATTATGAAGAGTGATCGGGCAAGCGAGAGGGTAATCCTTCTCTCCCAGAGAGATTGAAGTCAATTATGCTGTCTTGGACCCCTGGCAACTGAAGACTGCAGAAACTGAAGGTTTCATTGCATCTGCCTAAAGTTTTAGCCCTTCAGTCTGGGTAACAAAATCTAAATTAGAATGCAAACCACCTGTGTGTTATACAATAAACCAGAAGCTTCCAGCCCTTAACCAAACACTGTGGTTAAAGGTGGCCAGCCACCGCTACACTGAATTCAGAGGCATTTACTCTTGCCATTACACCAGCCTGAGTTTTTTCTTGCAGAGTCATGAGTGAAAGAATGAGCAGACATTCAATTCAAACAGGACCTGAGTGGATATCCATACTTTTCCACCTTCTACTTCAAAGTCTGTGATTTAGAACACCTCTCCATTGACTTCAGCCTCTCCGCTTTTGGAATACGCTCCAGGGGAAATGAATTAAAGTGGGGGAAAAAAAGAAAAATGCTTTTGAATTCACTCCCAGAATGAGACGGCAGAAAAAATAACAGAGGTGTCTGTAGAGTCTGGCTGTGTAAATACGAACAGATGATTTTTTTTTCCAAGGACGTGCCGGCTTGTTTACAACCAGTGCCTTTATGCAAATACCCACTCCGTTATTGTCTCTGATCTGAAGAAAGACATGAAAAGCTTGTATATGATCTGTAGAACAAGAGCTAAAGGTCAATGCATATGGATCACCACTATGCAAATGCCACTGCAGGCCGTGAGTCATATAAGGAAGGATGAAAAAAGGCTGCATTTACATTGACCTAGTTAATGGTTCTTAAAAAGGTAAAAATGCAGCAAATCTTGATGATGCTACTCTAACTCTAACCTCTTTAACACCATTATTCCACAGAAACTGGTGGGGAAACTGAGCCTCCTGGGCATGAACACCTCACTCTGTAACTGGGTCCTGGATTTCCTAACTAACAGGCCCCAGTTTGTTAGTTTTGGACCAGCACCTCCAGGACCGTCAATCTGAGCACCAGATCGCCACAATGATGCTCAGCCCATTGCTGGTCACCCTGCTGATGCATGACTGTGCTGCCCAGTTCAGAACAAACCACATTGTCCAGTCTGCAGATGAAGTTTGCAGTGGTGGGGCTCATAAGCAACAACGTTGAGTCCGCAAACAGAGAGGAGGTCAGACAGCTGCTGGACTGGTGCCAAGGCAAAAACCTGTCCCTGATCGTCGACGAGACGAAAGAGATGGTCATCGACTTCAGGAGGAACTCCACCCTGTACATCCCACTCCACTTTAACAACTCGGCTGTGGAGAAAGTCAGCAGTGTGAAGTTCCTGGGTGTGCAGGTGACGGACAACCTCAGCTGGTCACTCAACACCATTGCCATCACCAAGAAAGCCCAGCAGCTCCTCCACTTTCTGAGGAGACTGCGTAAGCCCCGCCTTCCCCCTCCCATCCTCACAACCTTCTACTGGGGGACCATCTTCAGCGGCTGGTGAGGAGCTGAGAAGATCATCAGTGTGCCCCCCGCACCACTCACTGAACTGTACAAGAAACTCTCCATCCACTGCACAGCCAGCATCATCGCAGATCCCACCCGCCCCTCACACGGACTGTTTCCCCCCCTGGAAAAAGGTTCAGAAGTATCAGAACCACCACTACCAGACATCACAACAGCTTCTTTCCAGAAGCCGTTAGATTCCTGAACTCTGATCCTGCATGTAACATGGTCTGAACAGGTCTGACCTTGTACTGAACTGTTATAAAAAACACACAAGACACTTTTAGCCATTCTAAACTCACTGCACTGACATGTTTTAATAAGAATTGCCTTAAGTCTTGCTGCTAAAACAATTCTAAGACTGCTATGCCTCAAAATACACTCTGACTTGCACGAACTGTCTGTTTTTTTATACTTTGATGCTGCAATCTTGTACTCTGATGCTGCAATACTTTTTGTTTCAGCACTTTGTCTGTGTTTTGATGACCTTGTTCTATTTACACTGCACTGTTTACTTCAGAGAACTCTCTGTGTACTTGTGTATGTGGCTGGGCTCACAATAAACTCTCTTGAATCTCGAATCTCTTGAATCTAATCTCTCTTTGGTGTTTACAAACAGCTACCATTACGTTTATTGGAAACTACCTGATACTTCCACCTAGGGTTGCCAACCATCCCGTATTGTCCGGGACATCCCGAAATATGGGTCATTTTGATTTGTCCAATCCGGGGCAGCTCCAGTCCCGTATTCCAATCACAGCCCCGTCGGCCAATAATAGACTACTGTAAGCACGAGGCAAAACGCAGTAAGCGTTGCTATGAGACGGTTGTTGGTGTGTGTGCGCACTGAACACTGCGCGCGCACTGAACACTGCGCACGCAGCTGCAAGAAAGCAGGGCTGCACATTCCTCAACAGTAGGTGGCGCACCTAATGATGCAGCAGTCCTCGGCAAATGAAGCATGGGGTCTTTGGCTCGTTCGCTCAGCAACTGAGCAGGTCCAAAAGGGAGATGATACGGGGAGCTAGTTCTGTGCACAGCTACCAGGAACAACATTAAAATCACAAACAACTAACGTTACAATAACAACAACAACTCTAGTCTGAAGTATTCTTCACTCTGGCAAAGCAAGAGGAAAATATTTCCTTGAAGAATAATTAAAAAAAACCAGAACAATCTCTGACAGATACTTGACAGCTCAAGTGCCTTTAATTGGGACCACAAAAAAATCTACAGAGCTCCTCATTTCTATTACGTTTGTATGAAAAAAAATACAAAGGAGGGATGTGGATATTAAATAAACAGTCGAAATGCTGAAGTAGGGACACAGGTAACGTAGGTGCATAATCAAGACAAGCTCAATCATCCTCATCCCAGTCTTTCTTGTCCTGTGGAGGTTTGGGTCCACCAGCTGGTTTGGCCATGATGATCTATGGAAACAACAGACACAAGTCGACCTGTCAGAATATACCAGACAAGAGAATACCTCTTCTTTTGAGTATTGTGAGTCCAAGCAAACACTAGTTTCGAGGCTGGAATGCCCCAATTCAAAATTTCTGAAACATTAAATTTCAAAATAATTAAAAAAAAGTCTCAGTACATGCAACATGCAATCTCACGGTGCCAGTCCTTTGTTTTCCATTTCAAAACAGTCAGTAAAACAATGCTTCGGTACAAAGTGACAAAAATGTTAGTATGACGTCAAACAAAGCACATAAGTTGGAAAGGTGCCCTGTTCATTTACAAACCATCAAGCACACAGCTATTGTTCCACCAAAAGCAGTTCAGCAACATTCCTTGAGAGATCAAACAGAATCCAACTCAAATCTAAGATGTGTGCCTTTCAAACACCACTATTTTTCTGATCAAGACAAGCTGCCATTACCATAGTGCTTCCCTCATCTGCGTACTGACATCGAAATTAGGGTCACACATCCATATGTAACAATATCGAAGAATGAATGAAAAAATTTAAATGTTTAAAGCCTCTTTTACAGTAGAGCTTTTTTACAAACTCAGGTCTGTTGGCCCTGAAAGTTTCAGATGTTTGTAAGTTGTTATAGGCTCTGTTCACACCTAGCATACATTGATCCAGTTTGGAAGATACTGTCTCGTGTGAAAACGAGACGCATTCCTAAACAGAGCAAAATGACTCCTTAATAGATATTAAATTTAGTACTAGAGTAATGAGGTAACGTCTGAGAGATCTTTTGTAAATAGCTGCTCAGAGTCTATTGTCCACACAAACAGATTAGAATTCAAAACGTGACTGATCATGCAATACAAGTCAGCACTCGCCACACTCCAGTGATTAGGCACACACAAAATGTAATGGGGCACCTGTCCCATTTATGGGGTTTCTTATCAAAGATGTGTGTCAAATTTATCAGGCTCTTCATCCCATCCATCTTTGTCCCAGTGGCCTTGCTGTTTGGGAGCTTTGGGGCCCCCTGCTGGTTTTGCCATAATGATCTGATACACATGTAGACAACATTACAATGGAAACATCGGCTTCAGGCTCTCAGAAAAGAAAGGGGGTTAAAATGGACTCATCAGTTCATGTTTTTGGTGATGGTTCAGTTCAGTTTGCGGTAATAGCTGACCTGATCAACCCGGAGAACAGTGATGGCAGAGTTGGTGGCCAGTCTGATGCCCCAGTGTTTGACAAGGTAAGGATCCAGAATGCCTGCCTCAAGCATGTCCTTCACGGCAGGCCCTTCGCCCTATAAAAGGAAAGTTTGCAGCTTAAATAACAGGAGAGCTGATGAAATAAGAAATCCAATTCAATGACCTTTTGTTCATATCTATACACTTTATGGAAGAAAAAAAACTCACTTCAATATCAAAGCCCATGTTTTTGTTTCCCTCGTGGTGAACTGCGTACATTTTGGAGATCAGTTCATTGCCCTTCACGCCAGAATTTTCAGCCAAAGCACGTGGAAAAGCCTCAAAAGCCTCAGCAAACTTCTTGATGGCGTACTGCTCCAAACCTGGGCAAGACTGCAAAGCACACCAAAGTCTTCATGGAACAAAAGCTTCCTTTAAAGGTGACATACATAAAGAGACTCACCAGCTCTATTCCTGACAGTTTCAGTCCCTTTCAAAATGAGCCGTTTAAGGGCTCTATCCCTTTTATGCAAATAAGCTGTTGCTGGCCACGCCCCACCCATCCCATGCTTACGCTGCGTTTACCACACGTGAAAATT
>JBBPCY010000035.1:10079278-10092180 GCA_037974405.1 Brachyalestes nurse
GAATCGTGAGTCAAAAATCATGAAACGAACCAAATCGTGGGTTTGGTGTGTCGTTACAGCCCTAATATATATATATAAATAATTATGCAGTTCTATGAAAACAGGTCCTTGGGCCTAAGCTGTGTTTTCTTATGCACAAATCCAATTAAATGTTTTGTTTATTTTGACTTTATTTCTAATATTAAAAGAATGTAACGTGTATTTTTCATTTTAATTGCTCAACTGTATATTTTCTCATTGCCTGCCTGTGTTGTGATAGTATTTCTTCAGATGAACACACTCTCAGTAAACCTTTAGCGATTCAGGCAAGATGAGAACAGACATGAATACATTGCACTTTGTTGAATTAATAATAAGGAACTTAAGTTTCAAAATGAGATCAGCACATTTCAGGGTTGTGAAACAGCTCATAACGCAACCACTCACACTCACACATCCCACACAGTTTCAGGCCGGACAACACACAGAGGTTTGTGCTGTAGGCGCTCACGCGAAGTTGTGGTCTGATTTGTATTTTTGCCAAGCCAGGTGAAATTGCCCTCAAGAGGAGGCATAAGTGTTTTATGCATCATTGCTCAAACCTCAATTTCAACACCTCATGTTTCACCTCATTTTTTTTTCATTATAAACCTTCAGCTGCACTTTTCATGATGAATGAACCAATCAAAATGGCCTAAAATTACTTGGAATAAGATCTTGTTACATTAACACATATTAACACAATTAAGAACAGTTTTTTACCTACAAAGAGATTAGGAACACCACTGATAGGAGACATAAATGTTTATTGGTTTGATCACACCATGTCTTTATGGGCCTTGCTTTGTGTATTGGACCACAGTCATCTTGGATTAGAAAAGGTTTTTACCCAAACTATGTCCCCAAAGTTGGAAGCATGGCGTTGTCCAAAATGTCTTGGTCTGCTGAAAAATTAAGATTGCCCTTCACTGGATGTAAGGGGCCTCCTGAGTTCAATAATTAGGAGGTGTGTCCCAATACTTTTGTCCATATAGTGCATTTTCACAAGCTGAAATGTGCCCTGCCGTCAGTATATTGTCAGGGAAGATTCTAGCTCTGTTACTTCAGAGAGTGACTACATACCAATCACTCCAGTGCTGACTGTACCCTCTCAAACCAGTTTCAGAACAAGTTCTTGGAGGGGGTTGACAGAAAGTAACAACACATACGTGGGAAGCATAGTCTTCCATAATGTACTACCATATTATCTTGTGACTTCAGCATGATGTTTTAGCTTAGGACTTGAGCATTTGATTGATAAACTTTAAAAAATGGAAACATTATCACATTAACGAAAGGCACATGAAAAAAAGTATCGAATACAGACTCTACTGTATGGTATCGAGTCATTTCTGTGTATCATTACAACCCTAAAGAACAGATATTTTATACATTTTCTGAGTCACATAGCTAACTAAAATAATCTGCTAATAAAATCTTTCGTTTTTGTTCAACGAGCAACTCCAGAGAATGAAGAAAGAAGTATAAAAACAAAAACGCTTGCAAAAAACAAAAAAACTACAATTCCCAAACAGACCGGGGAACACGTCACTAGGATTGACAGGCTTGTCGCCCAATCGCTGTAGTGGCCGTGTTTGAGTGGGCGGGACCATAACAGTTTTGGCTGGGAGTCACATGATGGAAACAGAAGCGCCCTCCTCGTTCTGAGACGGCTGTGAGGTTTAAAGGCTAAGAGTGGAGAAATCGCAAAAACAGAGTTTTGGAGTTTTTGGTGAAGTGATATGATAGGTGAGTACTGACGTTTGCTTGTACTTCGTAGCTGAACGGTAATTTAAATAAATAAATGAAAAGAGTGGGGAAAGAATATGGTTGTAAAAACCCGTCTCCTGACATATGTCAAAGTTTTTTTGTGAAAGATGATCTGTAAACACTGTCAAACCTTTACTGAGCTTCGTCACGAAACTCATCAAGTACATGTCGAGTCCTCATTAGCATGGAGCCGCAAACAAAATGAGACCTTGTAGCTTAAACGTTTACCTTGTAGCCTGATCGTTTAACTTGGTAGTCTGAATGTTTACCTTGTATCCTGGACGTTTTCCTTGTAGTCTGAACGTTTACCTTGTAGTCTGAATGATTAACTAGTAGCATCTACGTTGTCCTTGTAGACTGAACGTTTCGCTTGTAGCCTGAATGGTTCCCTTGTAGACTTGAGACGTTCACATCGTGCTTCGTTATGGATTTTTGTTATTTTCTCTTGGTTTTATTTCTAACACACACGTTTCGGGGGGACGCAAGTCCATGTTTTTAAACAAAAGCGAAACTGGGCTGCGTTTTTTTTTACGTGTGAGTGTTTTTTTTAACGTGGGAGCTGTTCCTTGGAAAAAACTGCTGGCTGGAAGCAGGAAGACGGGAAAAATGCTTGCTCATCCTTTATCAGCAAATGTCTGTGAGTCAGCAGCGCGCGCTTGCGCCACACACACACACACACACACACACACATTCACGCACACAGACAGGGCTCGAACACACTCACCGTAACAATGACTGGGCTGGCTTGAGTTCTGTCTACACGCTAGAGATAAGGAGTTCCCACGGGTAAGGACACGTATACTTCAACCTTTTCTTTGACGTGCGTTTTTATATTGTTATATCTTACACGTGTTGTGAAAACCTCGATTTTCAAGTCGTTTACGTCTCTGCTCAAGGGATCTCTGTTACATCCAGGTGCACTTTGATCTTAATGCCTTCAGGGACATTCTTGGTTTGTTTTTTTTTTGGTTTCCTCCCCCTCTTGCTTTTTTTCCGTCATGCCCAGATATATTTAGATTCCCTTTCTCACCTACTGTGTCTGCATTTACTCTTTAAATACATACATCATGCTTCAGTGTTATTTATTTATTAGTATTTTAACTTAGTGCACCAGGTGTTCAGTTGGAGATGAGTAACACCGTCCAGATAAAACTATAAAAGTCTTCATCGCCTGATTTTTTTTTTTTATGTCATGATTGAGTATGCGTCAAAGTCCTTCCCCCCATAACTGAACCGTTTTATAAAGTCATTTGGGCCGATCATCTGCCATAAACATTTATTGTTACCTGGTTTAAATGCCAGCTGTCTTGAGGTCACAGTTCAGTCGGCATCCGTGAGTTTCGCCTTGTTCTCATGTGTTTCTCTTTTGCCCTGGTGTAGATGTAGTTCAGCATGTCGCTGGAGAGCTGCAGGACCTCGGTGTTCACGTTCCAGTCGTCGGTGCACAGCTCGCACGTCCTGCGCTGTCTAGATGAGCAGCGGCAGAAGGACCTCCTGTGTGATGTGACCGTGGTGGTGGAGAACCGGAGCTTCCGGGCCCACCGCTCCGTCCTCGCTTCCTGCAGCGACTACTTCAGCACCCGCATGACCAGCCACCTGGGCCAGGGTCTGGTCATCAACCTGCCGGATGAGGTGAGGGCAGGTCCTGATGGCTGAATCAGGAGTTTAAAAAAAAAAAAACACCACTGTGTTCTTTCCCCCACATATCAGGATTGTTTTAAATTGTTTCAAAACTCCCTGTTCAAACACTCAATAACCTGGAAATTAAAGGATGAGTTGAGGTATAAGGTGTGTTTAAAGGTCCCATGACATGAAAATGTCACTTTGTGAGATTTTTTAACATTAATACGAGCTCCCCCAGCCTGATTATGGTCCTGCAGTGGCTAGAAATGGCGTTAGGTGTAAAGTGTGCTTTGGTCGTCCTGCTCCGCCGTTCAGAGAGAGACAGCTCAGATGGCCCGATCTGGAATTTAGCCCCGTATGTCGTCATAAGGGGAAAAGTTCCCTCCCCTTTCTCATGCTTTGCCCAGCCAGATAATTTTGTCCCCTCCCCTAAAAATAGCTCCAATCACTGTCAGTGCGGTCTGTGAGAGACATCTGTTGCCTGTGGAGACATCATGGCTTGCAAAAAAGTGAAGCATGGCAGTTGCTCGGTGCTTAGATGTACAAATGAGCGCAGATGTATTTTTTAGTTCCTTTACGCGAGCCTCTGAAGAACCAGTGGGTTAATTTAATTTTCTCTGGAAATGCACAGTCACAATACAGAGCTGGTGTCGCTGCTGAACAGCTGAAAATTAAGTCTGGATCAGTACCAACTCTCCTTAGCTCAGCTACAAACCTCGGACAAGTAAGTCAACTTATATAATTTTGTTGCTTTGCTCTACATGGTTACCAAGCTTAGTGGCGTAGTGCCTCTGGACCATGCGATCACAGGTTCAAATCCTACCTTCAGCACACCACTGGGTCTCTCACCCTTAACCTCAAGCTGCTCCAGGGAGACTGCCCCCTGTAGTTAGGGAATGGAAGTCGCTTTGGATAAAAGCGTCTGATAAATGGCGTAAATGTAAGCTTTTTACCCTTAGAATGTGCAGTAATCATTGCTATACATTGTAAACATTAGCACATGGTACCATGGCCGCAAGCTGGCCCCACCCTCCATCTCGCCCCTCCCCCACCCTCCACCTCTCCCCGCCTCTATCCTCCTCATTATCATTTAAAACTACATGCATAGAAACGGCACATCCAGGGAAATCTAATTGTGGGACTGGTTCTAAGTGGCTGTAATTCTGCACCAGGGCTGCATTTCGGAAAGAGACTTCAGATACAGTATTAGGGGACCACTAGGACCTGTATAAAAGCATAAAAAATCAGCATGTCATGGGACCTTTAAGCAGTGAAAATTGACTGTCCTGCCCATCCGAAGAAAGAAAATGTTCTTGCATTCTTGTTAGATAGTGTAATTACAGTATACTTTGCACTAAAACACATAGTGTTGGTTAATAGATTTAATAGATTTAGATTTTGTCTACAGAAACAACAAAACTCCTTCATTCGGGTTCAACTCTTCAGCTCTTAAGACGTGTTAAGACTGCAATACTGCATTAATGATTAACACGCTGTGCATCCCTATGTGGAATCTTGTTAGTGAATCAGTCCGTACTGCTCATTTAAAGTGATATTGTTTTTCCAAGGTGACTGTGGAGGGATTCGAGCCTTTACTGCAGTTTGCCTACACCTCCAAACTGCTGTTCACCAAAGAGAATGTGCTGGAGATCCGTAACTCTGCCACGGTTTTGGGCTTTAAGAACCTGGATAATGCCTGCTTTGACTTCCTCCTGCCCAAGTTCTTTGACAGCAGCAAAAGTGCTTCGAAAGGGCCTAGGAAGCAGTGTTGTAAGACCAAGTGCTGGAGATCAAAGATTGAATCAAACGCTAAGGGTGATGAAGCTGACGAGGCCAAAGATGCACCTTTGGGGCCTCTGTGTACCACGGTGGATAAAAAGGAGCTCTCCAGCTCATCTAAACCTGGCAAAAATGCCGGATGTGTTTTGGAAACGCGTGCCGAGACGGAGCCGGAGATGGAAGCGGAGTTGGTGCTAAACTATCCCCTCCTGTGCCCCAAGTACCGCAAGTTTCAGAGGGCGTGTGGAAAGGGCCTGTCCTACATGGACAGCTGTGGTCCGGAGGCTGAAAACACCAGCAGTGCCTGTCCTCTAAACGGTCTGCCTTGCTCCAGTTCCGGAGACTGCGAGGCCGCGGTCCCTAGCAAAGCTTCTCCGGTAGACGATGAGGAGGACGGTATGATGCCCCTTTACTGCCCACTTGCTAAGCAGTTGCCTGCGGAGACGCCTCTGAGTGTTTGTCCAGACCAGGCATCATCAATGCAAATCTGCAGGGAAGCCATGGAGGCCACCAGCCCAATGAATGCATTTTCTACGGGGCAAACAGCAGAGAGTCCTGTTGCGAGACTCAAAGGTAAAGAGGGTGTAATCTCAGGCTCCTGCATTGGAAGTGGCTGTCCGAGTCCAGGCAGGACCCTCGGAGCAGACTACAGGAGCAGCGTGGAGATAGAGGTGGCCAACCAGCTCACCTCCTGGTCCGACAGTTGCAGCCCCAGAGCGTCGGTGTCCTCCACAGGCGCAGTGATGAAAACGTCAGAGCTCCACTGGCTGGGGCGGCTGGAGCTGAGACCCGGGCCGGTGGACTGCCCCTTTCTCAGGGACCTGGGCGCGGTGGACGCTCAGGTACGAGGCAGCGAGAGCCTGTCCCACTCTGCTGAGAGTACCTACACCTCCATGAACTCAGGAGAGGACTCGGATAGCTTTGACACAGAGGGAGACAGCGAGTCCTACACCAGTGAACGGGCGAGTGAGGTGAGTTAAATCGGCTGATAGGTTCCAGTTAAAGGATACAAATGAAGTTTCCCCTTAAAATGAATGTAGCGAAGCCAAGAAATGTTTGGTTTTGAAACACGTGGATTTTTTTTGAGAACCAAACTCATAGTTTTATGTGGAAATCTCCACAATAACGCAGAAACTGCAAATATCCTCCACCTTTTTTTTTACTTTTTTGTGGCCATAAATATATTTTTTCTGGATGTTTTCACACAAGGGGACCCGTTCACCTCGCCACGGTGTCCCAATACTTTTGTCTCGCGACCTTCCGAGTTGCATATCTCAGCGAGAATTTAAATTAAAAGATGGGTTTACCTTTAAAAGAGGCGAATACGGGTTTTCCTTTACATTTTCTTTAAGGGTAAAGCATTAAACTGAGTTCTGGGAGCATGTTCAGGGGCATATTTAGGGTTTACACTATAAAAATAGGCATTTTTAGGCATTTTACCAAAACACAACAATGCTGTTTTTCCACTATATGCGGGTGCTCTTGGAACGTAACCCCCATGAAAAGCGAGGGATTACTGTACTTACCTTGTCACATACTTGAGTGCTCTGTATGAATGAGCAAAAGTTGCATAGTGCAACACAAATAATCACACATTCGTCTGTACATTTGTTCATACCCATCTAAACCCAACTGCATACTTTACAGCAACTGTGTTCGTTGGCGTTGGAGTTTGGCAGCTTGCTGAGGGCCGTAAAGTGTTGGCAGTGTTCCTCTGTCCTACTCTTGGTGGTCCTTAAACAGTGAGATGGCAAAGGCAAAAGTCCACATGTTCGCACAGTAATTGCCTCACAGGCAGACACAGGCCCACTATAATTCTAAACCAGTTTCAGTATTAACCACCTGCTGATATAAACAAACATATGGTTCCAGCAGTGGACGTACCAAGTCAGTGTCAGTTTTGTTCCTCCACATTCTGTCTCGCTTGTGTTAATCGCTTGCAGATTATACAGCCGGTTCCTCAGCGAACTGACACTGGAAGCCAAGCTTGTTTATGAAGTGGAACATACCCTATTTATGAGAAAGACTTGTGTATCTGGAAAACGAGTTACGTTTAGCTGATGAAATCCTACTACAGACTTATTACTACACATATGAACTATGATTATAATCCTTCAGTTATTATTCAGCTGGTAGAATGGCCCTGAGCACTCTGCATCTACTTTTTGTTAGTCTTTGGTGAAATGTGTAAGTGTGCTGGATGAATATTAGTGCTATGTGTGTCTTTGATTTGATCTGACAGAGTAACACAGATACAGATTGACTGTCTTTGTACTCTCTCTCTCGCAGATGCAGCTGCCGTTTTCCGTGGACCGCATCGCGTGTCTCAGCCGCAACGACTTCCAGCAGATGCTGAAGACACACTGTCTGACACGTGAGCAGCTCGATTTTGTCCATGATGTCCGGCGGCGCAGCAAGAACCGCATTGCCGCTCGGCGCTGCCGCAAGAGGAAACTGGACTGCATTCACAACCTGGAGTGCGAGATCGAAAGACTGGTGGGTTTTCTGTTCATCTATTTCTACGTTTTGGTGCCTGATCCTAGTCATTTAATATTGCATATCGGCTGGTACCAAGTCTTTTTTTTGTTTACATAGATAATACACAGTGCACACTTTATATATATATATATATATATGTGTGTGTGTGTGTGTGTGTATGTATTAGGGCATTAACACAAAAGTCAAGTAGTCGACTTTACAGGCACGAGTCAGCACCTCCTGACAGTACCGGCGTTCTGCACTGCATCCGCTAGCTAACATGGCTAACGCTAACACTGCAGTTTTACACTTAAATTTACCAGAAAATTCAAGGTATCAGCCTTTGTTTTGTTTTGTTTTGTTTTGTTTTTTTTGTTTCTTGTGTTGACTGTTAATGTTACAGAGAGTTGCGCACCCCAGTTCCTCCGCTGCGTGTGATGATGTCATCAAACGACTAGTCGACTCAACTTCGACTATTCTGAAAAAAATCTGGAGTCGTTAATATATATATATATATAATTTATTTTTTATTTTCTTTTAGGGGATTTTTTAATGACCATTAGGGGTTGATGTGGGTGATCCCACTCAATGAAAATATGCCTTGATTGACTCTGATCCTGATCTCTGAGATTACTAATTACCTCAAAATATGTTAGATATTACAGTTACCTACTGTTTTTTTTACGTGTGTGTGTGTGTGTGTGTCTGTGTGTTCTGCAGCGAAACGAGAAGGAGAAGCTGGCGGCCGAGAAGCTGAAGCTGGACCAGTTGAAGCTGAAGACGTGGCAGAGCTACACCGGTCTGTATGAGAGACTGTGTGCTGAGGCCAACCTTCAGCCAGAACAGGTGCAGGTTTTTGCCAAATATACCTCACTGGCAGACTGCCCCTTCACAGCCCACCTGTCCACCAAGGCATGCGTCTATCACTGCCCCCAATCTGAACTCCAGCCCCTGGCTGCAGACTTCGCTACCGATGAAGTTAACAGTATGCCTGGGCCTTCTATCAGCTCCTCTCTGGGACCCCCTGCTGGTGGGGCCAAAACCAACACCACGGTCCCCTCAGGGCCCCTGGCAGCTCTGCCTGACCCTCTGCCTACTGACTCTCTACATACAGAACAGATTGCAGTGAATTCTGTCACACACATCTGCCCAGACCACATCAGCAGACTTGAAACAGACAAATAAATGGTGCTTCCTGTTTTTTTTTTTTTTATATTATCTGTAAATGAAGAACTTTATAATGAGGACCACAGAAAATTATTTTTTTTGTTCACTGTATGAAGCAAATATTTTACTGTCAGCAGTACAATCAGTGTATGCAATCACTTCTTTTCTCTAAGGTTGTATATCGATTCTTTTATATGTGTTTGGCCTTTTGTGCTTATGCATACGTCAGTTTGATATTGTCAGTGCTTTACGAACTGAAGGATCATTTCTGTAGGCCTAAAGCAGGTTACTCCTGATTACACTCCTGAGGACCTACTTGTTGGTCGCCCCGAGTCTCTCAAAGTTAATTAGAAAAGAATCTGCTAAGAGAACTCCCCGGCCTAGAGTGGCACTTTGAATTCATTTACAGCATACGATGTTGATGTAAAACCCGTGAAGGAATCTGACTGTACATTTTGGGTAAGTATGGGCTACATGTGTTGCTTCGCTTAGTCGTGCATTAAAAACAGATTCCTCCTAAAATTCATTCTAACTGTCCAATACGGGGGGAAATATGTTTTTATAAATTGTAAACAAATGGTTATCTTGTTTATTTCTAAATCTACTGTGATTTACTTGCACACTTAATGGTTTTATTATTCTCTCACCTTATTGCTATGGGCCCAGATTTGTTCATTTGTCTTATGACACCCAGGCAAAATGATTAAATTGTTTGTTTAATATTGCTAATGAACAGCAGCCTTGGATTAATTCCTTTTGTGACATTGCATCCATTCAAATGCTCGTGATTATTCTAATACATGCAGCATAAAGCATCTACATTAATCGCCTTATTTGGGATACATTAGTACAGCCTGCTTGAACAGTGTAGGAGTAGAGTTCCACCAGCAGATGGCAGTATTTCACTAATCATAGTTTGACTTCAAGGGGACATCTTCTAGCTCTTTTTAAACAAGTTATAACAGGTCTATGGGCTACAAAACATGTTCATGAAGTTCTTTACACAAACTCACTCTCCCATAAAGAGACTCACCGGCTCTATTCTTAACAGTTTCAGTCCCTTTCAAAATGAGCCGTTTAAGGGCTCTGTCACTTTTATGCAAATTAGCTGTTGCTGGCCACGCCCCACCCATCCCATGCTTACGCTGCGTTTACCACATGTGAAATTTTCAGAAAACAGAGGTGCTATCCAGACCTATATGTTGGACCCCGAGTCGGACCCAGAGTGAGATGAACACACACTTCACGTGACTCGTCTTCGCCTGTAGCCCAGCGCTCGGCGTCTTATGGGTGCTCATAAAACCAGCAGACAAAAATGGCGCGACTTCAGCTAATCTAGTGGGTGGAGGCTCGACAGGTGAGGGGCGGTTCTATTCAAATTTCCTTCTGATATTAGAATAAGAGAGCTGTCCAAACAGCTCATAGAAGCACATGATTCCTGACACCAAAATCTTTCAGTTGACTCACAGAAAACGGATGGATGTTTTTTTCATGCTTGGAGTGTTTATAGGAGCAATAGAGACCCAAATGGAAATAAAAAAGGATGCAAAAAGTGAGTTTTGTATAATATGTCCCCTTTAACATCAATTTTATTGGTGCGAAGTTTGAAATTCTGTTTTATTCTATTCTATTCTACTCCGCTGTGTAACCAAAAAAACTCTTCTGTGCACACATTCTATTTCAAGAAAGTCTCATTATGATTTAATCTACGAAATATCATGAAATATTATCATCACGCCTGTTTTAGCAGAAAATAAAATGACCCTCCCAAAAAGATCCAATGACTTTTGTCATTAACTACAGTATTTTGAGCATGAAGACAAAAGCAAGAGGACAAACCGTAGGCCTCGCTGACTTCTTATTGTCACTCTGGCATTCAAAAAACTGGACTACAAATCTTGTTCAGAAACTGCAGCACTGGCAGTTTTACAACTATTTCCTTTTGACACACTGGATCTGTTAGTGGGCCAACATGAGGCCATTTACGTCACAGTGGCTGGAGTGCGCAGATTTATAAGTTCCCAGATTGCAAACAATCACACTAAATAGTAAAAACCAATACACAGCCAATACAAACACGTTCAGTGTGTACAAAACTTTGTGTCGAAGCGTAGATGCCAGCCTCCGTGCCACTACAAGAACTTGCGTAAAAAGAGGCCGTTTAATCTGAGCTGTATGTTGGCAGACAGCAGATTGATTACACACAAGCCATGAATTCTAACCCACTTCAGCTCCTGTGAGACTACAGCACATATTAAAAGAGCTGACATGTCACAACAAGAAGAAAGCATCTCTCTTTCTCTCCCCCCGAAACATAAAGAGGCATTTGTGCGTTCGATTTGGCCTAGTTCCCGTTCCACAGGTTCTCTGAGGACAACCTCCTTTGCGATGGCATCCCATCAGCCATCGCTGTCCAGGGGGCATTCATCAAGTGATGTCATCCCTTCCTTATTCCTCCATAAAATGCAAACAAATGTGCCAGGTGTGAGGAAATACCGCTGCTCCCCCCCCCACCTTTACACACTTCACATCTGGATGGCAGCTTAACAACTTACTCAGCAGGCTCTTGAAGCAGGGCTTAAGCTTCTTTCTTATCATCCCATCACAGCTCTTTTTATGGCCCGCTACAGCTTTGATCCAAACTCCTTCATCATGCCTTTAGCCGTCACTTTCCCTCTCTCTCTCTCTCTCTCTCTCTCTTTTTCTCCATAGCATGCCACTGTCCTGTGAATACGCAATGGGCGCGAGCGATAAGGCCTATCCCCAGCAAGTCAGGCATCCTCTGGCAGATAAAATTAGGCCACACTCAAGATAAAAAATGAGGAAATCAGCCTAGGGTAAATATTTACCCGCAAAAAAAAAAAAGAGAAAAAGAAAAAAAAGTCCCTACCAGAGATCCGCACAGCTTGGAGGTTGTATACACAAGTGGAGTGATTACACCGCAACGGGAGATTGTTTTAGCGGGAACAGGAAGGGGATTAGGCTGATGGAAGATGATAGATATAAGATGCTTTCTGTCAATAGGACATTTAGAAAATCTAGGCCAGTCGTCTCCAGTCCCTCTTTTGGAGATATGCTTTTCCTGCATAGTTTAGTTCCTAACCACGTCCAACATGCTGCACACGCGTCCAACCCCCCACGTCTCAGCTAATGCTAATGCACCTGATCCCTCCAAGCAACCACTGAGAGCACGCAGTAGCTGTGGCAGGTGTGGCAGATTATGTTCAGAACTGCACTCTCCAGGAAGGCAGTTCTAAACTTAATTTACATTAAGCGACTTCCATTCTCTCACTACAGGAGACAGTCTCCCTGGAGCAACTTTGGGTTAAGGGTCTTGCTTGGCAACCCAGTGGTGGTATTCAGGGTAGGATTCAAACCCATGACCTCTTGATCCAGAGGCAAGTATCCTACCCACTAGGCCACCACCCACCCCATCCTTGGTCCATGCCTTTAGAAAACCAGGAAAAGCAAAGGGTGGTTAAAATGAAGTAGAAATGACGTAGGATGCTAGATGTTCTCATTAATGTCCTCATCAAACCCCATTAACATTTTAAATTCACAGTTTATTACATACCTGATGAGTAATTATTGAGCAACTACTCATAAAGCAAAGTGAACCGAGTAATTCATCAGTCAGCATTGAGAACTAAAAGCTTTTTAATCAACATAATAAAATATTTTTCTCTCTGTTACCAGATTGACTAGAATACTGTATGATTCTTTGTTGAGCTGCTAGTGAGCAATAAGGGGTAAAATGGTAAGAACAGTCTAGAGTGTAAACAGTTCATATGTCTCCACAAAGATGGGCGTGAGTTGATGAAGAACTATGAAGACAAATATCCGGTTTGTTTCCAATTTTGTATATAATGCATTTCCATCACATAAGCATATTCTATATGGACAAACACATTGGGACACACTTACTGAATTCAGGTGTTTCCATCATACCCATTGCCACAGGTGTCTAAAATCAAGCACACCAAGACATTATGGACAGCACCATGCTTCCAACTCTGTGGACCCAGTTTGGGGAAGAACCTTTTCTATTCCAGCAGGACTGTGTCCCA
>JBBPCY010000035.1:10092280-10104488 GCA_037974405.1 Brachyalestes nurse
CACGTCTTTATGGAGCTGCTTTGTGTTCTGGGACACAGTCCTGCTGGAATAGAAAAGGTTCTTCCCCAAACTGGGGCAAGAATTACACAATGGAGGCATTTTATAAAGTGGAACTAAAAAAAAGTGACACACATGAAATTGTGACAGCTGCAACGTAACACTAATAGAAATAAACGCGCAAAAATAAACGGCATAAGATTAAACTCTGGGTCTTCAGCTTTGACCTTGTGTATACGTGACACGCCACACAAGACTGTGTGCATCTCTCACAGAAGCGAATGTCTTAAAGTCTCCTTAAATGGAGCTTAAGAACTTCCAATGTAAAGGCAAATATCATGTCTGCTGCTTAGCCAGGCTGAGCTCTGAGAGGCTGTATCTGTGAGCGGCCTCTAATCCGTCCTCTTCTTTTTCTGGGAAACAAGCACGTAATATTTAATGCCAAGGTAACTATAAAGGAACGTGAAGCTGCTGTCTCTCTCGGATAGTTTCACCGAAAATAAGCAGCCATCAGGATACCAGGATGAGCAAATTCAAAGTGTAGCGGTAGCAAGGAGCCCTCATTCCTCCTGTTTGACCTGAAATGTGAGGTGAGTTCGGCGTGCCTCGCTCTGCCCAAGCTGAGGCTGGAGGCCTGCCTTGATGGATGACGTACGGAGCTCAGAATCCTTGGAGCGTCCTGTCAGATCGTTCTAGATCCGTCATTCAGGTGAAGTCAGCTGACGGGAAGGGGATAGACAGGACAGAGCCATAATCCACGGCCTCCTTCATTCAAGATTAAAATACAGAACAAAAAAAAAAAAACTGCCCAGAGTTTTGATTAAGAGTTATGAGGTTAGCAGATTAGAGGCCGTGCAAACAGCATTACAGAGGTCTAAACCCAATCCCGGAATTAATCAAAATACTAAAAAGAAAAAAAAAAAAAAACCTTAAGCTGGCAGTACATGTTGAGATTAACGAAAAGCCTCCTTGGACTCCTATCTGATTCATGCCTGTTGGAGCATACGGAAATCCAGCATTGCCAAACAGGGACCTCTGCTCTGCTGTTTTCATTCTGTTACCAGAATTCTTTCCAACTAAAAAGGCTTGACAGTGGGGGAATCACAATTAAAACGGCAATTTAGTCCATAACCGGGCTTTAATCCATTACTGGGAAACCTAACCGAAAAGTCACTTTGAGGATTCTACAGTCACGGTTAGTTACGTTGCTCCTGGAGCTCTATCTTCAGGAAGGTCTAGCTTTAGCTGCAATCTTCTCCATCCTGTTCTGAAGGTCGTCTGAACATGTACATTTTGGTGGTTGATTATTTTCACTTTTTTATGTACTATATTGATCCCAGAGGAAAATACTGAATACAGAGTCCTCTGCATTCAAGTGAAGCAGTGGGATGGCAACCATGGTGCCCGGGATGGTGCCCAAGGGTACCTCAGCCACTGGTGGTGCTGGGATTTGAACCCACGACCTTCTGATTGCAGGGCAGCGCCCTAACCACCAGCTGCCCAAAAGTTAATGACCCCGGGGTGTTAGAGAAAGAGTGTGTTGGTGTCCAGGATGTTACATATACAGGGGCGTCGGAGGCATTTTTAATGTGAGGGGGACGGATCGGTCTATGCGTGGGGGCGGGGTTTGGAGTGGGGGCGGGGTTTGTATGGGTTGCTAAGTGCGTGCAAAGTCTCAGTCCTTTTAGAGGGTGGGGGGGGTGATTGGTCTAGGGCAGCGGTTTCCAAACTTTTTTTCTGAGCACAATGGGGCTGACGTCACCTGCTCCAGTTTCCAGTTTCCTGTCTGTGCTCTGACCATTCACTTCACTTGCATGCGGTGAGTTGGAGGCAAACCCGGAGCGGATTTCCAGTGTATTCTCCTCTAGATTAAGTGGAATGGATTCTTTCGCGAAAGATTCAAGATTCAAGATTCAGCCACGCTGGGTGAACCAATGTTTATGTTAAATGTGGGGGGGGGTCCAAACAAATAATTGTGAAATGTGAAAGGGACACGACCCCTTCAGACTGAACGAAGAAAGTGTAGACTTCTATTAGTATGGTTGGAAAACACTGATCTTTTAAGGCAAAGCAAGGAGAGACTGAATTAGAGAAGCTGACCAAAGTGGGACAGTGCATAATCACTATCATGATTAAGTAAATTCTACTAATTTTTTAATATACCAGCAATTGAATAATAAAAATACAGCCACTAAGTGAGGTTTGATGTTCACACCAGGAACCAGATGTCTGAAGAAAGCACACAGAGAGCTCTACCATAAAATGGTTATCAATACACTACCTAATGGTATTTCATTGCATTGTTTTTCAATGGTTTTGAGAAAGTTTTGTGGCAGAGAAGTGCATAGGGGGCATCGTAGTGTAGAAATAATTAAAAAACAAGAGGACACTGGTGTGTGCTGCCATTAAATAATCTATATTTGTACTACAGGTATCAAGACCACTGGCTCCTTTCACCACCAATGTGACCTTATTCACATTTCAACAGATTGAATTATACAAAAATGGGAAGAAAAAAACTACCTTTTAAAACCTTGCAGTGTTTTCATTTACATCTCTTTTAAAACCTTACTAATTAGTTTGGTAAGAGTTAATGGCTGCATCATCCAGGCCACTCAAACACACTCTTTAAATCCCATCTATTGAAGCTTGATCCTTCTAATCTCTGGGCTGAGTCCCTGCTCAGCTTTATTTAATAGCTCCCTCCGCTTCCCTCTCATCCACCTGCTGTCCAAGAGGTCAAGGTCAAGCAGCCACCAGACAGTCAGTCATTCTCTATCGCTTACAGATACACAGGCTAGTGCAGAGATAAACACGGACGAGGTTAAAGCAAAGCCGTTTTATTACGGGTTGATTACCCCTTGAAGAAGACGTGTTGTGTAATGTTCTCTGAGGCTGTAATGTACTGTGTGTGTGTATCATTGTTGCTTCTGGATGTGGGACAGAACAGTTTTACACCCAAACTAGGGTTGTTTGGAGTGACGCTATTGAAGATCCACTTCTTAAAGAATGTATACGGTTCTTTAAAAAAACTCAATTAAAACTAGAAGCACTTCCGTGAGAAAAGTGTGACTGCATGATTGCTAAAAAACAGCGTTTAGAGAAACACCAACTTATTTTTATGGACAAAAAAACAAAAAAAGCAACAAACCAGCTATCAATCAGCTATCTTCTGATTCCCTTTATTCTGTGGCCAGCTTACTACTTCTGAACCCCTGAGGGGCGTGAGTAACCCACTGTCTCTTCCCAGATAGCAAAATCAGATTGAATCAACATTGAACAGTCGTCAAGAAGAAATATTGAATCTACGTTGATACGCGACGTTGAAACCAAATTGAAAGCGCTCGCTATGTTTTACATTGAATCAACAGCGGATTTTAAACCATATTCGGCAATAAATCAACATCAATGTAACCATAATCTAAAAGGTCAATCCAGAGCTATTTTGTAGTTGATTTTATATTGAAAAACATTATTTATCAGTGCTGATTTAACCATCATCTAAAGCCAGTCTTCAGCTACGTTTTAAGCGATTTGTTGAAACTATGATAGTAATCAACATTAATTCAACAGTCATTTAAAGTCAGTCTTCCAATCTTATACTAAATGTTTTGTGCAAAATAAGGCAAGTCAATTTCAAAAAGAGAATATTTTAATAATATTTGTAAAGCAACTGGTAAAACATCGTTAGAAAAAAAATTAAAGCTTGTTGAAAGTTAAAATATTACCTTGCAAATGATTACATATAGGCAATGAAAACACAATGTATACTGCATATAGAAACAAAAGTTTAAATACAACAAATATTTATCCAAACATGGATCAACATTTCATCTAAATGTCCTTGCTGAGTGGCGGGTGTAACATATTCTGGTCAAAGGGCCAGTCACCAAGTCTGCTTGATTGTCCTTTTAATGCCACCCTCTCTCTCTGGAGCATAAAGCAGTCATTTTTTAAGGGTGTTGCTGAAGGCCAGATGGGAAAGCTTCTGGTCAAACTGTCCAGCAGCAGCTGAAACAAATAAGACTTAAATAAATAAAACAGAATGAAAAAAAATATAGCCGCAAGCCCCCCAACAGTGCGCCACCGTGGGGCCATTACTTAAATGACATTGTTTAAATAGTTTTTGGGTACAATAATATTATAATTTCACAATGTAAGAATTTATCATTAACACTGAATATGGAAGAAGCGCTGAAGAAGCCAGTAGTGCATTATTGAGTGTAAACATCAACATCAAGCAGTAGCTAAGAGCATGCACTGGAACCCCTGGCATTATTTTAGGAGTCCAGTCAAGTAGTGTGGACCCCATTTATACCTCACAGTCACTTAGACACACATGGGGTTTGATTTTGTTGATGATGTGCCAGCATTGCAGTAAGTCACACACTTGCATTTCATAAAAATATCCTAATCTGGTTCCTCCTGATATTTATAGTGCACAAAATCTACTGACTCAGATGTCATGTTTACACAGAGGAAAGTAATGCATTTTTTAAACTGCACTTACAGTTCAAACAGTTTCAAACTGCACTTACAAAAGTAAGTGCACTTTAATATTTTAATTCTTTAGAACATCGTTTCCAACTCTGGTCCTGGACTAAAGAAAGGCTTATTAAGTAGCTTATTGGCTGGACAAAGTTTGACAGGAGTAATGAACAAGGATAGGTAATCATGCAGGAAATCCACAAAAGATTTGTTTCAAATTTAGTAGCACATATTGAAAGTGAACTGAAACGGATGATCAAAGTAGAATGAACAGAATGAATGGGCATACATTTCAAGAAGAGTGGAAGCTGTTATAGCGGCAGAAAAATCAAACTCATGCAACCAACAGTAGCAGTTCCAGTGATCATTGGACTATATGTGGACCTGTTGGGTTTCTGTTCAATATGGAATTGGAAATGACAGTGAGATTATGAGTGTGGGTGCCTGCAGAGTGCATATTTATTGTTGAACTGCATTAAGCACCAATTCAAGCACATGAACTCATGAACAACATTGAACAGCATTAGTATAAAGCCATACAAATTCTTTTTTTATGAACAAAATCCACAAAAAATCAGTTAAATGGTACTGAATGACTGGCTTAAGACAGTTTCCCTCTGGTCTCAGACCCCTTGTACACGGTTTTTAGACAGATTTCTTCTTTTACTGCTATTTTGAACAATACATTCATCGAACTACTGCATTCAGCTATCCTAAATGACTTTAGTTTTCTGTAAAAATTGACAAAAACTTTGTCACAAATTACTTTAGGGAGGCAGGCCTTTAACAGTTCTGCTACAATCCACATATTTAAGGCAATGTGTGCATGGTCTTTTGTTTCTAATGCCAGTGCAGCATAATGCATTTATGCTGCCATTTAACGTCCCATTCCGGATTCGATGTGCGTCCATTTGCTTGTTTAATGGCCTCAAGCCCAGACAGAGAATTGTATCATGGCCTCAGAGTGCACTGTGGTGATGCACTTTCGAAGCTGGACAGTAAATATCTGAAATAAATTTTGATTTTTTTCGCTTAAATAGTGAAACTACTCCATTAACTATAATGGCCATTTAATACAATTAAAGTCAGTGCCAGTCAATGTGTCCTCACACCAACCTACTCATTCACAAAGTATGCACTGTTTTATCCAAACAGGATGGCAGGGTGATATATTTGTCCATCAGAATTAATGGACATTTCTGGTACATTTGTCAGAAAGTGTGACACTGGAGAAGGCTTGTTCAGGTTTCACACTCCGGAGGGAGAGGCCATCTATCAGAGAGCTCAGACTGCAGTGCAGTGCAGGGCTATTATGGAATCACAGCTTAGTCAATTGATCAGGGCACTGAATGTCAGACTGACTCTTGCATAAATTACATTTACACAGAATCACTGCATAAAATGTGCATCTTACCATAAACTAGACTCTTAGCATTTGGGCTCAAATTTGTGTTCAGTGGTATCTACCAGTGTCTGTTCTATAATGGTGCTGCCTAACAGGCTTAATGGGGTTCAATAGACAATGCAAACTTGACCTGTTCTGTTTTTTTCTAAGTAGAAACAAGTGCAGATGCTCTACAGAGAAAACACTTCTGTAACATATCAGTATGCAAAAGTTATGGCACATTGTCCCCAATTTATTAAACTAGGCAAATAAACAGAACTTCTGCACTAAAAAAAGAAAAGATGGCATATTTAAGTGTGTTCCCTTTAGAGGATGTGTTCTTTACTGTGTTTAGAGCATATTTAATGTACACATTCAGTTTTTTTAACATGATGAACATATTTTTATTTAAGTGATAAATTACATTGGTTACTCTTTTACAAACCAAAAGATACTTGTTAGAACCTTCACTGAGAAACAGAGCCTCAGTACACACTGTAAGAAGGAAGATTTACTGACTGCCCTTGCAATACATTAAATTCCAGGAGAAAAAGGATGAAAATCTTTATCTCATTCAAACAGAGTCGACTGGGAGACATGAATATGAATAAATCTGATGTGAACAAGGGCACCATGTCATAGAAAACTACTGATATTTTCAAAAAAGTGCTTAACCTTAAACTTATATTTTCAAAATGTTCACATTATAGATGTTTATTAATTTAAATTGTCATCCTTAATGTCCTAATCTCCTGAAAACAATCCTAAAACGTATTTTATCCTACAATTTCATGTGAAAAGGTGTGAGGGGAGTGTATAAGAGCAATCGTGTGTGAGAGAGAAAGTGTGTATGTGTGTGTTTGTGTGTGTGTGTGAGAGACAGAGTGAAAGCGCTTGTGTGTGAGAGAGAAAACGTGTGAGAAAGTGTGTGTGTGTGTGTGTGTGTGAAAGAGAGTGTATGTGTGTGTGAGAGAGAGAGAGAGTGAAAGTGCTTGTGTGTGAGAGAGAAAACTAGTGTGTGAGAGAGAGAAAACGTGTGTGTGAGAGTGTGTGTGTGTGTGAGAGAGAGAGAGAGTGTTTGTGTGCGTGGAAAATAAACGAATAATTAGTTGGTTTTCTTTCATGCGTGTTAATTACCACAATGGTTCATTGAGCACTTTGGATAATAAGTACATGTTCATTTCATAAACAGACTTAACAAATAAAAAAGTCTTCTAAGTGTGATCAGATGGGACTCTTATTTAGCCACTCCTAATCTTAAGTCTAGGCTTACTAGTGTGAAGGACGTGTTTTCTCTGGGACAACAAAGCACAGACCTATGTCACTCTGTATAATAGCACCAAAGAGCCAAATGCTGTAAATGTAAGTTCATGTGTTTATTCCTTTCGATTAAACAAGAAATTAAATGACATTTAGTTATCGTGGTAATGTAATCGCAGATATGTTTAAGAATGTAATAAACAACTTCGCCTTGTTCATTTCTAACACTGAACCACAGACACAGTGTTGTTGACCTTCTCATGTTTAAAGAGACTAATCTCATAGGATCTTCTCCATCCTCAGAATTGTAACTCTAGTCATCCAGATGACCCACCAAGGAGATACACAATCTTTGTGAATCCTCACTAGTGTATAGCCCATCTTATTGTAGAGGGCCACAGCTGCTGCCTGTGTGGAGCTCGTATCAAGCACAATCTTGGAGAAGCCTCGCTCTTTGCAGAAGTCCACAGCCGTCTGACCCAGTCGCGAGCCGAGGCCAGTGCGGCGAGCCTCAGAGGACACGATCATTCGGAAAAGTTCACCATACCTTCGCCCATTTTCTGGATGTGTTTTGGCTTCCACAGCCACCATACCCATGACACGAGGTCGACCGTTGATCTCAGCTTCAGCGACCCAGAAGCAGTTGTCTGGACTGCTGAGGTAGAAGCCTGGAATGTCCTGCATGTCGGTGCGCAGCTTTAGCTGGACATAGCTAGCATAGAGCTCATAGCAGCAGTAGTACAGCAGGCCTATCCAGGAGCCTCCAGCCAGTAAGGCCAGACCAACCGACTGTCCACCCAGAACATAAACCGCAGTGAAAGAGCACAGGGTCAGGAAGATGTGAAGTGGCTGAGAAATGGCAGAGATGAAGGATGGATTGATGTGTTCCTGGATTCCGTCTCGAAATATGGCTACGACAGCCGCATGGTCTGAGGGCTGGAATTTCCTTATCACTATATGCACTAGGATGAGAGAGAGAGCAATTACGTACATATAAAATGACATTTTGTTTATTTTCTATGCTACATTCTGGAAAAACGAACAAGTCCCAGCAGGAAGCAATCATCTTAATCCACAATTTAGAATTATTTGCAAAATGTACCATTTTATATACAAAAACGTAGCAATATTACTTAAATACTACTGATCTCTATTATATGCAATAACAGACTCCTAACCACCATTTGTTTTACTTGTAATTCATTTAACTGTAAGTTAATTATCTATAGTACCTATAACCCAGCGCAGTGTATACTGCATGGTGTATTTAACATTTTTTTCATCAGAGTTTTTATTGAATTTAGTTAGTCTTTATATTTATATTGTTATTGTCTCTGTGTGTCTGTGCAGGCATAACATACGCACTTTTCTGATTGCTTATGCTATTTTACTGATTCTGAAATTAACCAATCACCGTGTTCCTGATAGAGCAACCAATCACAGCACCAGGTGAGTTACTGAGTGTTGTGGAGGCGATACCTTGCTCAAGGGTACCTCACTGCTGCCATTAGCAGTCCTGGGATTTGAACACACCCACCTTCTGATCACAGGGGCAACTCCCTAACCACCAAGACACCAGCTGCCCCAATAAGGAGAATAAGGAGTGTATTTAAATGTGTTGGTTTTGTGACATCACAAAATCTATGATTTGAAAACAGGCTGTT
The DNA here is from genome assembly GCA_037974405.1 of Brachyalestes nurse. NCBI lineage: Eukaryota > Metazoa > Chordata > Actinopteri > Characiformes > Alestidae > Brachyalestes > Brachyalestes nurse. Next base: position 10,101,074 of record JBBPCY010000035.1, read on the forward strand.
TTTGTGGCTTCTTTTCCATATATGGGTTGTATGGATGGGGGGAGAAAGTGCACCATTCAAAACAAAATTTGCAGAGTTTAATCCAAATCATCAGGCAACCAGATGCCAGCACTTGGGGCCGGAAGGATTGCCCCTACCATCAGAAGACTGTGCGTTCGAAATTTGGTGAATGGGTTAAATACAGAGAAAGAAATCATACTGTTCACACTGTGTGCTGCGGTGTGTTCATGCATGACTACTACTTCTTACATATGTACATACATATATCCACTGTGTGCATACACACATTTTATTGTATACCGTTGTGATTTTTATTCTATTGGTTATACTGCTAATATTTTCTTTTCTATTCTGTCCACTTTGCAGGTGTAACAGTAAAAACTACCCCCTTGTGAGGCTAAGACAGGGTTATTTTATCTTATATTTTATTTTCTTCACTTCAATTTAATTCCAGAAAAGTGAAGATATGGGCCCTTCAATATCTTGAAAGGCATCACCGCAAAACATTGATCATGCAGATCTCAAGGATGATACTCTGAGAATCAAACTTACTTCTGCAGGCTCCTGGTGGACTCCTTGTGATCAGCAGCAGCTCCACACAAACACACGCACTACACAGCTCGGCTCAGGCAGCCGCGTCCATCCGAGCACAGCTCTGACCGTCTTTTATTTAATAACCAGATCCTGTTTTAACATCTAAGCTGCTTCACAGTACATGACACTCTAATTTACTGCATTTACAGCAGATCAAAGTGCAAAAGGCCACGTGCCAAAGAACAAAGCGTGACTTCAGTTTAACTTAACCATTAATTTAATTCGAGTGCAGTTTATCTACTGATCAACTACAGCCTTGGTTAAAATCTAACCCAAATCACACCAGGTTATATATTTACCCCACTTTAATGAGACCGACTTGGTCTGAACTGCAAGATCCCACTCCTTTTTCTGTTTTCTCTCCAGTTCTGCTCCTCTGGATCCTCGTCTTCTTACCGCCCCCTGCAGTAAGAATGATGTAGACTATACGGACATGTATTGGGACGCCTGACAATTACACCTACAGATACTTTAATGACATTGCCTATGGAGGTAAATTAGTGACACCATTGCATTCAAGTACATATAATACGGAATCACTCACTCCTTTGCAGCTATAAGGCTTTCCACAAATGGGAATTTGTGCCCATTCATTCTGTAGAGCACTTATGAGGTCAGGCACTGATGTTGGACGAGAAGGTCTGGATCACAATCTCTGTTCCAGTTCATCCCAAAGGTGCTGGATGGGGTTGAGGGCTCTGTGTGGACCAGTCAAGTTCTTCCACACTGTCCTCCTCCAGCCATGTCTTTATGGACCTTGCTTTGTGTTCTGGGACACAGTCATGCTGGAATAGAAATGGTTGTTCCCCAAACTGTGTCAAAGTTGGAAACATGGCATCGTGCAAAATGTCTTGGTCTGCTGAAGCATTCAGATTGCCCTTCACAGGAGGTTAGGGGCCACCTGAATTCAATTTACACATATTTATTTAACAAGAATTTCCTTCTTCATTTACAAAAAATTCCGCACATACTAGTGATGGGAATTCTGACACTCTTTAGATCATTAGCACTTACCACTTCATTTTACCGCTGCCTTTTATAACTCCACCAAATGTAGCACTGTTTTGGCCTCTAATTAGTATGTGTGCATACTAACCCATTAAATTAGAAAAAGTCATTTCATAAGAAGCAAAAAAATGATGTCAACTTGTTTATTATTATTTAGAGACATCAAAAGTTGAATGCGGTCAAACTGACCCGAAACACAAAAGGAGGTTTAAAAGAAATCTCTGTCCACATGAAAACCAATATGTCAAACCAACATGCAGCAGTATAACACGAACCATAAAGCCATGTTGGCCAATGAGAAGGGCTTAAAAAGTTACCCCTGGTAGCGGGCTCTGTGGCTGCATCAGAATAGGAATAAAACTTCTTTTCTTGTTCATTTTCCTTGATTTTGACTGACAGTCGTGGTGATCCACAGGCTGGTCAGCTCTGCTGATTTATTTAGAGCCAATGGGCTACAGGTCAGGCAAAATCATAGCAATTGTCTTGGAAAGGAAGCTTTATTCTATTCAGTTGGAGAGTGCTGGATTGGGAAGTGACCTCTGTAGTGCATTCTGAGGTCTCTGTTCCTCGTTTTTTTGGGAGCACAACAGGGCGTCACAAAGCACTACAGAGGTCACCTTTACATCCAACACCCTGCAACGACTCTTCTGTTCCTCAGTTTAGTGGGAGAGGAACTATATGTTTGTGTCAAATGTGTAAAAAGTTCTGTTAGCAAGGCTGCCATTTCGCTAAATAACGCAATCAAAGGAGATGACAGCGCACAGTGGTCCACAATCCTGGTGCACAAACTTTTCTATTAAACCAAGAGGTAAGACAGAGCTCCTGTCCCAGACCTGACCGTACTTTTGGAAATGCTGTCATCACACCCACACAAAAGCATGAATCCTACCCTACAGGCCAGAAGTGGGTGCCCACCCTCAGATAAAAAAATAATAATAATAAAGGTACGCTACTCTTTCAGAATATTATTGTGAAGTGTAATGTGACAATTTATGTGAATGTGAAAGCTTATATTTGAGTTTCATCAAAATAACCACTTCTTGCCTTCATCACAGATTACCTGCATCCTTTCCAGTTATTTTTTAATATGACTTGTGTCCAAACCCTCTCAGCATGCAAACCCCTTCAAGCATGCAAACAGTTTATTGCTGGACACTAATTTCAAACTTGTCGGTCCAGGTCGTCCCTGTAGCTCAGTGGGAGGAAGATCTGGAGACTGGAGAGGCCAAGACATCATTCTCAAAACCTTTTGATGTTAAAGAACTGACTTTTTTTCATGCTAAACGAGTCAATTACATTTGTCTGAAGTATTTCTATTGTTTTCTTGTTATAAAATTTTGAAAGATCAGCGTATCATTTATGAAAACAAACTTATGGCCTATAGTGTAGGTGTTCTCTTGCTCAACTTACATTACCTTCTTTTATAAAAGCAGGAGAATTTGTCCATTCCCCACCACTGATTACACTCAGACACTTGTATCTTAAGACAAGACTATTGTAACTCTCTCCTGGTTGGTCTTCGTCTGAAGACCACAAGATCTCTATGAGTGATTCAGAGTGCAGCAGCATGACTGCACTTTAATACACCAAAATTCTCCCACACCACTCCACTACTGCAAACCTTTCACTGCTGTGCTTCAATAGATTTAAAACTGTAACGCTCGCCTACAAAGCCAGAAATGGTCCATCTCCATCTTACCTGTCAGAATGGGTGCCAAAACCACACCCCCACCACACTATTTAAAATCATTTGTTGTCCATCCACTTTTGGTGTCCCGGACAAAAGCCGAGACGTACACACACACACCACCCC
>JBBPCY010000035.1:10125165-10140909 GCA_037974405.1 Brachyalestes nurse
GACCCCACACCCGAGACCCTGCACACATCACCGAACCGCCGGTGATCCCACACCCGAGACCCTACACACATCACCGAACCGCCGGTGATCCCACACCCGAGACCCTGCACACACCCCGGGGCAGCTGGCAGCTGGTGACCCCACACCCGAGACCCTGCACACTGGTGGGTCAGGGGTCTGCCCCTGCGATCAGAAGGTCGTGGGTTCGAATCCCACGAATCACAGCGGCACCACTGACGTACTCTTAAGAAAGGTACCGTCCCCACACACTGCTCGCTGGGCGCTGTGTCGCTGTCTGTATTCATGTAGGACAAATAGACTTTACACCTACACTTGACAGATGTTGGTAATTGATCTGCTCCTGTGATCAGAAGGTTGTGGGTTTTAATCCCAGGACTGCTAGTGGCACCACTGAGGTACCCTTGTGCAAGGTACCGTCCCACACTCTGCTCCCTGGGGCTGCCCTTGGTGTAAACTTGGTGTATGAGCTATAATTTCACACTGTGAGTGAAGTGAGAAATTGATGGATAAAAATGTCACTCCAGCTCGCCCCAGAGGTTCTGAGTGGACTTCCATCTCTCTCCAGAGAATTCTGTCCTACTGACAGCTGGGGGCTTTATACCCCTCTAAACACTGGACTTAGAAACGTGAACACCAGAGCAAACAAACACATGGAATATAATGTTTTTGGAATTCCCACATTATTTGTAGTCAGGCCTATATGAAGCTGCAACAGGCTTACAAGGCTAAGCCTGATTAATCTGCAGATTTGATTGAAATGAGCTGATTTTTGTAAGTCAACATTAAAACAGTCACGCAGAAGCAGATTTTATGAACACATTTGTAAAGAGAGTCTTGGGGTGAATTGGTCGAGATGTTTTTGTTTAAAGTAACTCGTGAGATGTGTGTGTGTATATATATATATATATAAATAAACAAACAAACAAACAGGCCAGACAGTCACTGCTAAGGACTGGACTTGACTTGAGAAAAAAATTGCCTTGTGTGACTAATGGACACTTAACACTTTTATTTGCATTTTCACTTTTGTGTGAATCTGCTCTTCGTCTAGTGTTTCTTCCCGAAGTCAGTAGTGTGCAGAAATTGTGTAGAAATGCCGTGTCGTCTGGACAGGGAAGCCGGCCAGGACCTTCCCCAGATATGACAGACGTTCCTGGGTCTTAGATTGGTCAGGAACAGCCTGGATGGTGAAATAAGAGACAGAGTTTGCAACCATGATAGAGTAAATAAATGTCCCTTTGCTAACCTTTCAGCCTAGTTTCTAATCAGAGCTCCGTCTGGTAGCACTCGGGCGGCACTATGCTACAGGGTGAGTCAAATTATATTCTGTTGAATTTCTAAGGGAAAGTCTTTTAAAGACAAAACATTTCTCCACACTTTAATGCATAGTAACTGTTTACTGGCTAGATTTAACATTTTGGTGGCGGGAATATTATAAGTGTTTTCTGTGGAAAAGTAAAGACACATTTTATATTTAATGTTTTTGCCCAGTATTATTAAGATAAGATAAGATAAACCTTTATTAGTCCCACGAGTGGGAAATTTGCTTGGTCACGGCGGAAAGTGGACAGTACAAAGTTAAGAGCAGCAGAATTAAGAAAAACAATAGAGTGGAATAAAGTACTATGTCACAGTACAGTATAAAATAGAATGTTCAAATATACAGTCACAAAATGTACAGTATAAAATCTAGGAATATAAATTATATAAATGTATTTGTAAAATATATACATATATGTATGTAAACTGTGAGTAAGACTAAATGCAGACTTGAGCTAGTTGTACACAGTGAGTATATGTAGATAAATACATACAGAGTGGATGTATATGCAAAAGTGAGAACACTGTAGGTACACACACAGGTATATCTAAAGTCAGCAATTAAATAGAAATGATGGACTAAACTTTGTCCCCCTTCGATAACCCCCACCACTCTGGGGAGGCTTTACACTAAATGCTGAAGCATTGCTGTGAGAATTTGGTTGCAGCCTCATTCTTTAGAACGTTTTGTTACTTAACTTGGCTATATCTGAACCGTACTGAACCGTGATGTCAGAACTATAGTGTGAACCGAACCGTGACCTTTCTGTACCGTTACACCCCTAGTGGCTACTGCTATAGTAGCCCTTCTGTTAGTTTAGATCAAATGGGATAAGCTTGAATTTTTGTGAATCAATTGGGTGTCCAACAACTCTCTGGGTTGGTGGTTTGTCAGTCCTCACGCCACCGTTGGTCCGGACTCACCACTGCTGACTGGGAGCACTTTACAAGCCATTCTGTATCAAAGATTATCTGACTCTGTCATCTGGTCATAATGATTTGGCCTTTGTCAAAGTCGCTCAAGTCTTTATGCCTGCCCATTTGTCCTGTATCCAACACATCGACTATGAGACCTGACTGCTTGTTTGCCGTTTCATGTATCATTTTTTCGGTATTTTATATTTCAGTAGATAAATATTCCCCCATAAAAATATTCTTTAAGATGGACTTTAATTGGGAAGAAAGCCAAGATACTGTAGCTGAATGTGAAAACGTACCTTGCCTCATGAGTGCTGCAACTCCAAACCACAAACTATTCAATAGCGTGAAGTTGTTTTCCATCACATCTGAAGACGGGTTGCAGGGGTGAGGGTTATACCATTCATACGGCGTGAATCTGTTGAAGAAAGACAAGGAATACAAGCAACACAAAAGCATACCAGAAAACAGAGCGCTCACGCTTTGCGTTATAAAAGCAGACAATTTATTATTTGTCTGTTTGAATGGATAAACCAGCCACTTCATCATTATAGAATCTCATTTTCTTATCTGTCTTGTGCAAAAAGAAGGTCAAGATTAAGTCAAGGTAAGAGTGAGCTTCATGGAGTGATTAATTCAAAAAGTCAAGATGAAATTGAACATTGATTGAGTGAAACAAGGAGACCACAGCTACAAATGTTAGTTTCAAATTCACACTGTAACCTGACTTTGCAAGAGCCAGTCATTTTTCAAAACTGCACAATGAATCAATTCTTGATGATTTTCATAAAGCATTTTTCATGCCACACATGCAGACTACAGATTATTTCCAATTAAAGCACGTGTTCAGAAACTGTATTATACTGACCTTGTAAAACCTACTTTTCTCCGTAATTTAAAGAGAATGGGAACAAAACCTCACTGGCCACAGCGTAAACAGACTGCAGGCCATTTGCATTTTCATTTTGATAGAGGTGTCCAGCCTTCCATATATTCATGTTTCCTTATACTCTGAGCAGGCTATCAAACAGTCCTTCCATGGATACTCATCTTTAATATTGGGCTTCAATAATAGTAGAATATCATGCTTTCTTTGTGAAAAAGGGAAATGCCTTGAGGTAAGATGAGGTTCCATTAGATTACTTATGGTATCAGGGCTGGTATCTTAGACATAGATGAAGCCTAGTCTTGGACTAAGCAATGACAACAGAGGTGTGAACCTTCAATGGCCTCACGATTCGATTCGATATCTCGATGCATGCCATCAATTAATACATTACTTCATATTTTTATGTTTTCAAATACAAGCAGTGAGATGTAAGCTCCCTCTTTTATTCAACAAAAATGGAAAATGTGAACAAAAATTGTGACCATTATGCTAAATTGTAAAAAAAAATAAAGAATATAGACATAGCTCATCAAAACGTAAACCGAAATTGTGCCCATAGCATTAAATTGTAATCAAAATAAGTAGTATAGGCCCCGCCTACATCTTCAATGAATATGGTCAGTCTTCAAAAACAGAACATTCCGCAGCGCTACTTTTTAGCTAGATTTTTAAAATCAAGCAATGTCATCATGATATAATCGATTATGTCCTGCCACAGCATCGATACATCATCGTCCACGTCTGCATCGCGATACATCGATTATGTGATTAATTTTAACACCCCTAAATGACAATGATGATGGCAATGATTAATCACCATCATTTTTTGCAGTCTAGGACAAGGCTTAATCAAAGTTCTTTTTTTTAGATTAGTATAATTAGGATAATAAACGTGCAGATCAGCAATTTCACAGTGATTATTAGAAAAGCCCAGTGCCACCAGCGGGAAATCTATTTTTCTGCATGGCCTGACAGTTTCCAGGATACATACAGGATCTTAAAGACAGTTGAGAGTGAGCTGAATTTGATTCTGCAAAACAGAAACAGCACTGGATGGACCAGTCTCATATACCACACCAGTATCACCAGCACTGGCCAGAACAGACAATATTGATTCACATTCAGTTGTTTCTTAGCTACAGACATTTGTACGAGGGCAGTATGCAGTAGTCCTCTATGCAGTGCACTAATTTGTTTTATGTAACATTTTATGTAACTCAGGCATTTTATGTATACAGTTAAGGTCAGAATTATTAGGCCCCCTAAAGAAATCGCACAACATCCTTAATGTTTCATGGAAATGACCATAACAAAAACTTGTATTGCTTCCAATAGAACAAGGACAAAATCTCCACAGTTTATTTATGTGGTGTCTATAACTTATAATTCACTGTTGAACTAAAATACATGTTATGTTGTCCTTGCAAGCAACAAGCAACACAAGAGTGATACAGAATTTTATTGTTTTGATCAAACTGAACGTGTTCTTGGTTTAATATCACTTTTTTATTTTCTAAATTCAGTTCTATTTTCATGCGGAAATCGTCCAGTTGTCCTCTACAGTAAAATAAAAAATATATTCAATTGTAAGGTGTTTTTTTAGGCCCAAATAGATAGAAAATCACACAAAAAAGAAACTGTAAGACACTTTTTTTCTTCGGTTCTCAGGAGAATACAATATAATATATTATATATAAGAAACTACACTAAAGGTAAGTTTGCACTTTACCTAGCAATGACGAAGAGCACACAGCTGACTCCCAGGCATGCCAGCAAAACATACATCCAGATATCGGGGGTGAGGGGGTTGAGGAAGGAGAAGACCCCTGGGTTGGTGCCATTGGGTTTGCGGTACAGGATACTGATCCCCAGCGTCATGAAGGGCTTAGAGAAGTCTATGACTTTCTCTCGCACATAAGTGATGGTCAAAGGAGCCACAGCCAGATCAGCTATCTAGAAGGTAAAGAAAATTAAAAGTGAATCACATACTCAGAGGCCATTGCCCCTCAAAAAAGTTAATCAAATCACTCAATCTAAAAAAAAAACAAAAGACAAAAAAACCCCTCAAACTAACAAACACACAGACACAAAAAAATCCACGAATGATTTAAAAATTGATGTTCAACATGCATAGATGCAACATGCATCCTGGAAATCATGTAAAGCATGTAACTGTAAGCAAGAGAACCTGTTTTGCCAACGGTTTCAAAATGGCTGTTAATGACTAAAAGACAAATGTCGTAACCAAGCACAGAACTCTTTTTGCACTGGTCTAATATTTTTGCATGTACAGTAACGTTCCAAGAGCACCCGCATATAGTGAAAACCGTTGTTGTGATGTGGTAAAAAAATGCCAAAAATGCCTGTAAACCCTACATATGCCCCCAAATATGCTCCCAGAACACTTCAATTTCATTTTAAACTCGTAAATGTGAAGGTAAACCCGTAAACCCGTAAATACCGATGTTACCCCTGTATAGACTGTAATGTAACTCATGCACATATGTTTTCTTTGCCATGCACTGTTGTTATAAGCAAGTAAATACATTAGGACTGTAACGGTACATGTATTCGTACCGAACCGTCACGGTACATGGGTCACAGTTCAATACATGATGTCGTACGGAGAATACACTGTATGACGTGATTGAAGTAATGCGGATTCCTGCGGCATCACAGAGGGACCAAAAAGCGCCAGTAAATCATAAACCTGGGTCGTGTGGTGCAATACAGTAATCCCTCGCTTTTTGCAGGGGGGTTACGTTCCAAAAGCACACGCATATAATGGAAAAACCGCGTTGTTGTGTTTGGTGTTGTGGTCTCCTGAAGATCTACCGAACTGTGAAGTTTGAAGTGTCTGAGTGCTTTCCACGATGAGATATGCAACTCAGAAGGTTGCTGGACAGACGTGAACGGCTCCCCTTGTGTGAAAACATCCAGAAAAAAATACATTTATTGCCACAAAAAAGCAAAAAATGACGGAGAATATTCGTGTTATTTTGGGGATTTCCGCGTGTGACTGAATCCGCGAGTCCTGATCCGCAAAAAACTGGGATTACTATAGTGCCACCTACTGGCGTAACACTTCCGCTGCCGTACACATACATGGAAATATAAGCAAGAGTGTGTTTACTGGTGAATACACTGCTGTTTATTTAAAATAAATGAAAACAAACCAAGCCTCATTCTTTAGAACTTTTTTGTTTTTTAGAACTGTGACCTTTCTGTACTGTTGCACCCCTAATAGATAGATAGATAGATAGATAGATAGATACACATGTGTATATATACAGTATATGTGTGTGTATATATAAGACTGAAGTGTGTTAAAGGGTTAATAAGAAGGACTGTCTCAGGACTGTTCATTACCTTCCTCACAAATACACTTGAGGTTATAGGACTAAAACTGCACGGAAAAGTATAAATCCATCCAATTTTTTACTCAAGGCCATGCAACTAAGTAAGCAGCTAATGTAACCCCCTGGCACTGCTGAGCTTGGCCTGACGTTTTCTCCTGATACGTTACTGCGCCCGCCACACTGGAGCTGCTCTTACAGCTGCATCAGAGGCCTGACTGTTATCAGCACTTTGTGGTGCATGATGTCATTCGGGGTTTTTTCAAGCATCCAGCCGAAGCTGAAGCCGTGCCAACACCTGTCTGTGCCTGTAGACTGAAGGCCTAGCTGTTCTTTTTCACACTCTCTTCTTGTTTTAATAAAGTTCAAGAGATTTATTTCCAGCAGCAATTTACAATTACTGTCAAAATGTATATGTACACACACACACACACACACACAGTCTTCATGTTTCATAATGTCAAGTTTCACTATATATATTCACAAAAATATATATATTATATATATATACACATATACACATATATATATATATATATTATGATATATATTATGTATGTGTATATATATATATATATATATATATATATATACACACACACACACACACAAAATAAACACACAAACACTTACACTTATATCTATATATTAGTATAGCGTGCTTTTTAAATAATACTGTAAATAATCTGTAAATAATACAGATAATACTATTATAAGATGTCCCAATACGTTTGTCCACATACTGTATTTATTTAAATGATTCTTTTTAAAAACGTGTCAATGTGGAAACTCACCAAAATCCAAGAACTGCTTCATTGAGAGAGGGGAAGGGGAGAACCTGGAGTACTGGTCAACCAGCTTCCCGATGGAAACATTGCTCATTAAAGTCCTTAAAATCCTCATGATGGCGGTTTGTTTCTGCTATAAAGTTGAAAAAAGTGTCGATGGCTATGTAAACGTGTACATAGTGGAGAAAAATAAGGTTTCTGGATGATTCTGCAGAGGTAAACAGAGACAACCACTCTTTAGAGAGAGGCTAACGTTAGCCAACAGATTAGCAAGAGCCATCTAACAACAGCGGAACTGGGCTCTCAGAGCTAAACTTAGACTACAACTAACTCAACATTTAACTGATTACCTTAAGTAAGTCGTCTGAAAGGCTATAAGCCGGAATTTTCACCCCTCAGCCTGTAAACAGGGCCTTTTACTGGAGAGGTGGTCGAGTCGGGAGAGTCTGTCAAGAGACATTGCTGAAAAATGTGCCTCCCGAGGAACGGCTCGATAACGAACAACTTTAAACTCGGGTGAACTGCCAACCACACACGGGTCAATCTCTCCTCAGCTGTCACACATTTAATTCCAGCAATGAGGTGTAATAAGGTCCATTCATGGGATTTTGTCAGGCGTCCAAACCAGTTTCAAGTTGAACACGGCCTGACAGATCTCTCTCATTGGCCCCTGAAACACTCAGAGCCCAGCTCTCGCTGCGTCATCCTACTGGAGGGCTCGGTTCCAAACCGACCACTAAGGACACTACAGAGTGTGTAAAGAAATAGTACAAAACTATTAGAAATGAAGTCGGTGTAAGAGTGGAAGTTTGTGATTTGGGATGCACCACGGTATCAAACCTGTAAGATAAGATAACCCTTTATAACAGTGTTTTCAGTCCCAAGGGTGGGAAATTTGCGTTATTACTGCAGCAAAGTGGACAGAAGAAAGTAGATAATCGAATAAAGAAGAGGAAATAAATAATACAATAAAAGCTACACAACAGTGTATTGTGAAACGTTGAAAAGTACACAATACAAATATAAATATAAACATATTTAATATGTTCTTGACTTAATACAATATTTGTTTGTGTGTAAGTATATATGTATATATATATATATATATATAGTATTGGGACACACCTGTTTTTCAGGGTTTGGTCTAGGCCCCTTACTTCCATCTTAATGCTTCAGCATACCAAGACATTTTGAACAACGCCATGCTTCCAACTTTGTGGACACAGTTTGGGGAAGAACCTTTTCTATTTCAGCTGTGCCCCAGTGCACAAAGCAAGGTACATAAAGACATGGTCGGATGAGTTCTACGTGGAAGAACTTGACTGGCCCCCACAGAGCCCTGACCTCAACAACATCCAACACATTTGGGATGAACTGGAACAGAGATTGTGAGCCAGGCCTTCTCATCCAGCATCAGTGTCTGACCTCATAAATGCACTACAGAATAAATGACCACAAATTCCCTCAGAAACACTCCAAAATCTTGTGGAAAGCCTTCCAAGAAGAGCAGAGGCTGTTATAACTGCAAGGGGGGACCAACTCCATGTATTTAAATGTCATTAAAATCTATGTTGGTGTAATGGTCAGGTTTCCCAATACTTTTGTCCATATAGAGTATATAGTCCAGACATAACAAATAGCCTGCAATTTCGCCTCTTCTTTGATCAGGGTTGGAAAATACGTGAGAAAACGTTTATGTTCGTCAGGCGTCCCAATGCTTTTTCGTACTTTTTATTCTCTATCAAATTTTGATGTTTCTTTTCTGTTTTTTTTTTTAAAATAAGACTCAGGTGATACTATTTTTTCAGTATTTAATCACTGGATCAAATAAATTTAAAAAAATCAGAAATGGACATTAAACCCAGTTCATTCACGTTTGCCTTCCAAAATCCATTACATGCACAGTTTGGTTAGATTATTACTGTAACTACATTTACTTAAGTCTTGATTATTATCACGGATCTGCAGGCATGCAAGGCCCTTCTTCATGCAAACATTAAAAACAGTTGGGACTGTGCTCATGGACATTTTGACTGTAACACGTCCCACGTAGCAGACATGATAACCAGGCAAATTAAAAACTAACTACGACAGATGCAAATGAAAGACTTTTTTATTTTTTTCTGCTTCGGACACAACAGTGCTATTTCATATTTCACCGCAGGGGGGCGCACTGAAGCACATAAAACCTAATGCGTTTGCATTTCTAGGAGGTAGACTGTAAACATCTATTTTTAAAATATAAACATCTCAAAACACCACACACCTTATATAGACAGTAAACAATAGTGCAACACAATGACAATAACATTAGAGTAACAAATAACAGTGTAACACTGTAACATTGCTGTGTGTAAAGAGTCAGCAGTGCAAAATGGCTCATAAAAGCATAAAAAATATATAGACAATTGACAATAGTGCAACATAATGATGAAAACATTAGTGCAACAAATAACAGCTAACACTGTGAATGCTGTGTGTAGAGATTTAGCGCACTTTAGAGACTTAGTGCAAAATGACTTATAAAAGTGTATTATTAGTGCATTGTTATTATTGCTTTGTTACTGCATTGTTCATGTTACTGCATAATCTAATGTATTAGTTACATCAATATACTGTTTAGTGTTAATGCAATAAAAATATATGCAGTAAACTAGGAGATAAGAAGACAACAGAACAAAAATAAACATATAGACAGTAAACAATACTGCAACGCAATGACAATAACATTAGTGTAACCAATAACAGTGTAACACTGTAATATTACTGTGCGTAAAGATTCAGTGCACTGTAACAGCAGATTATTGGTGCAAAATAACGCATAAAAGTAACTCAGCATTAATGCAATAAATCCCAGGACTACCAGTGGCACCACTGAGGTACCCACACACTGCTCCCTGTACCGTCCCCACACACTGCTCCCTGGGCGCTGTGTTCCTGGCTGCCCGCTGCTTCTCTTGGTGAACGCAGAGAACAATTCCGTGCTGTTCAGCTGTGCTGTGGTGTATTCATGTATGACAAAAGGACACTACACTGTTACATTGCTGTGTGTAAAGGTTTAGAGTACTGTAACAGAGGGTCAGTGGTGCAGAACTACTTATAAAAGTTAATTCAATAAAAAATAAATGCAATAAAACAGCAGAAGATGATGTGGTAGTGAGATAAACATTAAAAACCTGTGTTAAGCTCAGAGGTCTGCCTAGCTTGCGGGTTGAGCCTCTGCAGGATCCGTTACTCGTCACAGCTCGTCGTGGACCAGGAAACGGTTCCATAGTTGGTGCCAGCAACAACAACAACGGTTTCTGGAGAAAAATCAGTCTAACTAACGGGTCAGTCCCTGCATGTTTAAACGAGTATGGAGTTATGAAGAACACTTATTCTTACACAGCCACTCTTTTATTACTGTCTCATTTCGGATAATTCCACTTTAAAGCCAGTTTTATGGCAGACAGCCACGATTAATGACAGTAGCTCGCCTTAGCATTAGATGATGGTTAGCAACGAAGCTAAAGCTTATCCATAGTTTTGTATTTTATTGTTCACTTTGGTTTGATAAATCAAATACATGTTATTTATATATGTAGTGTCTTCTTTACCAATTTGTCTAGTTAAGTAAGATGTTTAGGATAGCGTTAAAAGAATAAAACCGTGTTAAGCTGAGTAGTAGTGGTGTGCTCTGTGAGTGGATTCTTGATTCGGGTTACGCCCAGATGCTCCCTAGCCTAGTTCAGAGTGTCTTCTCCAAATGATTGTTTGATATATTGCTACTGTAGAGCATCAAAAGCTTCATTTTTTAAGTCGGTTGTTAAATCTCTCTATGATACTGCTATACCCAGCCTCTATCTGACTAACATAAACGCTTGTCAGCTAACCATTGTTAGATGGCTAGCCCTTTCACTTTGCAGAAAAAGTAAATGAAACTCATGAAACTCTTTGTGTAACATACGAAACTTCTCATATATATCATTTAGTGGTTAAGAGAATGCATGTAATAGTTCTGTACATTTCTGGATGGTGCAGTTGTTGGATTTATCGACCTAGCTACGGATTCATGCCTTACTTTGTGTACAGTTCACAGGAGAGGAAAACAAGTATCACAACTCTATTTTTATTAAATTTAGTGTTGTTTTTAGTGCACACATGTCATCTGTGAGGCAGTTGAACAGGGAATTTAGTGTATTCTTAATCTTTCACAATCACGAGTTGCGAGTGTCTTCTCTAAATGGCTGTTGATAAATTGGCAAAGTAAAACATCTAAAGCTTTATTTGTAAGTCATGTTTTAGTGCTGGCGGTTGTTATATCTCTTTAGAATACAGCTTCTTCTGCCCGAGTAGCTAACAGTTGTCAGCTAACCTTTGTTAGATGGCTAGCACGTTCACTTTGCAGAGTCTAGAAGATCTCACACTTCTGCCTGTCCCTCTTCATATGTGTCATTTAGTAGTGTGGAAATTGCAGGTCATAGTTCTGTACATTTATCTGTAATGCAGCTGCTGGATTTATCGACCTAGCGACGTATTTGTGACTTGTGTACAGCAAACTCTGTACTATAATCACAACTTAAACTATTTTTTAAATTCATTTTTTAGTGCACTCCGACGTCTCTGGTATCAGACAGTTGAACAAAGAGTTCATTGTATTTCTGATCCGTTCATAAAATCACGAGTTGCAGCGTGTTTTTACCAAGTGACCAGTCCTGCTGTTATTTGGAGTCTAGTAACACAAAAACACAGCTGAGCTTCTTCAATATATTCCCATACAACAATTTGCATTTTTTATTTTAATCAGTTAATACTACTGAAAGTATCCTCCTTTTCCCTGGAAATAAACTCACTTAATAATAAACAAATAAACTGACCAGTGTTTAGACAGGTTTTACATAGAAACCTTAAGACTTTTTAAAAAGAAAAAAAAACAGTCAGCTGCTTTTTTCCGTATGGAAGATAAAAAAGCTCTGTGCAAGAGACAAAAGCACCTCTTGAAATCACCCACTTGATGTTTTTTTTTTTTTTTTTTACTTTTTCAAGAGTGTGTACTGGGGGGCGCTGGGTATTTCAGACAGAAGAAAAGCATCTAAATGAGTTGAGTGCTGGTCCTTGCTCTCACTGTTGTCTGTACAGTGTGTCTTTGTGACTGGGCTCTTAGGAAGTCCTTGTCTGGATCATCTTTAGAGAAATAAGCAGCTTTAGTGCTTTGGCCAGGTCACAATGCTAATCTTTGCTGTGGTCATGATTTTGTTTGGTGTTTTTGTAGTTCATGCAGTCATTTGAAAAGCTCTGACAATCATAGCCATGACTTGCACTGCAGGTAAAGATATATACAAATCAAAATCCTCAATTTTTGACTGGTGTATTGTGCATGTGAAATCTGTTTGGCATGGTACAGGGAAGAATAGGTTCAGTAACTAAATGATTGACTTCTTGTACACAGAGTAGCTTTAAAAGACATTTAACATTTAATTGATACATAACACTTAATTTCAAGGCTTCATTACAGTCAGTTCATGACTCTTTCTTATTCTGCAGCATCATGTCGGATAAGAGTGAGTTGAAGGCTGAGTTAGAGCGAAAGAAGCAACGCCTCGCACAAATCCGAGAGGAGAAGAAGAGAAAAGAAGAGGAGCGCAAGAAGAAGGAGGTGAAAACATATATAGATATTAAAGGTTTTGAGTGCTCAAAATCATTTAATACTCGTAAAATGTCCTGCAATGTGAAAGCCTTCCCCTGCATTTTACCCATTTTACCAAGTGAAGCAATGGGCTTCCACTAACAAGGGGCACCCGGGGAGCAGTGTGTGCGGACGACTACCCCAGTGGTGCCACTAGCAGTTCTGGGATTTAAACCTATAACCTTCTGATTGCAGGGGCAACTCCCATATATCTATTCTGCATTTTTGCTCTCATAATGACACAAACTGCTAGAATAAAGTATCTGGCATAATACTGTATTCACTCAAATGTCAACTGCTCTGAATGTTGTCTTGTCCTGTTTTGTTGCTTGTTTTTGTTACTCTTTCTTCTGCTCTCTGCACTATGTTTTGTCCTGTCCGCATTTGTGGTGAAGCAATGTTCATGTTTTTATTCTTGTGTTGTACCATGGTCCTGGAGGAACATGGTGTCATTTAACATTAACATTAGTTAGATTAACGTTAGTAACATTACTAGTAGGGGTGAGACTGAGAGTATGGCCCTGGTAATTGATATAACAAAAAAAATTGTTGTCAGTTTTTTGCTTTCCAGCTGGCTAAGTTATTGGTCGCAAATGAATTTGTTCACTGTTGCATTCAAGATAGTTCTACAAGACTCATCATCATCTTACATTATTAGACCTTCAGCTACCTCTAATGTGAAAGTGCCAACTCATACGGGCAAGTAATGTTACATTAGCTATATGGTAGATAATTCCAGTTGCAACATAACTTAAAGATGTAGCTATCACTATGTAATTAAAGTTTGTCATCTCATTATAATTTACTGTTTGTCACTGCATCCAATGTTATTAATTAGGCATTTTAGCTTCTTATTTTCGGTTCCACCTTAAATGGTGCAACATTATGTTCTGATCTCCACACCATTTAAAGTGGAACAGAAAAAAGAAGTAGCACAAACAAACATGGAGCAATAAGTTAGCCATGAAAGAGAAACATAGGTCTTCGTGCGGTAAACCAGCTTAACTGACAATGAAAACCTGTTGCTGAGCAAAGATTTTAAGAGATTTTTGTTTTGACCTCACTTTTGTATCATTGCTGCAATCTAGGGAAGCAAAAATCCTGTCAGACTTAGTCAAAGAGTTTCCTTACCTGAATTAACTTGCAGCATGTTGTAATATTTCTCTCGGTCTAGAAACTGAAACGTCAGCGTGTAGGATTTTCATGCATGTGATTGGAAACTCACTTAGTAGCTCTTATAGTGATGCAGGGTATAAAAGGAAGGAAAAGCATCTGTTGGTCCTGTTAAGTTCCAGCATCTGGATTGGAACAAGAACTAGTCAAATTCATTAGGCCTGTTTCTAATTTTAGTTTAATGATTTAGTGGTGTGTTTACGTTTTGTAAATGAACATACTTTTCAGTTTTCCCAATTCTGAGAAACACAGAACCCCACCTGTTTTTACTGTTACTGAAAAATGTTGCTGAAGAAAACAAACAGGAAGCTGGTTTTACTGTTTTAGAGAAAAAAATGTGTTACTGAAAAAAGGGAACCTCTTGGTTTGAAACAGAAACATTATTGATCCCAGAGGACATTACTTCATTTGTCTAAGTAGCCTCAAATTACGTTTTATTCGCAATGACAAACATTAAAAACACAGATGCTGAAATGTGTTGTTTATAGCTGTTGCATATTGTTTATAAGTATATTTGAGGTAGACTGAGATCTTAGACTGGGATTAGACTTCTAAATTGTAGAGTTCTGAGGTTTAGTGAATGCATTATAAAATACCACCTAATTAAAAAAAATATATAATGCAAAAAATCTAAAAAAATATATAATTCATGAAAAAAATAATTTGCAAATATGTGCTCGTATGATAGGCGGAGCAGCTGAAAGAACCTGCAACACTGCAGGATGACTCTGATCTGGAGAGGAAGAGGAGAGAGGCTGAAGCACTGCTGCAGAGCATGGGAATCACACCTGATGTCCCTGTGGGTAAGATTACAATTCATACAACTTCCCTTATTTCACCGGACACCATTCTCTTTTAATCCTGCGGCCTGGTCCTTTTTTTTGGGCATGTCACCTGGGTGTTGGATTTGACATTGTTAAATAGGTAACTTTGAATTTGTGTTGTAAGGTTGCTCAGTATTCTTTTACATGTTTGCTGGAATTTTTGAATAATTAAACATGAAAACATTAACACATGAACCTTATTAACACTACAGTGCGCATTTTTTATGGACAGTTACTAAAATCTTCGAATACATGTCAGTGAGTGGTAATGTCATTACAAAGTGAGATGGTTAAACTCTTCAAAAAGTTCTTGGAAGCAAAGCAAAGACAGGAAATTTTTACAGAGTCTTTAAAATTAAAAGCAGATATCTTTAAAAATTAAAGCAGCATTCAAGCTAAATTGGAATGACTGTTTCCAAGAGCAATAAATACACTGCCCTGCATAATAATTGGCAAGATGGTTAAGATGTGTTAAAAGCCTTAAAATAAATTCTGTTTTATTGCAGAAGCATACTCTTACACTGAAAATTGTATAAAAATGTAACCTTCAATATGAATTTTAAGATTAAGAAATAATTTGACTAAGAAATAATTATTTTTCACACAATCACCTGTTCCACAATTATTGGCACCCCTAAATAAATGTAATTGAAGTATTTCTGTCATTTCTACAGTAGTTTACGAAGTTGATGAGAGTATCTAGGAACATTTATTTAGTAATTCATCACTTCCTGTTTCCCTGGGGTATAAATATGACGTGACACAGAGGCCATTTCTCTTATCCACTCTT
>JBBPCY010000035.1:10169539-10181586 GCA_037974405.1 Brachyalestes nurse
AACTCAACAAGTCCCAGAAATGTTGACACAATTGTCTGCTTGGAGTCACTAAAGTACCGTACAACAACCCCTAGGTACTTCGAAACACTTATATCTGTGGACTCATCAAGGAGAAGGCTGAAACGCTGGTCACTCACATCTGCTACTAACCTTTTCAGGAAGTATGGTGCAAGGACACCATTAATCATTTCAGTGCACTTTGTCCTGTGCATTTTGAAATGGGTAGCAGCAGTGGAGTCTGAAAAAGCAGCTTTACATGCTTCTCCAATGTGATCACATGCCAGCATAGAACAGTGTTCAGCGATAACTAATGCCATGGTGGCTTCAGCTTTTTTTGAAGTCATTTTTTTTACCATAAATGGCAGTTTGTTTTGTGTGAAACTATTGTAAGGCTTTGCCTTTTGTGTATGTTTCTGAGTTGACATGTGTTTTTTTATATCGCAAAGTTTGGCATAAAAATCAGTCTTGCAATACAGGCAGTATGCCCGTGTATTATCTCCAATAAAAGGCTTCAACCATCCTTTGAATTCAGGATTTGATTCCCACTCCTTTCTGAATTTCTGAGAGTATAGTTTTGACTGAGACATGATGAACTAGCGAGCTATATGTTTATGCTAAAGTCACAGAGAAGCACACACACAGTGGATGAGGTAAGTAATGAGGCTGTTTGAGTCAAATGCAGCGATTTATTCTTGTGCAGCAATTTATTTTAGACAAAGAACATTTTTTAATATGCATCGGAACAGGACATTTTTAATTTACATCCCGCTTGCAAGCCAGGGCGGGATCACTTAACGGCGGATTCGCGCATGGGCAATTCATTTGCAGTCGAGACTCGTAGGAGTGAGCATCTCCTGCTGTAACTGCAGCTGGGGGGGACTCTGAGAGGACAGGCCTGTCTGTGAGTGCTTTGGGACGGGGGTAGGAGCCTAACCAGTCCTAAAGCAACCCCTCGTGGCCACAGACTGAAATCATGACAGCTTGTTATGGAGGTCAGTCCACCAGAGGACAGGAGTATGAAGTGTCCTGGGTCAGAGGGGTTGGAGGAGATATTTTTCCTTTTTGTCTCAACCCTTCATGGACAAAAATATTGGGACACACCTACTAATGATTGAATTCAGGTGTTTCAGTCACACCAATCGCCACAAGTGTATAAATTCAAGCACCTTGCTGTGCAGTCTCCATTTACAAAATAGGTAATCCTGAAGAGCTCACTGACTAAGTGACTTCAATCATGGTACTGTGATAAGATGCCACCTTTGCAATAAGATGGTTTGTGAGATTTCATCCCAGCTGGATATTCCACGGTCAACTGTAAGTGGTATTAGCAAGTGGAAGAACAACAGCAGCTCAGCCATGACGCGGAAGACCAGGTGAAGTCATAAGGTAAGATAATGAATGCTCAGTGCAACAAGAAGTATAAAGATAAGGCGGGGTCAAGAACTTCTGAGGTCCATGGTGCTTAAAAGTTGCCAACACTCTGCTGATTAAAAACTTCCACTGATATAATTGTGCTAAAAACTGTCCCTGTTGGTGTGATGGTCAGGCATCCCAATACATTTGTCTATATAGTGTATGTGGTCTACCTGATTTAAAATGAAAATTTTACTGTCAAAATATTATTGGCCTGACGAATCATTTTCTTTTACATCATGTGAACAGCCAGGTGCATGACTGATGCCACTAGGATGCACTGTGAAGAAGAAAAGGCAGTTGAATCAGCGTGATGCTCTGGATCTTGGATCCTGCATTCATTAAGATGTTATTTTGACATTCTCCACCTACCTAAACATCTTCATGGAGACGCTGTTCCTAATAGCAGTTCCTCTTTCAGCAGGATGACCCCCCCACACACACACACACACTGCAAACACTGTTCAGGAACGGTTTGAAAAACATCACAGAATTTATGGTGTTGACTCAACCTCCGGATTTCAGAGTTCTCAATGTGATCGAGTATCTCTGGGACATTCTGGATAAACTAGTCCGATCCATGGAGGCCCCACATCTCAACTTACAGGACTTAAAGGCACCATCACCTCACAGCGAGAACGTCCTAGGTTCGATTCCCAGTTGGGTGGCTAAGGGTCCTTTCTGTGTGGAGTTTACATGTCCATTTGGTTTCTCCCACAGTCCAAAGACCAGGTGAACTGGAGATGCTAAAAGGTATGTGTGTGTGTGTGTGTGTGTGTGTGTGTGTGTGAGAGAGAGAGAGTGTGCTTGCCCTGTGATGGACTGATCTTCTGTCCATGAATGGATTTCGATGAACAAATCATTAATCATCAGCATTGGTGCCAGGACAATGTGAAAATAAGGCAACATCCACAAATCAGTAAGATTTTGACGCCATCTGCTGTTCATTTTGTGTTTAACAAGTAAGTAACAGCAACAGATGCTTTTTCTAACTTAACTTTCATTATTTGTGGATGGAGAACATAAAACATAATTCAAACATAAAAAGAATGTCTTTACAAATTCATATTATAGTATAAAAGTATAAAAATACAAAATAATTATGTTTCAGTACAGACATCAAATCTAGAACATGTGCTTAGTTTTACATGGAATACGTATATACACAGTATCCTAACCACCTGCCTGACCCTTAAACAGGAGACTCCAGGCTGTTCTCTACGCTGAGGACTCAGAGGTGAGTGGGACGGTGGTGTTGATTAGATCTCTGGGTAAACTCTCTCTGGCTTCTTGCATTCGCTTACGAGCCCTCTGGAATGCATCTGCACACACACACACACACACACACACACATACAATACAGAGCATTACACTCAGGGCATCACGGTGCACTACAGGGGCCATATGATTAATTTTTATTGTTATCTTGTGAAGTCCACTTCACAATAGCCCCTGTTTATCCATCCGAATCAAACAGGTTGTTTTTGTTATACGGCCAATACAAATAACAATCTCCACTCTGATTGGCCGCCAAAAGCAGGCTAACATATATGGAACAAACTGTTAAACGCAGACAGGAATTGTTCTTTTGAACTACAGTGGGTGGAGCTAAACCGCTAATAATGTGTCTATGGTTGTGACATGAATTAATTCAGTACTGTTTTGGCTGCTTAGTTTCTGTATGTAGGCTGGCAAGTGAATGGTGATAGCAGGTAACAGCTCTTAAGGTACTTTACCAAGCACATTGTAGACAGATCCTTGCTGACTGTGGCCACCTAGTTGGTCTAAAACGGTCTGTCGCCTCTTCTTCAGAGTGTTGGCGTCCACAAATGCCCTACGACAAAACAGAGACATGTAGTCCCAATCACATGAAAATCCCAAATGCTATTGAGCACACTGTGTAGTTTTTAGCTGACCGAGCATGCTGGATGCAGTTGAGGTTGAAAGTGACACTCCCAGTTGTCTGTGTGTGAAAGCCAAACCGGCTCAGTCGATCACCCTGAAAGAGAAATTTAAATCAAATTTACAGGCATCATAATGATCTAAGTCCTCTATTCTCCAATATTACACTATTCAAAACTGCATTTGTTTCATCACTGGCCAGTACTGGGCTGACCTTGAATGCTCCTGGTACTCTGGCATCACTGATGTCCTCCAGCTCAGGAGCTCCGCCGATAAAGAAGCGCCTCAGTTCTGCCACTGTGGCCGTCTGCAAGGGCCTCCACGTGTGGCACGTTACCCTGTGATACCCTGAAAGCACACACAAACGGCTTTTCCTGTTTCTGTCTGGAGTCAAATAAGAGTATTTCAGTGTTGTCTGCTCTATTGCATTCAGGGTATAGAAAAAAATTTTTTTTTTTCAGTTAATTGTTTAGCAAAATATTGTTTTATCTATTAATTTTAAACAGTGGTCTTACCAGGTGTTGAGGGAACAACTAGGTAACCATAGCCCTCAGTTCTATAGCGCTGCCAGAAGTCCAGGGACAGGACCTTGAAGTACAGAACTGGCCACTGAGGGAGTGAGTCTACCAAAAACACACACAATCAACTGAACAGAAGTTATAGCTATATGCAAAAGTTTGAATAGTCATTTTAACTTGAATAGAATCCTCTTTATGGAACATAAAATATAAAAAATTTTTAAATGCTTCATTTACATAAAAACTTTTGCATAGGCCAGTGTGTTAAATTTAGCATTAAAATATGTTTGTTCTTTGTAGGGGATGTGAACCAGGATTACTCAAACACCTGCATACGACTGTGTTTTGCCATTTTTGGTTCACTTCTATTGTTCTTCTGAGGAAAGTAATGGAAACGGATAGCACAGTGCAAACCGCATGCCTAAATCAGCACTAAATCAACTAAATCAGCACTAAATCAACTAAATCAGCACTAAATCAAATCTTGCTGATGTAGGTTCTGTATATATGACACTTAAGAAACATTAAGCATCTTTCTGCTTCTACATTTTCTACTTTAAGCAAAGAAGAAAAACTATGTAATTTTTCTTTTTTTTCCCCAAAATTATTTCTTTGAGGGCTTGTCAATAGGAAAATTCCAACAAAAATAAAAGGGCATTTAAAAGAGGCGCAAAAATAAATATTGAAATCTCACCCTCTGACTCATCCTCTTTCCTGAAGAAGGACTCGAAGCTGAAAGGGTAGGAGAAGAAGGCCACATTGTCCTGAACACAAGAGTATGTCACTGGGTCAGTGCATGTCTCACTTTTTAGTGAATCATCAATATAAACAGCAAATTTACTCAGTATTTACTCAAATCTCACCTTCCCCAGCGTACGTGTCCGACACGTCTGGGTGACACCAGAGAGGCTCTGGAAGGGCACACTGGACCAGCCTGGAGAACAAGTACACACGAGTACAATCAGAATGAAATCAAGATAGAGACGACACTACCCTCAGAAGTCTAAAATCTGTTTTCTCTAACAAAAATGTTGCAGATATGCAAAAGTATGTGCACACCCTTCCTAATGAGTGCTATGTAAAATGTAAAAATTGCTTGTCCTCTGTAGAATTTCTCACTACAGAGTTCCAAACTGCCTCTGTCAGGGTGTCTACAGGTATAATACCACTTGAAATTAAATTTAATGCAATGCAAATATATATGAAGTGTGAAAATGTCTCCAATTAAACGTATGTCATGTGTTGACGTTTTTTTAATGTATGGTGCCAGTCCAAATTCAGCCTATCTGTATCTGGTTTGATCTTTTCCACACGTAAATGTGTAAACGTCTGCAGAAGTGCTGAGCCTGGAAACATGCTTTTGAACACTTCTTCAGTATGAGTGGTGCCTTGCTGCCGTCCTCAGCACCCAAATCACCGCTGCTTTGAGAGCCAGCATAGAATCACAAACTGGTCAGAGGTCAGATGAAGCCTTTGTTTACTGTGAATTTCCTCTCATTACATTTGTGCTAAGAACATTCCTAACAGTGTGAAGCTGAAATTGTGGTCTGCTGGCTTCTCAGTGTTCCTGCTCTGCATGTTTATTACACCGCCTTGATTCCCCTGGTCCCGAGCTTGAAACTCCTTCGACAAACACTGTAATTTGCTTTCTAAGCATTTCCAGGCACAGGCTTTAACCGCCGGGTGTTATCAGTATTTCCAGATCATTTGTCATTAAACCAGCATTTTTCCATTTTACTAAACGTTAGTGATGTAACAACACACCAAACCCACGATTCGGTTCGTATCACGATTCTTTTGGGGGCGGGGGCATTCTGAGACGCCATTTTGTTTGGAGACACCATATCTTTACTACAAAATTATAAACCAATAAACACTTAAATACGGCTTCCTTTCCGTTCATACTGCAGAAAAGGCTTCGTGGAGTCGACACACCTCTCTCGGTTCACCGCTCCGTTCAAACAAAAAAACACAAGACTCGCACAAAACACACAGAAACTCCAACGCAGTTTATCACAACCCAGCAGCTTATAGACTCTTTTAAACCCAGTGACATAACTTCCACGTTCAGCAAACAAAGAGTCCGTCCTGCTTGTATGTGTGTAAACTTGTGGGAGGGCTTTTTGAAACCCTAAGACCCTCAGCTATTGGTTAAAGAAAAGAAACTGAAGTGAAAATCCTCCTGTTACGGCGAAAAACGTGTGTTTCTGGGCAGGAACTGTATACCAGTCAAACCCCCCTAGTGGAGGGGGAACGGTTAAAGATTTGGTAGCATTGGATCTGGAAGGGAAGGATTACTCTGGGAGTTGGAAGGGGTGTGTCGCGATCCTGCCTGTCACATACTCACTGAGTATTGCGATTTCAGTTTTGTCACGTATATCGTTACAGCCCTAATATATAAAATCATTTTTAAATCAAATATAAAATAGCATCTTTGAAAAACTCCCAAGACTGGATCATCTAAATGAGGCTGAAACCATGCAAATACAGCAGTGAGTACCTTGCACTAGGTTTAACATGAAATGCAGGAAATGAAAATCTGCCACTCGGAGTCGTCTACTCACAGGTCTTGTCAAATAAGGTTTTAAACGGCAAACAATTTACGCCATCACCTGGAGTCTAAAGCTATCAAAGTGATCAGCAATCTCGCTAGGACAGTCCGAAAAATAAACTAGTTAAACCCTCTGCGCTGCAGTCGATTGTGTGGAGTTGCAAAAGTCTGGAAACCCCTGCAATAAGGTTCAGAGGGTTAATGAGGGCACCGCAGTTTGCTGGTACATTTTGTCCTCAAAAAAAAAATCTAAATTCTCTGATTCACATTGTGCACTGAGTCACATATTGTACTGTTGGATGCTTTGTATTGTATTTTTTTCTCTTATTACCATTCCGTCCTTTGTGCACCCTTCCCTGCAAACCTGAGTCGTTCACAATCACGCTACAGCAGAGGTGGAAAGGACAGACATGGCCTTTGCCTGACTAACGCAGGGAGACAGACTGATGGCCTGCCCTAACCTGAATGGACAGCCAGTGATGAGCTGAGACATATGCAAATGACAAACTCATGGACAGTCTTGAATTATGGCGACTGACTAATTACATGAGAGCGACGACTCCTTAAAATGACCAGCACAGAAAAAAAGACAAATGAACAAGTTTTCAGCCTTAAAAAAGCCAGAACAGCCAGAAAGAGCGGTTACGTAACACTAAGAATAGCAGATACCCAAACGCTCTGCATGCACACACACAGTGAGCAGGCTTACCAGCTGCAGCACGTCATAGATGGACTCAGAGGAGCGCTTGGAGCTCCTGTTCTTCCACAGAATGGGCATGCTGGCCCTTACAGAGGTCACAAAGGTCAGGGCAGGGTGACCTCTACAGGAAAGACCAACTCTGCCTCCACCTTCAGCTTATCTCCTCCACGGAGCCGACATGAGTGTGAGAAGGAAAGCGCTGCAAAGTGAGAAAGCTTCTTCTTTTCTGTTCCCCACAACACTACCCTGATCTATCAGCATCAGCTTACCCCTCCTTTCCTCCTTGCTTAGACTTCCCTCTCTCTCTCCCAACCTCTCTCTCTCTCTCTCTCTCCCTCTCCCTCTCTCTCTCTCTCTCTCTCTCTCTCTCTCTCTCTCTCTTCTGGTCTGCTCTCCAAAAGGACGGACATAAAGAACAGGGCTCTGGCGGAAGTGGCTGTAGGAAAGATAGTGTGAGAGAGAGAGAGAGAGAGAGAGAGAGAGAGAGAGCAAGAGCGAGAGACAGAAAGAATAATAACAATAATAATCCCATCTGCAGTAGGATGAGAGACAGAAGGGGAGGGGCAGGGGCTGGAGAGAGAAGCTCATCAAACGGCAATGTCACTCGCCCCCACTAGTCCAGTCTGGCTGCAGCAGTGCTTGCAGATGCACATTCACTTTAAACTGCATGTACATTAACTACGTAACCTGACTGAGTCTACAGTCATATGCAAAAGATTGCATGCTACTGGTCAAATGATCTTCTGGTTTTGTCTAGAAGTAAAAATGAAGTACACGTCCTCTACAGAACACATCAAAGTACTGCGGTTTATGTTGGTACATTTAATATACTGGAAAAAACGGCCTCTGCAAGTGTTGTATGCTCTATTTTTCCAGTCCGCTAAAATCTAGCAGACACTGTCCACTAAAACATGCTAAAAAATGCATTCCTGTTATTTGTTCCCTCAATGAGAATGTGTGTTTATCTTCACAGAAACATCTGCAAAACATGCTTTGACTCGGGGGTGTGCAAACTTTTGTATATGACTCTAATCACTGTATATCCACCAGAGACTTTATTAGAAATGCCAGCCCTGTAGGTCCTTGCTGATTTATGGTTAGGGACTGAAGGACAGTTTGTGTTAGCATCCTCTAGCCCTTCATCAATGCTCTCGGACCACAAAGCCACTCTTTACTGAACATTTTCAGCTGCTTTGACCAGCAACAACCAGCTCCGTGGCCACTGTTATGCCATCACTATATCTTTTGCTAACACCATAGCTGTGCTGAGGATGGTCCATCACCCAAGTAACATACAGTAGTCCCTCGCTTTTCGTGGGGGTTACGTTCCAGGAGCCCCCGTGTATAGTAGAAAAATCGCATTGTGTTTTGGTAAAAAAAAGTCTAAAAATGCCTATTTTTATAGTGTAAACCCTAAATATGCCCTCAAACATGCTCCCAGAACACTTTAATTTCATTTTAATTTCAGTTTAATGCATTATCCTTAAAGAAAATGTAAAGGTAAACCCATATTCGTCTTTTTTCAAGGTAATTTAATTTAAATTCCCCGCCGAGATAAGCAACTCGGAAGGTTGCGTGAGAAAAGTATTGGGACACCCGGTTTTCAGAGAATAAAACCTGATCTACTTGGGCTAAAAATACAAATGTTGGAAAGGTCTCCTGGAGATCTATCGAACTGTGGAGTTTGAAGCGGCTTTCCCCGCCGAGGTCGCGGGACAAAAGTATTGGGACACCATGGCGAGGTGAACGGCTCCCGTTGTGTGAAAACATCCAAAAAATATATATTTATTGCCACAAAAAAGCAAAAGAAGGTGGATGATATTTGCAGTTTCCACGTTATTGTGGGGATTTCCATGGAAAACGATGAGTTCGGTTCTAAATCCGCGTGTGACTGAATCCGCGACTCCTGATCCACGTAAAACAGGCGGACTACTGTATTTTAAATGATTTGGTTATACCAAATCTTTACTGCCTGAAAACTGTGTTTTGTGTCACTAACTGATAGCATTTTCTTATCCGCTCCTTGATGAATTTGCCTTCAAATTCATCCCTCTCCCCCCATTACCCATGCCTACCAACACAGGGTTCTGCACTCAGCATTCTCTTGGAGTCAGCATTCTCCTACACATTACACTGTCCTGTGACGTAAAGTGGCCATTTTTGTCATGCATGAACACACCACGGACACCAAACAGTGTGAAATTCTTTCTCTGTATTTAAACCATTCACCAAGTGAAGCAGTGGGCAGCCAGTGATGTAGCACCCAAGGAGCAGTGCTTTGCTCAAGGGTGCTTCACTGGCAGTCCTGGGATTCAAACCAACGGCCTTCCGGTCGCAGGACCACCAGATCACCCGTTGTGTTTGAGCCATTTCGAAAAGCGGTAGCTGTTACTTAAAGGAAGCTACTAGTGTTGCGCGGGTCGGCTTTTTTTTAACACCCGCCCCAACCCGACCCGTCAGGAGATCCGAATCGCCCGGCCCAACCCGCAAACATATGCGTGGATAATGACCCGAAACCCAACACGAGGAAAAAAAAATCTTGAACCCCGTTTACAACACGCTTTCATCGAAAATGAAATGTGTTTTGTAATTTTTGACCCGCCCGCCGGCACCCGCAATATTTTAAAATGTCTGCCCTAAAACCGCCCGCACCCGCGGGTCACGGGTCGACCCATCACTAGAAGCTATGGTACCTCACCCAGAGCGATGAGTCCACAGAGAAGGCCCAGGAGAAAGAGCAGTCCCAGCAACAGTCCCAGCAGCCACATCCACCACGTACAACAAGAACAGAATCCTAGCTTGACCACCCCGGATTCTTCCTTACGAATCTCTGTGGGAACATAAGAATGGACGGCCAGAAAAACCTATATGTTACATCTAAACTTCTTAAAGACGTGACCATAGAGCTCTGTGTAGGAGGATAAAAATGCACCATATTTGTAATACTGAGATTTATCATTGATCTGTGTAGCTGCCATTATGATATGCACTTCCTACAATGAAATAAGGTTTCAAATAACAGTCATAGTCACATACCTGCATAAGTGGCCTTGTCTTTTGTTGAAGCTTTACCACCTGAAAAAGTGAAATGATCGTTACTGGGGGTGCTAATAGATTTTTTAAACGAAACATGGAATCAAATCTCTGAACTGACCATTTGCTACTGTGGTCGTTTCAATGGTGCTGGAGACCATCTTCTTCTCCCGCTTCAGCGAGTCCTCCGAAAACGAGCCTGCTATGACAGAAATTCAGATATCAAACACAAACAAGCAGCAGTAAATACAATTAACTTACATGAAACATTTTTTTGCAATCAGTATATGTTCTGTAGCTGAAAAGATTTTACATGTTTTATATCTATATGTGAACAGATTCTAACTATTGTTTTTTTTTTTTCAAATTGATTAGTATGATAAAAACATTTGCACAAAAATTTGCAAAAATAAATTCTCTATACAGAATGTGTATTTATTAAAGCATGAAGTAGTAAAGAAACGTATGGTGCTGAAGGCTGAGTGGTTGAAACACCAACATCTAACTTAGGCTTCTTGTGTCTTTAGGCACATTGCAGCCGTTTATAATTAAACATTTGTTCCCATTTCTTTCATTTTAATCTACTCAATGTGCCAAAGATAAGTTTAACTGGCATAAAATAGTATTCAAAAGAAAAGATAAATACATGAGGGGCTGTAGAAGACACAAACATTCATATATCACCAAGCTATTACCAAAACAGGTTCCTCGTAAGAGTTATGCTATTAAGCTACTATGCTATCGAGCCTAAGTAATGAAATTCAGGATTCCGAATAGATAAAACACTTGTAATAATTTCTCATAATATAATCAATTACAGTTTTTGGAAACCAAGAGTAACCACGCCATGATAATTCTTCATTAGAACATAATGTCCTCTTACCCGGTCCGCTAGTGGTGGAGGTGAAGTGTTTGCCCGTGTTTTTAGACATGATCAGCCTCTCGCTCTCTTTTTTGGCCGGAACATTGTCTTTCTCCAGCAGCATGAACTTGTAGTCTTTCGCAAACACATCGTCAGTGGTGATAGGACTGCTGGGGGCCACTGTAAAAAAACAGTTAAAGACATTGAGCCTCAAGTTTAACCGTAATTGTGTTGGTTTATGTTTTTCTTGTAAAAATGTCAACTTCTTTCTCACCAGTGGCTGTGGCTGAAACCCCAGGAGCCACAATGTTCTTCTGCACCCCATAAACTGGGTGAGCACAGAGAAACACCAAATACAGTTAGTCTGCACAGTTTCCTTAAACACATAAAAACTGACACAGGAAACAGATTCAAAAGGTCAGTCTAAAGGTATCTGATTTTTTTTTTACCACTGTAAACCCACATTTACCCATATTAACATTCTTACAAGGTAGGCCAGTTCTCTTTTATTAGAAGACTAATAAAATATGGTGAAGCAACAATTGGGTTCTCCAAACTCATGTTGATTATAGATGAGACCAAAGGTAGTTTTTACAGTATTTTGATATAACCCAGTATTAACAGAATCTAGTCCTAGAACTTGCTTGCACAAAGCATTTTCCCTGCTGTACTGGAGCTCTCCAGTTGGGATACTCTGGTTTAAACTCACATTAACACTTTTTAAGTGTTTGTATGTGGGCCCACATCTCTTCACACTCATAACTGCATGACCTACTAAGTTCTTACTCAACAATGTGTGGTAGATCCTAAATAAAAGGTCTTAAAAATAATACGGGTCAACAATTTTCTTTTGTAATAATCAGAAACCACAACACACTTTTCTAAACCAGTTTTTCATGCTGCTTTCAGTTGAACTTTTTGAATTAGTAATATTACATTTGCAATAGATTTGCATGTGGTTTTTATTAAACCACAGGCACCAATCAAGTAACTGTTTCAATATTTTCAGTGTGAAGTCAGATAGAGACACACTGTGGCATAGATATAATGATCAGTGTCAGTCAGCTA
>JBBPCY010000035.1:10209670-10227896 GCA_037974405.1 Brachyalestes nurse
GTAGCATTTATGAGGTCAGACACTGATGTTGGATGAGAAGGTCTGGATCACAATCTCCGTTCCAGTTCATCCCAAAGCACGGATGGGGTTTCAGCCCAAACCCAGGTGTGTCCTAATACTTTTAGGATATAGGGTGTGTGTGTGAGTATATATAAATGTATATACATACAATTCAATTTTTATTTTATTTATTCAAATTTTTTGAATTCTTCTTTTTGTGGGTTTTATGAACTGAAAGCCCAAATTAAGTACAAATGAACAACTAAGTTCTTGAAATCATTTAAGCTGTGGGCCCTGAACCTATAACCTATAAAAGTGTAACGTTTTAAATAAATAAACTTTTCCATGATATTCTCATTTTTTGGAAAGGGTCTGTATATATAATATATAGTAAATTTTTATTTGTGCCACAGAGTTATATTTATATAGCCATTTAAGCTCAAAAAAGCTCATCTTTTAAAAACGTCAACACTATAAAGTGAAATCACGACTGCTCTAAATGGATCACGTGGATCTGTGGGTCGTAGAAAGACAGATTTCCAGTTACATTTTTAAAAATAGTATAATCACGGAAAGGTTTAAGTTACACTACGTCGACCAGAGGAGTCCTGCTTCCTCCTGAGGTTTCTTCCTCCAGCTTTATGGAGCTTTTCCTCATCTCTGTCACCTTTGGCTCACTTGGGGCTCAGGCCCAGATTCTATAAATCTGGTTTGTGACATCAATATACAAAAAATCTGAACTTCATTAAAATACTGAAAGACATTTTGCCATTTCACAGCCTGACTGGAGTGTCATTGTAGTGTGTCTTTGGTTCATTTTTCTGATGAAATGTCTTTCTGCTTTCCAAAAAAGATGAAATTTTTGTGTAAAAATCTGACATTTAAGACTTCTACAGCCATTCGCACCCATTAAAGCCTCTTGTTCACTGCTGTGCTTCATCCTGGTGAAATGAGAAGTATTGGCTGAGGCAGAGGCTGTTCAGAGGCAAAGGTACTGGTAGGTTTAACACTCCGAGTGCTTCTTTATGTCCTATAATATTTTTTTTGGTTATTCAAACTTTGACACTCAGTTCATACACTATACAAACTGTGGCCAGAAGATAAAACGGTTTTCCTATTTTTATTAGACACAAGTCGTCACGCTGAATTAGTTTGTCTTTGAATGTATGACTTTAAAAATGTCTGCACAGTCTGCACTGGACCACATACAATGACCCTCCCAACTTAGGTCCAGTGTTTCCACTGTTCTGTCCACTGTGACACAATTCTGCAGTTCATTAGAAACAATCAGCTACTCCTATTTAGAAGCTAAAGCTAAATATAAAGGAAACACGCTTAAAACAACTCATTCTGACCAAGAGGCATCCAGTAAACATTTATTGGAGAAATGCGAATTCAGTGAAACTACTTCACTGCTGCCAGGCCAAGAAAACAAATCAACTGACTGACAGGCGTAAGTGGGCTGGAAAAACAGATACATACAGCTATAAACCACTTCTTTTTCCTAAGGTCTGTAAAAATAAACGTCAACTTTTTAAGTGCTAGGACAGGCCAGCTTCATTGGTCACTGATAACTCTGATTTGTTCCAGTGCTAGAACAGGGCAGGTGGTGGTGGACTCCAGGTCTCACTGAGTGATGCCTATAACACCACAGGCCAGACGACCCCCAGCATTGCCAGTTTTGAGACTTTCTTCATCTCCCCCTTTACCCAAGTCATCCACCTTCTCGTGAACCTGGAACAGAAACACTCAGTTAGCAGAGCATCAACATCTAA
Organism: Brachyalestes nurse; assembly: GCA_037974405.1. Taxonomy (NCBI): domain Eukaryota; kingdom Metazoa; phylum Chordata; class Actinopteri; order Characiformes; family Alestidae; genus Brachyalestes; species Brachyalestes nurse. The sequence goes on from JBBPCY010000035.1 coordinate 10,211,446, forward strand.
CAGACCATTTGTCTTGTCTCTTCATTGTCCACCTATGCCATGCCAGTTTTGAGCTCTCCCTGCTTTTACACACCTGACTCAACTTGGTAGGAGCTAGAATTCACTGACTGGCCAAATCAGGGCATCATATTTAAAAAATGTGCAGCACTCCATTATTACACACAGGCTGCAGGCAGAGATATTACTGCACTGCAGGATTCGTGAATGTGTCCCCAGATAAAGGAGACTTCCTGTCGATTGAGGTTTTGCCTGCTCACCACCATGGTCCTCCCGATGATCGAATACTGCCCCGTCAGTGACAGCAGTTTATCCTCAATGTTTATTTTGGCAACACCATCATCCCCAGCAGTCACATTACCCAGATCTCCAACATGCCTGTAGGAAACATTAAGATTAGAGCAATAATGAGAGTACAGTTCTGTTTTATACTCTCTAACGTAAGCAGCGTCTTACTCTGACTTATCCAACATTTCAATGCAAGGGTAAAAATGTTTTTAACAATTCAGCTCCGAAAATGTAGAGCACAGAATGAGGAGACCAAAGTATGTGAACTAGATACAAGAGACACCAAGCTTTTATATGTTACATTAAATGTTTAACAGATGATGTTGAAAAAAATAATTATTCAAATAGAATCATTTTCCCCACAAACATTTATTTGTTATAATCCTGACCTGGAAATCTGTCACAGTTTCACAAGCTTATTAAAATCATATGACTGCTGAGAAGTGCAGAAAATACACGAGGAAAAGGGGGATTTATTGCTACTTAAGTCTGGCAGATAAGCAAAAAGTGCTTATTCACTCTTTTCAGTGACGCAAAACAGATGCCAAATCAAATCAGTTTGGAAACACTGAAGTGCTTGTTTTATGTACATAAAGTCTGAAAGTCAGGGCTTGAACATGAACAGGAAAACAGTGATCAATTAATCTACAGAACCTAGTGCTTGAAAGATGGTGAACCCTTCAGAATTTTCTATATTTCTGCATAAAAATGAGCTAAAACTGCACCAGATTTTCTATCATTCTGTCAGAAGTCCTAAACATAGATAAAGAGAACCCAATTAAACAAATGAGAAATATACTGAAATATACTGGGTTTATTTACTGGTGTAAATGATCCATATTCCATATTTGTGAGCGGCATAAGTAAGTGAATCTCTAGAATTAGAAGTTAATTTAAAATTGAAAATAAAAATAGATGTTTTCAATCTACGGGATAAGAGATGTGAGTGGGGGCCCCATTTTATTCAAAGAACAGGGATCCATCAAAATCTGAAAGTGTATGTATCACTGCATAAACAAAGTTTTCTGATGACCACAGGCTGTAAAAAGTTCAAATAACGCCTCAGAAAAGTTTGAACTCAACTATTTCCCAGTTTGTCTAAAATGCAGGAATTTTAAGACCACCGAAACACAGAGAAACCTCTCAGCAATTAATGGCTTCTCTCACATTAGCTAATGTCATCAGGAGAACACGGCATTGTCACAAGGGGAAAACAAAAACAAAAAAAAACATTGCTGTCCATCTACAGATCACACAGATAAGCCAGAAATCTACCCGAAAAATGTTTTGCGGATGGATAAAATCAAAATATAACAAACTATGTTTGAAGAATAACGTATTATCCCATCTGCAAAACATGGTGGTGGTAGTACCATGGTTTTGCCCTCATTGATGGGACAATTTGAATTGTCCCAGTGAATTCCACAGCAAAATGTCCGCACATCTGTCCATGAAATCTACAGTGAAAGAGAGTCATGCAGGAAGACACCACCCCTGAGCAAAAACTTCATTCTTCCAAATAAAAAATGTATGTTTGGGACAACCAAGTCCTGACTTTAACCCAATACAAATGTCATGGAAGGACCTGAAATGAGCAGTCCACTTGACATTCATTTCACTGGGTCCTCGTTTCTTATCTACATCTGGGACTTGTGTGAAAATCTGATGATGATGTAGGTCACATCAATGCAGAAACTGAAAATTCTAAAGAGTTCAGCACCATAAACAAACATTTCAGCACCATAAACAAAAAGGTCTGTTTGTGAATTCAACAAATGACAACTAAACAAACCTGATTTCGTCTGTGGGTCCACCATGGGTTTTGTTGTGGGGGTTATAATGTGGTCCTGCACTGATGCAGCCTAAAAAGAGAACCGCATGGTCAATGATTGGTGCAGAATGTAATAAGAGTTCAACACTCAGAAAGAAAACACAGCATATGTTCTGATTAACTTAAAACTTTAACGAAAGAGGTTTTGAGAATAAAACATAAGGTAGGAAAAAGAAAAACAACTCACCGTTTGTGTTGTCACCAAAAGCATGGACATGAAATCCATGTAGACCAGGAGTGAGGCCTGTGATCTCTCCTGTAAGCTTCACTGCACTGCTGCCGTCCTGCAACACGACAGAACTTTTTGTCCGTTATATTCACAACTGGGGCCGCCTCAACAGCCCAGGATGAATTAGGAAACAACATAGCCTCTGTAGCTTCAAAACAGTGACTGTATACTGTTGTAGGAGCCCATATTAATGCACACTTTATGGACAAAAGTATTGGGACATCTGAACATTGCATTAACAGGGACTTTATGAAAGGGCATTCAAATGCAAGGACTTTAACATGGATTTGATCCCTCCTTTGCAGCTATAACAGTTTTCACTCTTCTTGGAAAGCTGGAGAACATTTATGAGTTCAGGTACTGATGCTAGACGAGAAGACAGGGCTCACAATCTCATTTCCAGTTCATCCCAAAGGTGTTGGATGGCGTTGAGGTCTTGGCTCTTTGCAGGTCAGTCAAGTTCTTTCATCGAACCATGTCTTTATAGAGCTCGCTTTGTGTACTGGGTCACAGTCACGCTGGAAAAAAAAGGTTCTTTCCAAATCATGGTGTTGTCCAAAACGTCTTGGTATCCCGAAGCATTAAGATTGCCCTTCACTGGAAGTAAGGGGCCCAAACCCTGAAAAGCAGGTGTGCCCGTGTACCTTTGTTCATATAGAGCATGTCAACAGAGTAACTATCAATGCTACTCCATTTGTGACACAGCAAGGTATGACTCAGCAAGAATTGCTGAACTTGGAGCAGAGTACGCAACAGTCCAGCCAATGTCCCCTTTTGCCTACTTTTTCCTGTCTGGCGATTTTTCATTAGCTAGTCACAGTTCTGTAACATGCCTCGATTTAACCCACACTACTGCTTTGGAAACAGGTTATACTTAACAGAGCAATCATATGAATGTATTTGTTCAAAACGGTATTCAGGATGGTGCTTTGGGATTAGGCCTGCATGACATGTGGCAGTGCCTATGCCACAGCAACTCCAAAATCTTGTGGAAAGCTTTCGAATAAGAGTGGAAGCTGTTACAGCTGCAAGGGTGGTGGGGACCAACTCTATAGTCTATGTATTTGAATGCAGTGTCAAAAAAGTCACTGAGGGTGCAGTGGTCAGGCGTCCCAATACTTTTGTCCATATAGTCATCACAGCTTAGCGAAGCTACACTTGATATTTATCTTCATGGTGATCTACTGCAGTATGAATCTGGTAACTAAAGACATGCAAAATACTCTCTAGTGCACAAAAGGACTTGATTGAAGCATGTATGAACACAGACCATTCGTCTTGTGTCGGACTTGCTTGCAAAACAACATAGCCTAGTTAGCATTCTGTCCCCAGCTCGAAGCACAACGTTGCAAATTACAATTAATAACATAAACATTTACCTGCTGATCAAAGTAAACTGTGCCAGTCACCTCTCCGGTCCCTTTGAGAACACACACAGCCTTCAGAGCCATTTTTGCTTGTTTTTACAAACAACACTACAGAGCTGAAGGAAGCTCAGCACGCAGCTCGGGGTTTGGTAAGGCAAGAACAGGAGTAACCTTCACCCACCAATCAGGACAAGAGAACGAATGGCTGCAGATGATTGGCTAAGAGGCCGATTAAAGACATAGAGTGTCAATTCTGATTGGCTTAGAGGCCAGGGTCTGTTTTCAAGTGGGTAGGACGGTTTCTTCTTTTCTTAGTTTTAGTCTAGTCTTTGCGTCAAGCTGTCATTTTAGGTTTTTTATTAATATTAGTCACGTCCATACTCTTTTTAGTCCAGTTAAGTTTCAGTCGACTAAAAGTCTGAGCATTTTAGTCTTATTTTAGTCAGAATTATCCACAACATTTTTCGTCTAGTTTTAGTCAATCCAAACTGATGACATTTTACTCTAGTTTTAGTCAATGAAAGTTGTATTTTAGTCTCTTTTTTAGTAATGTAATTCTGGTTAACCCAGACAGTATAGTATAAGTAGATATAGTAGAATATACAAAATCTAAATATTCTTTTAGTTAAACCTCTTTCACAATTCAAAAAAGGTTATCTTATTATTATAAATTGTTACCTTATAGAATCAAGAATACTGAACATCCATTGCAGACACGGAAGACATTTGAATTTACAATATTTATTTTGCCAATCAAACATGAACTTAGAAGTACACACACATACATTTGGATATGGGAAAGGTTGCGTATCAAAATGCTGTGTGACTGTGTGTGTGTGTGTTTTCGCTCCCTGGCACTTTAATGGCCCTGCATCCCAATACTTTTGGCCACTAGATAAATTAAGGTCACAGTGCCTCTCAATGGACACAAGTATTGGGACGTAACGGCGTTCAACTACTTTTTCCTCCCCTCCCTATCGTACAGGAAAGTTTTTATTTTGTAAACCACATTTAGTCTCGTTCTTATTCGTCAACAATATTACATTCGTCACATGACCAGCATTTACGCTGCGTCTCGTCTCGTTTTTGTCACATGATAAATGTTCGTTGACGACGATAATTAGTCATAATTTTCGTTGACGAAAGCAACACTAGTAGGAAGAACAGATCCTAGATCAGAACAGATCCTAGATCAGAACAGATCCTAGATCAGAACAGATCCTACATCAGCACAGTACCATGAGAAGTTTTGGAAATTCGCAGAGTTGCCGGAAGCAGTAATTATTTAGGTTCTCAGAAAAAAATCTGCGAATAACTGAAGCTGTCAACTCTGAACATCGAACTCTTAATTTTTCTCATTCTTCTTTTTCAACCTCTTTATATTTGTATTTGTGCTTAATTGTGTTTAATTGACCTGACAGCCTTGAAATAAACGCTAATTGCTGAAACCAGACTCTATAGAGAATCTCAAATATACAAGCAAATTAGGTTTTAACTCAGACACGGGCCTCAGCCCAGCACAAACACTGTACTTTGGCCCCCAAGGACAAGTTTGGGAAAGAGATTAAATATTGTGAAGTCAGCCTCATGATTATTAGCAGCATTGTAAAAGACTGGAAGGGAAAAAAAGAAAAACATGTATTTATAGTTTAAAAGATTTGTGTTTCCTGAGTGAGGAGAATAACAGGGTTTAATGAAGAAAAGTGCGTTGGGTAATCACCCCCTTTAAAATATTCACATTTTGCTGCCCTACATCACGAAACGGAGAAAAACACACACACACAAAAGAGCTGTATTTACTTAACGCAACTTATAACAACCAAGTGAAAGATATGACAGACACTGTTAGAAAAAATTAATAAAGAAAAAAAATCAATAAATAGAACCGATCTAACTCTTCATAACATTACTTGCAAACTCAATCAGACGTAACTAATCATCTCCTTCTTTGAACACCAAATTAACTGGCTCCCACCTATTATCAGCTGTAATCATTTTAATTAGTTCAGGCTAAAAAACGCTATTCCTGGAGCATCTCAGTGCTTCGTAGTGCAACTGACAGCAAATAATTAACTTTGGGTGTCAAGGCACTGTCAAAAGATCTCAGGGGCAAAGTTGTGGACATGCAAAAGTCATGGATACAAAAAGTCTGAGGTTTTATCAATACCCAAGAGGAAAATTATCTATAAATAAGAAATTAAGTGTCTAGTACTGCTAGGCCCCTAGCAGTATCAGGACAGCCCTCCAAACTTTATTTTTAATGGAGAGGAGCAAACTGTTCAGACAGGCGACCAAGAGGCCTATTACAACTTAGAAGCAGTTACAGGAATTTATGCCAAAGAGTGGTCATTGTGATTGCAGTATCACAAGCGCTCCCTATTTGTGGCTTGTATGGTCCAAAACACTCTTTGAAGGTTCTGAGGCCAAGTGGAAAAAAGTGTTATGGTCAAATGACACCAAAATCAAACTATTTTGCTTAACAACAAACAGTACATTGGACAGAAATCCTATACAGCTCTCCATCCAAAGAACACCAGGCCTGCAGTAAAGCATGGTGGTGGTAGGATCTTGTTTGGGGTGTGTTTCTGTGCACCTGGGGCACTTGTCAGGAAAGAAGAAAAAATGGATGGTAAAATACCGTCAAAATTCAATATAATTCAATATAACAAAAGTGCAAAAATAACAAAAGTGGTTACACAAAATGCTGACACCGGGGGTGATCCTTTGTGAGGTGTATTAAGTGAATACAGATGGAGTTTGTGTGTGTGTTCTCATTTCATTTGGAAAAGCAAAACATGGATATTTTGAGGAGGTTGTTGACTTTCTAAACCCCCTGTATGTGGTACTTTATGCGAAATGTGTTCTTGACTATTCAAGTCACCTCCTGAGGTATGCTTGATAAATCCTATCAATACACTTTTGTAAGTATGTGGGAGCGAATAACGACCAGGTGCTCGGTCTCACCATGGCTGAGGCGAGGAAACCTCTGATTAGTGCCAGCCCACAGAAGGCTGCTGGACCAGAAAACACTCCTGGTTGTGCTCAGATGATGTGCAGACCAGCTAGCAGATCTTCAGCATCTCTCTGAGTGCCACCGTCGTTCCAACGTGCTTCAAAACCACGTTCTCTTGTCCGTTTTTGTTTCCCAGGTTTCTTTTTCTTGCACTCTCTTTCATCCTGTCTGCAAATGTGGTCTTCTGGTGTTTCTTTTCCTGGTCCTGCAGGAAAGCGGTGTCGTTTCGCTGTATACTGTGAGGTTGAAATGACAATAAAACCTACTTGACTTGCACTTCTGGGTATTTGAACTAGAAGCGTACTTGGACCATGTCTGATGAAGTCCGTGAGAATGCAAGTATAAAGTACAGGGAAGAATGAATGTTAGCCCAAGTCTAAGAAAAGTGGTTTCACTGGGGTATAAATATGTGGCAGCACATTTGAGAGATTCCCATATTATTCACTAACATGGATAAGATTAAAGAATACACAAAACAAATGAGACAAGCGTTTTTTGTTTTTTTTACAGACCTCCTATCAATTACCAGGAAATTAATCTCCCAGAATAATGATCAATAACACAAAATCCAAAGAAAAGTGTTCACAGAGTGATCACAGAATCGAGGTTGACATTATAGGATTTAAGGAGTTTGTCGTATCTCGAGAGATGAGTGACCTTGTATTGCTGGATTCTCCAGTTCCTTTCAGCATAGTACAAAATACAGGGGTGCCAATACTTTTATCATTTAATGTCTTTTTAAGTTAAATGTTCTATTGTTCCCTCATTATTTCATTGTGATCTAGAATTAACCACAGATACATTTCTCCATGGCCTTTTTCTCTCCACTTTTCCAAGTCTGCCAAATATTATGGATTTGATTGTGCCTTGAATGAACATCGGACATTCATTTGTTTTATAAAATACCATTTCCTTCCTTCCATTCAAACTAGGATTTAAAAAGAATATCGGTAGTCCCATGTGACCAGAAAGGTATATTTTAATACTATTAAAGACAAATTTACTTTGTTAAAATTACTGGACCAACTTCTATGTTTTGTGCTTAGGCAAGAGAACAATTAAAAACAAATAAAATCACAATATTTGGACATTTTTCAGTTTGAAGTACTTGTGAATAATGGAATGGATCTAATGCATGTTGTAAACTCCAAAGAAAAAGCAACTGCAGAAAAAAAATTAAAAAAAAAACAAAAATTTGAGCCAGTTTGTTCATTTTGGTATGAAAATAGTTTATTAAAACCAAATCCCTATTGCTGAAATATTAAACAGGTTCACATCTCCACAAACTTAAAAATTATACAAACATCTTATTTTTGTACGATGTAAACATTGTAAGTTAAAAACATTACAGCAAAAGGGTCTTTGTCTCTTTTTTTTTTGTCAAGGTTTCCTATCGTCTTCAACACTCACGGGGAATACTTCAAAAACACCTTTACCTCCAAATCTACAAATGTCATTTGAGTAGTGGAAGCATATTTACAGCAGACTTATTTTATTTACTTTTTTTTTTTTTTAGAACAGTCTCTCCCAACTCCAGTCCTAGAGTATCTCCGCACTGACCATCTTAGTATTTTCCTTGTGACCAACCCATCTGATTTAACTTCATTTAATTCATAAATTAAGTCATTTATTATCTGAAAATGTGTCAGAGCAGGAAAAAAAAACCCAAAGAAGTGCAGTGCCAGGGTAGTCCAGGACCAAGGCTGGGAAACACTGGTTTTGAGCAACATTCAAGCTCCACACTGGAACACTGATTACAAGACAGTGCTCCATGTCGGCCAGACTCTTAGTCAATTACATGATAACTGAATTAAGTTTAAGGGGACCAGAGCTATTTCTGTTCGGTTTCTGAGGGACCACAGGCCCTCAGATATAAATACCAGGCGTTCCAAGGAAAGCACATTGTTCCTGTATCACTGGCCTGTACTGTCCAAGTTCAGATATGGACATAAAGGTCTTAGAACAGCACACCCATGACTATTGGCCATTCTAGAAAGGCAGGCAGATATTCTCGTTTGTCTTTGTTTTCCTCCTTACACATCTGGTGCTTCCTCTGAGGTCAAACCCATTCAATGTGACATTTTTATTAGATGCTGTTCGTATGCATTTCAACAAATGATCACACGAACACATGCATCTAGTCAGGTTAAAAAAAAAAAAGAGGACAATATGAAGTGAGCATTACAGTCCATGGCTAAGTGTGGCCTATGATTCATCGGCCTTAGTTATTTCTGCAGGTTGTTTCTGAGTTTCCTCGGTGGATACAGATGCCTGCGTTTCTGCAGTCGCTTCGGTAGAAGGGGGCGGAGCTTCTGGCCCAACTTGGGCAAGTTCTTTAGCAGAGTCTGCCGAGTGCTCGGAGTTGCTAGTGTCTCTGAGTGTCTCGTGTCCATTGGGCTGACTGCTCATATTGGCCAGTCGGTCAAGTCTGTCATCCCGGTCCCAGCGGGTGCTCCTCTCCCGCGCGCCCGGCTCCCTCTCTCTGCGTTTAGACCGCTCCTCGCCTTCCCTTGCTTGCTCTCGCTCTCGGTCCCTGTCTCTCTCTCGGTCTCGCTCCCCATCTGGACTTCTCCTCCAGTCCCTGCGCTCCCGTGCTCTTTCCCACCCGCCTCTCTGTTCAGCCTCCTCGTGCCAGCTCCCAAAACGTTCCCGACCCTCCGACCTGTCTCGGCTACGCCCATCGCTGAACGGCCTGCGCCCTCCAAACCACTCCTGATCCCTGTCCCTGCCTTGCCCAGGACGCTCACCCCTGAAGGGCCTACCCTCGTGATCCTCTGGTCCCTCTGGCATTCTTGGGCCACTGGGTCGCATGAATGGAGGCCCAGTTGGAGGAAAGGGCCCTCTCATGGTGTGTGGAGGGGGCATGCCGAAAACACCTGGTGGAGGTTCGCGATGCATCATCTGGGGAGGACCTCTAGGAGGCATCATCTGTGGGGGCATGCCCGGTCGTGGGGGTGCAATGGGGAAACGCTGCATGTGTGGAGGGGGCATCCCTGGGGGACGCTGGAGAGGCATCATACCTGGTCTTGAGCCCAAAAGCCCTGGTCAATAAATATCAGAAAGAGCTCGTATTAATTCATATTGTACACAACAGACGGAAATCTGCATTTACATCTATAAAAGTCTTTAAAAGCTTTTGGTCATTTTATAAGTCACTCAAAACATCACAGTGTAAAAATGTTTTAATTAATCTCGAATCTTGAATTAGGTCTCCACCCCACACTGAAATATGAAGAGCTAAACCAACTCAAAACTGGGTCAAAGCTCTCAGGCATAACTCTTGGCATCTGACACTCACCTGGAACAGAGCTGAATCCGTCCACTCCTTCCCTGTTTACTCTGGAACCCAGGCCGGCTGGATCACCAGGCAATTCCTCTACTGATCCACCAACTGCTGTGAAATAACCGTAGCCTGTGAAAATGATTTACTGATGCTGGAAACTAGCTGCATGCATTCACTCACTGTTAAAAATCTTCACACTAGCAATAGTCACATAAATAAATTCAGATGTGCAGCAGTACACAGTCAATGGACTGACCTGGTGGTATGGCCATGCCTGATGAGGGTGGAGGGGGTCTAGCAGAAGCAATAGGAGGCATAGCACCGGGAGGAAGAAATCCTAGATTGACATTCATAAAAGCATGAGAGAATAAATACACAGAAACGTACAACGGTCAATTTATTGTCACCATCTGAGTGTGTTTACTCTAGTTCCTTCACATAGATCATAGTTTCCAGACCTGGAGGCATCTGCATGGGGTTAAATCCTGGCCTTATAAACGGACCAGGAGGTGGCGGAACCCCCGGTGGAAAGGAGGGCGGCAGGATATTCATGGGGGCAGGGAAGCCTGGGGGTGGAACACCAACAGCACCAGCAGCCCCTACTGGCTGGACAGAGGAAGCCTGGAAAAGTGGAAGGAATAAAGAATTCTGACTACTTAAACCACACCTAACTATCATAAGTACATTCAAAACTTTTTTAAAAACTTTTTTAAAAAGAAAAATAGTTCAGCACTATGATTAACTAGAGCAGGTCTATTCAACCTACGGCCCTTTTGAACATTTTCATGGCCCGCAAGACTGCCATTTAGTCACAGTGTGTGATTCGTGTGATATAATAAAAGTTATGGGTTTTGGATCCTGATTGGCTGGTAGTGCCCCGCTACTTTCACCAAGATTGGCTGCCCGCTGCTTCACTTGGTGAATGAGTTTCAATGTAAAGGAAGAATTGTGTGCTCACATATGACAGAATGGTCACTTTCATTTACCACTACCTCCCCGTTTGCTTGCGTGACAAGCGTTCTACTACACGTATGAATCTAGTAACAGTTCTGGAAGTGATTGGCATTGCAGAGAATCAAAATTTCAAACTGTTAGTTTCAGCTTTAATGTAACAAACACTCTTAAGGAGATTTACACTGCAGTGAAACGCAGCCTTCTCTCCCTCCCCCCCTTCAGATTCATCAAACATATTACATTTCATGAGAATGAGGTTTAATGATGCAACACATTTTGTGTCAAAACTCTTGTTCACCTTTTAAATGAACCTGTTCACGAGTATCGACCTTTACAGCATTAGTCACATGCAAGTTTGCTTATGAACAGAAACATTCTCCAAAGATCTTTCAAATATTTTTCATTTTGAAAACGGTACAGGAGCAGTAGGAGTACTGCACAGTTTAGAACATCCTTAAACTAAGCAGTAACTTGAAATGAGAAATCATGTGTCATGTATAGAAAAGCATTCTACCCCTCTCATTATGTTCAATCAAGTTCTGTTCATTCATAAGAGAGACACTACATTTTGTTTTGGATTTTAGTGATCTTCCAAGAATAGCTCAGCAGTTCCCAGTGAACACTGAAAAGCTTGAATTTTCAGTCTCTAGTACACAGTGTGTACTACTACATACTACAATCACGTGTAAAATCATTTATTACTACATAATAAAATCTTATTTCCCCCCGGACACTGTGTCAAGACATATACACTGCAACTAACAAGCAATGCCATACCTAAGAGGAAAAAGAGGAGTGTTTGGGCTGAATCTGCAGGAAACCTGAAATCTAGCATGCTTTACCTGCACAGGGAGTGGAGCTGGGCTCTCGTCTGTCTGCCCTACTTCAGCCCTTCCATTCTGGGACGTCTCTTCTGTGCTCTCCAGCTCATTCGGAACTCCCTTCCATTCTGGAGAAACAAAACCATATAAGCATCATGAAAGAGTCACACCCATACCAGTTCTGCCAAATGCTGAGGAATGGCACTTCGCCCAGCAGATTCTGAGCCATTTGAAAAGTCTTTGACGTACGCACACATCTGAAAGACACAGGAGTTTAATTTACTGAGGGTGTCAGCTGTAGTGCCCCGCAGGTGCGGGCGGTTTTAGGGCATTTTTTTTAAATATCATGGGTGCGGGCGGGTCGAAAAGTTACAAAACGCATTTCATTATCGAAGCGTGTTGTAAACGGGGTTCGAGATTTATTTTTTATCCCCGGTTCGGGTTTCGGGTCATTATCCACGCGTATTTTTGCGGGTAGGGCAGGGCCGTTTGGGGTCGAGGAGGGGAGGGTGTTAAAAAAAAGCCGACATGCGCAACACTAGTCAGCTGAGTCAGCAGAAAAATAGGAAGAAAAAAAAAAAAGACCATAACGATGGAGGATAATACCTGGGGAAAGTGTATCCGAGTCCAGTATACCCCCCTCTCTAAAGTCTTCTAAGTCCTCTGTCTTAAGTTTGGACCAGGGAATATAAGTGACACCAAGCTCCACATCCCAGTACTGCTTGAAATCGGACTTGATGCCCTTGTTCAGAGCCCAAGCAATCTGTGAGAAAGAAATACTTGCAAGTCAGTGGAATCAGAATAAAGGTGTGTGTGGGGAAAATCTATTCTATGCTGTACACTGGGATAAAGTAGTTAGGGTACAATGACAAAAATAGTTACATTATTATTACCTTAATGGCTTTTTGGTTGACTTTAAAAGTGCCTCTGCTAAGCTTCTGGAGAGCTCGAAAGGCATCCTGTCGATGAACCATGGCAATATAGGCACAACCTCGAGGAGGAATCATCTATAAGAGGTCACAAAGATATCATATCATATACTTATTAACATTAATAAGTACACTAACATCACTTGTGCTTTATTTGCTTTGTTACATAATGTCAGGTATTACATTAATTAAACTGTCTTCATGTTCAGACTAACATTTATTGACTCTATCTGGCCAAACTCCTCCAAGAGACAAGCCACATCCTGCTGCTGGGTCCTCTTGTCCAGCTGTCCCACCCACAGAGTAGTGCTGCACACTGTGTGAGAAGAAAAGCAAAAAGGTCTAGCAAAAAGCTATAAAAAGCAGTGAATTGAGGGCATTGATGTACTTTTGCAATTTTTACAATGTTGCCATAAGACTTTTTCAAATATCTTTAACTACTTTCCAGCTCCAACTACGTGAACTACATAAAAACAGTCTAGAGTTTGAGGACAGTGCAGCCCTTGCTAGCAGCAGAGAGTATGTTCTTGTGGCTCACCACTTAGTGTATCAGGTTTGATGGGTGGCAGGCCTTTCTGTCTGCGTTCTCGCTCTCTTTCCCTCTCCCTCCTCTCCAGAGAGCGGGAACGAGGAGAATGGCGCCGCCGTTCTCTGGATCGGGAGCGCGAACGCCGATGACGGGAGCGTCTAGAGCGGGAATTCGACCGTGACCGCCGTCTCTTTGGAGATCTGTAAAATGATGCAAGTTATCACCATGCCACAGGCTACCTGCGACTGCATCGGTAACACTTTTAGAAGTAATCTGGCAAAAATTGGTCTCATCGTATCCTACCTTGAGCCTGAACGCGACCTAGACCTCCTGCCGTCTGGGTGATGCCTTGTAGATGCGTCCAAATCCGCAGAGGCTTCCTGTGACAAACGCAACAGAACTGATGTAATCAGAAAAGACTGGTTTACCTTAAAAATACGCCACAACAGACAAACTGCCTTCCATTTTCTAAAGTTTTCTGTGGATGTGGGCTACCTCTTGAATGTACAATACATAGTTGGTATGTTAATGGAAATTGAGGTTTTACCTGATGTTGCCCAGCTATGAGCTGAGAGAATGCATCATTCTGAGGAGGTAATGCTGCATGGAAGCGAGGGGGAACTGCTGTAGGAGGCTGACCCATCATAGGCATCATCCCTGAATAGGGCTGAGGGGGCATCCGGCCGAAATTCTGGAGCTGCCCATTCGGAGGTAGAACCTGGAATGAGGCAGAATGAAGCACAGGGAAAAACGAAAATACTGTGCCATATACTGGTGTTTCTGATACAATTACAATGAGCCAGGGCAACTTAATGTAAAACTGCCATTTAAATAACCAGCCAGGATCTCATGGAGTTCAGAATGTATTATATACACAATTTATAAAAGATTTTTAAAACTTCCACATTAAGCAACATAAAGCACACCTGTTGGTCTTGAGTCATGGCCATCATGTGCTGCTGAAAGTGCGGCATCTGGCTGGCTTGAGGAGGGAAGGATGCTGAAACCTGTTGAGTCTGCTGAACTGCATCAGGAAAGCCACTGTGGACACACAGACTAACCTCAACACATCGACTTTTAAAAGAAACGTGAAAGGTAATGTTTACGACTACATCACAGCTAAAGTTATTTTCAGTGATCATTGTAGATGACCTAATATTCACATACAAAACAGGCTGGACGGAAGGTGTCTCATCCTTTTTGTTCTCCTCTCCACCTTCTGGCTCATCATCATAATCGAAACGGTCAAGAAGTTTCTGAAAATAAAGACAATTTGTATTTTACCCTTATTCCTCAGGCTCAAATCACAAATTCCTGAATATTTATCCTATGCTACAGGCTTACCTTGTCAAAAGTGGCTATTTTCTCTGCAGGCTGTGGAGCATGCGGGACACACGGAGCCAGACCAGTGGACGGTTGCACAGATTGGGCCTGCAACTGGAGGTTGACCATCATGTTGTTCTCCAGTGCTGGAGACTGGGGCTTCCCTGGCTGCTGAAATGTCTGGAGCATCTGCTGGAGCTACAGTGGGAATGTAAATGTGAGAGTGTGCAAGAGACTAGAATAAAGTAACTTGCCAATTTGTCAAATGTGAACACACCACAGCACAGAGTGTGAACAGCATGAATTTCTTTCCCTGCATTTAACTCCCAGAGGTGCCGCGAGCAGTCCTGGGATTCAAACCCATGACTTTCTGATCGCAGGGGCAATTCCCTAACCACTAGGCCACCAGTTGCCACGATATAAAGCACATAGAGAAGACAATTAAAGGAGTAAAAGCACTATTGAATTAAAACCCGTATATGATACATTACAGGCCCTTTAAACATTACTTATGATGATGGTCTAGTAGTACCTGCTGGCCTTGTGAGGACTGGAAGAGCTGAGCTACTGCAGCAAAAGCATCAGAGTTCTGCAGCTGTGGCATGGACACTTGCACAGAGTTAGCGGACACCACCAGATGGCTCTCTGCTTCCCTGGCTGGGGAAGGAGGGGATGCGGCTAGAAAGCAAATGTTTTCATTATTTTATTTGATTTTTCACAGATTCAACATTACTTCTGTTTTATAAACTGTTCTGCCATACTATTCAGATGCTAGATAACCAATAAGATTTCCAATAAATGAAAAGAAATTCATACAATGCACCATTGGAACAGACTTTTATACTTGCATACAAATTTGAAGATCAAATACTAAGTAAAAATGTCAAAGATGGTACTAATGTATATTCTTTATATATATATATATATATCAGAGTGTCACTTCAAAGTAATTCGTTACATTACAATATTACTGTATTTAAAACATAAGGCATTAAGTAACTTTCACCAAAATAACTGGAAATATGGATTTGGCTCTAAATGTAGCTCCTGACGCTCAGTTAGCTCATTACACAGCCAGTGGAAGGTGATGTAGTATCTGACTGAGCTAGGCCAGGGGCGCAGATAGCATTTTTAATGTGGGGGGACGAATCGGCAGTGGCGGGTAGCGGGGCTTAGGACGGGAGTGGGGGGGCGGGGCTTGGGGACGGGCACCAATGAGGCAGCTCCTAGGTCTCAAGACGTGCTGCTAGGAGCTATGTACTCGAAGAGAACGGTCAATGGAGTGGCATGTTCAGGTTTTAGATTTCAGATGTGCAAAATAAAACGTTATACAGACCCTAAAACAGGAGTATGAGTTATACATCACTACATCTTCTGTGCCTGGGGGAGGGGCGGACCCCCCTCGTCCCCGCTCCCATCCCACATCTGTTGTGTCTGACTACAAGAAGTGAAACATTTTTTGCCGATTTTGTATGCAGAAAAAAAAGCATCACTTTATTCCGGGTTAAAAATGCATTGGAACGCGCATTACTGACATTTGTACCGAGAAAAATATTACCACATTTTTTTCTGTAATGCATTACATTACCGCGTTACAGCAAAAAGCAATGCATTACAGTAATTAGTTACTTTTGTAATGCGTTACTCCCAACTGTGTGTGTGTGTGTGTGTGTGTGTGTGTGTGTGTGTGTGTGTGTGTGTGTGTGTATGTACGTATGTATGTGTGTGTATATATATATATATAGTCGACTTCAGAGGCCTGATAGAATTCGACTAGTCGAGAGTTTTTCCTCTCTCTGTACACGCAATGCAGTCTCTGCCTCTGATTGGCTGACGCTGACACGTGTTCTGTGACTTAACCAATTATTGTAGTCCCTTCATAAAAGG
>JBBPCY010000035.1:10264466-10276627 GCA_037974405.1 Brachyalestes nurse
TGCAGTTATTGCTGGTACAACATAGACTCTGCTAAACACGGTAAAAATGGAAGAAATAAGTATCAACATCACAAAAACAGTGTAAGTAAAAAAACAAGTATAAATATATAAGTGTAAATATGTAAGTATAAATAAAGTAGACGTATAAAGTAGAAGTATATACGTTTGAATAAGAATACAATGAGCAGTCTAATCACGATGCCAAGCAGCATAACAGTTTATTCTGATGAAGGCAAAGGTACACATTCACATTACTTGTCCTTCCGTCAGTTCATTAAGTTCTTGAAAATGCTAATTTTTATATAAATTAAAAACCGTGTAACTTGGATTATCCAGAGGAAATATGTGTGTGAAAGGTAGTAGTCAATGGTAAAAAAATATATAGCGAAATATAGAAAAAAAAACAGTAAATTGGCCTGGACAGTGTAGGGGATGTTAGTACTAGAGTGTTACCAAAAGTCAGGAAATTTAATGGGACACATTCAGAAGGTACATTCAAACTTCATAAGGCTATTATGTATCACTTTTCTTTAAAGTATAGTTAACCGCTGATGTCACTGCAATGCAAACTGTTCAGTAAGGACTGGTCATCAGAACAGCACAAATATGAGAGGAACCTGTCGGTACTGTATAACTGTTTCAAAAGGATTAGATTAATTCCTCCCAAATCCTGAAACACACATTATCATGTGATGATAATGTGATTCTGACTCAACACCGCTAAGTTCTGTCTATCAAAGAGAAACCACAACGATGGAAAAGCCTGTGTAACAGCAGAAGAATCAGCGCTGCAGGTGCCATTTTTCCTTTTTCAGCTATTTTAGGTAATGGGAAGGTGGCTGACAACAGGCTGTCAGCTGAGCAACGAGTGTCTGAATTCAGAACCAATGGAACAGAATAAATGAGAGAACATCCCTGCAAACGAGGGAAGGGGAGAGGGAGATAAGGAAAAAAAGAACCTGTCTAAGATGTCTAGCAACGCCTTCTGTTGCCATGGTTACGGGTCCCTGGAGACAGTGTGACGAGTGCCCTGTGAATAAATGTGTGAATCAGTGGCTGGAGGGGGTATAATTAGCATGTCAAATGTCACCCACCTGTAACCCTTGACTTAGGAGGCTCCCTGTTCTCTCTTGTTTAGAACCAGCTTTGCTTTCCCCAGATCTGAGTGACAGCCACAGTCCACAAGTTGAACTGATCTGAAATCAGAGTAATGCTGTGGTTCCTATCCCTGCCTTGCACATTTAGTGTTTTTGCCCTTTACTCCCTTAGGGAAGGGCTTCTGATTTTGATTCCTATGGTTTTCATAAAAAACACTGAATTTAAAGCTTCTAAAGTATGAATTGGTGACTAAATGTTCTTCATTTTAAATATGACAAATATAATTTTGGTAATAATAAACCACAAAGCTGGAAAAGTTGTTCAGTTCCTTTTTTTTTTTTTCCCCGGCCTGCCAAAAAAACAAAACAAACAAAAAAAAACAAAACACAGAATAGAAAAAAAAGAAAAGAAAAAGAAAGAAATAAATAAACATTTAAGGAAAAATAGAAAAATAAATAAATAAATAAAACAATAAACAAACAAAAAAAAATAAATAAATAAAAAAGGAAAGAAAAGAATAGGGGGCGGGGGAGAGAAAACAAAAAACAAAAAAGTTATTCAGTTCCAATGTACTTTTTTTCTTACTTCAAACATTATGAGTCAATGGCTTATATCATACATTACACAGGTCAACAAAATATGTTTTTTGTAATCATCAGAAACTACAACAGTGAGCATCTTAGCGCACACTGTCTCTGCCAGTTAAGATGATAAGGTCCCATAAGGTCCTCTTGGGAAAGTGGGACTTGATTCGTTAAATCTTGTGGGCAACATGTCAGGAAAGCTTGGGAACCACATTGTTCTCTTGATAGCCTTGTGGACCTTGGCGCCAGCAACACAAGTGATTCTAGTTAACGGACCAGAAGTCACCTACAAGTGACCTTAAGGTCACCAGCTAAAATATTCAGGTCTGAGAAATGTCTTGATGTCTTGTTCTCAGTAGGCCTGCAGTTGCTCCAAGCTCCAGAATTGGCTGAGGCAGGCCAGAACGAAACATTAGTGCCTTTCATTAATGAGCAGATCTAAGAGGGCAATCAAGAGCAAGCTGCGTTATATGAGAGACATACGTTTCCTGCCTGATGCAGGTCACTCCACAGGGATGATTTCGTGTGAGGTCAGTAAGATTATCGTTTTGGACAAGGATGAAGTGAAAGCTCCTCCAGAGCTGCCAGTTAGTCTTTGATGGTTTTAAGGATTAACACTGTGAAGGAGGCTGGCCAAGGACTCCAGGACACAAGCTGTGAACAAGGCTGACAGAATGGGGCATCAGTGCTTTGGCAGCTGCCACAGATATAATAGCATTTCCTGTTGTGTTTCCATTTAGTGCTGGTTCCATTTTAGCAGGATTTCAACCACAACTGGCCCTTTTAAAAAGAATTGTACACTTAAAAGAGAGCGATTTCCGAGATTTTCTTTGTAAGTGTTTCTGCTTTTGGATGCCAGTTCATGAACTTGCTTTTTTATATAAAAAAACACATTTAGAATATTATCATGCAGTTTTGAACCAGTAAAGGTCTTGTTATTTTGTTATACATTCATCATTGTGTAATTACATAGTTAGTTACATAGTTATTTACACAGTTAATTACATT
The DNA here is from genome assembly GCA_037974405.1 of Brachyalestes nurse. NCBI lineage: Eukaryota > Metazoa > Chordata > Actinopteri > Characiformes > Alestidae > Brachyalestes > Brachyalestes nurse. Next base: position 10,267,157 of record JBBPCY010000035.1, read on the forward strand.
TGATTTGCACTTTTAATCTTTACTGTTTGTTTCAGTGTACAGGAGGCCTTTTTGTTTCTGCAGTAAAGAAATAATATGTGAAATTGCTCAATTTTAAGCTTTAGAACTGAGTTTAAAATGTACACTTTTGATAGAATTTCTCTGCTTATTACAAAAAGCTGCAAGTGCCAATTAACTTATGACACTTTCATTATTGCTAATTATTACAATTTATTTTAGGAAAGTTCAACAATTTTTTGAGGGCTGAAAATCCTCATTTGGAAAAAAGGTTATTTTAGCACACCAGCTAAACTGGTCTTTAATTAATTAGAGCTGAAATTTAATAAAGGCAAATCATTTTTCTGTCTGTATAACTACTCATAAATGTGATTACTTTAGAAGCCTCAAACCATTCCAACTTGAAGTGTTGGAAAATGTGTGTTTTTGTGTGTGTGGTATGGCAGCTGCACAACAGAAAGAGAAGCACTCCACAGGGTCATCAGGTCAGCAGAAAAAAACAATGTGTTGCCCCCTTCCCACCCTGGAACAAATGTACATCTCACGATGCTGCAAAAATCCAATAGACATTTCACTGGACTCATCACACCACGGTCATTGCCTCTTCCAGCTTTTGCCATCAGGCAAAAGACACAGAGCAATGAAAACCAGGACAAACCGCCTTAAAAACAGCTTTTATCCAAAAGCAATCATGACCCTGAACTCAAAATAGAACTGTTCACCAACTCTTCATAATGTGCAATATCTTCTCGCAAGATGCAATAGATTTTAAACATCCAGTGCAATTTGTAATTTGTATTTATTCACCAGTGCAATTTGTATATATTTCAAAGATCTCTTATTACTATACGTTTTGTTATTTAATGCGTCTTATTTTATTCCTGTTTTTTAATGCCTCACAGTGAGTCGACTGCACCTCAAATTTCGTTGGTCCATTAAACATTGACAATAAAGATTTATCTTATCTTAAAACTCTTATTGGGTTTGACTGTTACATTTTGGTTCTGTGTGAACAGTAATTGTTTGTTATTACTCACACTTACCTTTCAAACTCTAGTAGCTTAGGAAACCCTTAAAGTTTTAATGTCAGGCAGGAAGTCCAGTAATTTCACCATCATTAGCTGGAGACAAAGGATCTTGTTATATCTAGTTATATCACTGGTGACAAAGGGGTTTTATATGCGCTTTCTTTGTGTTCTCTAGACAATCCCAAAATATGAGTATGGTTATATTTTATATGGAAATATAGCTGAATTTATGTAAATATTTATGCCCCCACATTCCACAACTAAATGTTGTCTGAAAATTAATAAAATACTTTAAATAAATATAGAGGTATACAGATGCATCACATGTCAGAAGTGGGACTTAATTAATTTAATAACTTAATAATAATTTAATTACTGGGAGGTTATTTGAGATGCAATAGCAGTGAGACACGTACTTGGCTATAAATAAAGATTTAATATAGAAACATAATTTCAAGTGGTAGGCTCATGTGTTAATAGTTAATGCATTAATATTTCTACTCATTATGAGAGATGGGAGGCCCATTATGGAGGGGTAGGGGAGGTCAATTATGAAAGGGTAAAGGGAGGTCCATTATGGAGGGGTAGAGGGAGACCCATATGGAGGGGTAGAGGGAGGTCCATTATGAAAGGGTAGAGGGAGGCCCATTACGGAGGGGTAGGGGAGGCCCATTTTGAAAGGGTAGAGGGAGGTCCATTATGAAAGGGTAGAGGGAGGCCCATTATGGAGGGGTAGGGGAGGCCCATTTTGAAAGGGTAGAGGGAGGTCCATTATGAAAGGGTAGAGGGAGGCCCATTATGTAGATGTAGAGGGAGGCCCATTATGGAGGGGTAGGGGGAAGCCCATTATGAAAGGGTAGAGGGTGGTCCATTATGGAGGGGTAGAGTGTGGCCCGTTATGGAGGGGTAATTACTTGTGCATTGTCTTAGTGACTGTTCACTAAGTGTGAACCATGCTGATGTGACATGACAAATGTACTCCTTTGATTTTCAGTAGGATGTGGGTGATGAAACACTGCTGATTCTCCTTTTTTGTCTCTGTAGGCTGGAGCAGACGATGTGCACAGCCTGTACAAGCGCATGCTCGAGCTTGACTGTAATAAAACAAAACTTTAAATAAAAAAACTAAAGCTTGAAATTGAGAGAAACTTGAGCATGAAAAGAAGGTATTGCCATATGTTCACCATTCTTTCATGAACATGTGTGAGCATTACAGAATTTTCACTTTCCATTTGTAGGAATGCGAGCAAATAAACAAAGACATGACAAAGCTTCAATGTGTTCATAGTCTATCTTTTTTTTTATTAAGTGAAAAACTGCTGTGTGACGGCCTCTCTCACAGCACACCCTGTGGGGTGGTCAAGAGTCAAAGGGTCAGCAATATCGGTGGCATAGGTATCAGGACTGGGGTCTTTTCACTTCTGATGGTGACGATGTGTAGCCACACATGCTGACTCCACCTGACAGGCCCTCTCTGGCTTCACATGTCAAAACGTGCCTTCAAGATTCAGTCCCACCCCTCGTGATCACATCATCTAAGGACTGAAAGTCATTAGCTCATTTTGCTATTGAAACATCAAAGTCATGTTCCTATAAGACAATCCTGAATAAAAGTTGTGCCACATTGTTAAACAAGGACACCATTTACATCAAGGTAGACCAGCAGCCTGTAGGTGACAAAGAGACTGAAAACTTGTCAGAAAAAGGGGGAAGAAATGTGATATACCCTTTAGATAGTACATTAATGTCATAACCAATATGGATTAAGGATGAGGCTAACAAAATATAAATTACCATGTTCAGGATACATTTCACTGCGTGTTGTACTTGTATAAATATGCATGTGACAAATAAAGAACCCTGAATCCTGAATCATCACCATATGTGGAGAGAATGTTAACTTAATGTAGGACATCATGTAGCCCATAGCCCATATATCAGATCAATTAATGAAAGATAATGATGAAAGATACCTGTACATTGATTTCTGCTGCACATAATTGCCCTCGTGCTTTCCCAGGGGTGCCCTGATAGGGATGTGTGTGCCATCTTATTGCCCTCAGAAATCATGTGGGGAAATTGTGTTCAGTTTAAGCCTCAGTTTGTCTGTTCAAACATTATATTTTACAATAAAAACAAAGATAAAAATTAAACAATCTAATAAAAATGACAATAAAGATTCTGATAGTCTCAAAAAACCCTTGCCCTGCGGAGAGAGCCAATCACAATTCAGGCGGCCGAGTTCCGGTGGGTCTTCCAAGCACAACATTGGTTGCGGAGAAGTGGTGTGTGGAGGCTTGTGGTGGGCGGGCTTACACTAAACCGTGACTTAAGTAAGAACATATTCTGGTCGGAGCAGCAGATGAGATGCTGCATGAATTGCCATGGCAACATACCTCTGGTCGAACCTATTCACCTTTCGTAGTACGGGTTAGTCATGAAGTTATGCTTCACGTGACCAAGTTACTCTCGAACTTAGTGTGATAAGAAAGCAATCGTGCATCGTAGTACAGGCCTCCGGACGTCACAAAAACAAACAAAAAATATGCGAGGATATCTGTGGTTTCCGTGAATCTGTGGGGTTTTCTGCAAACAATTATTAGTTCAGTTAACAGAAAAGTGAGAGACTGATTACGAGCACTGCACCGTGTATTAGCGGGGGTTTACTGTATACATATGTATATAATTTATATTTATATATATATATGACTCATTTATGTGAAAATATAGTACAGTCCCACAGAAGACATTCTGTAGCACAAACTGATGATGAAATTCATGCTGATTTACAGAAAGTGCCTAAAATTAACATCAGGACTAGACCATGGAGCAATGAAAGAAATTGGTATAGTCTAACGAAGCATGTTTTCTTTTACATCAAGTGGATGGCTGTGTGTGTGTGTGTGTCACTAAACTGAGGAAGAGGTTGCTCTGTAGATGCTCTATGGGAGGATGACAAGATGGTGGAGGCAGCGCGGTGCTCAGGACAGTATTCTGCTGGGAAATGTGTGGATGTTACTTTGAGAAGCAGCACCTACTCAGACACTGTAAATGAGACACACCGCCCCTCACATCCATGTTTACATAAAGACTTTTGTAAGCAAAGTAGGGAGCAAAATGTGTCTTTACCACCCAAACCAACTGTAAACAGTGGAGTCTCATAATGATGGCTTCTAGCAAAACCACTGTTGCGGAACACACACAGAACACACCATATCAAGTGAAGTGGCACTTTCAATTATTGGAATTAATTGTTTTGCAAAAGTACTTACTTGACTTCACACATAGTTTTGTTTGCCACTTTGGGAGCTATTTGTCAAAAGGTGAGCTTCTGATTAATCTGTTCAGAATTCCACAGTATTTTTCTTTCGCATTCATTCATTAAACTGGTCACGTAAGGCCTACCAACATCAGGGGCTGAGCTCATCCATACCTGTGGGAGTGTACTCTTAAGTAGGCTATGCGTCAGCATCTTATTCATCCATGTGTTTCCAAAATAAATATTATGTGTGTTTTTCCCCAGAAAACATCAGGGGGTATGATGACCTTATAACCTGTGTTACTTATCTGTTATGAGCTTTAGATGCCTGTGTTTAAACTTGAGGTGACATAAAATATGAACATAGATCAGCTTGGAAAATTGTGCTGTGGTACATTTGAGAAGGGACAATAAATTCCAGCGGTTAATTTTTCCTGTAATTTGTCATAGTCTGTTCATTACAATATTTATGAATTAATCAACTATACAATTCTCAAGTTCCTTCATACACTGCAACAGTAGTTCTTTGAAAATACTTTGTCAGCATAGACTCCTCATTGTTTGTGAATCCAGCATATTTTCTATGCTCTGGGGTTTGGTAATAAGCAGCAAATAAAATTCACTCAAAGCACCTCCTGGGGAGAGCACAGAAACAGTATTAAACCATTCTGCAGCTTTATATTGCTGAGTCTTGTGTTGCTATGGGTATGCTCACCATAGAAACACAAAGATTTGTGCAGATTTCTATTTGCACTGAGTATCTAGGTGCTTGTAATTGTCTCCGCAAACAATGTCCCCAACGCTCTCAAAACATAAAAGTTACTAAAAGGGCTCTTGGCTTGTTGGGCAGAACCTTGCATTTGTATAGAGACTTTACATTCTGCAGAGGTTCTTCAAACTTCAAAAAGGTCCTTCACACTCACACATCTCATTGTAGTTTGCAAAACCTTCACTGAAAGGTTCCAAATATAGTTTACACACCCACCTCCCTGCACTGACAAACTGGCTTCAGGACCAGGGCTGGGAAATTGCTTAAAGAAACCAGAAGTAATTCTTATTGATCCAAAGAATCACTTTTGACAGCATGTATCACCTACAAATTTGCATCCAAGACTGGAAGTCTCAGGTTGTAAATGATGTAAGTCTATTTTTAAACGTGAGAAATGATTGGAACAAATGTCCTTTCCTGCAGCGCACCTTGAACATTTCAGTGGCTTTAGAAGGCGACCGAAATATTGTGCTTTATTTGGTCAAGAGGCTGCTCTTGTCTTGGCACCAATTGATTTGGCCCTCTTGACAAGTCCAAGATAGAGGCTAAATCAACAAAACAGATGGATTTGTTCCATCTCACGGGCCTAGGTAATTAGACTACTCGCTCCTCTGAGCAAAGTGGAATTTGAAAAGGGGGTCGAAAATCAAACAACTAATTTCAGACCTGGAAGTAATAAGGGAAGAGTTTATCTTTTGACGCTCGCAGTGTTTCAGAAGCCATTCCCGCCAAACTCATTTCCTCTGGTGTAATTCTAGTTTCTTTTCTGGAAAAAAAGTCCTGTGACTTTATATTTTTTGCTTTGTGGTAATAAAGTTCTTACCATATCCTGCCATCATTCTTAAAGCTGAGGTTCTAAGCAATTCTTTAGAGAATGCCTGCTGAGACATTACATATTAACATGGTTCACTATTTTGCAAGCGGTGTTTATAATTCATCTGTCTTATATTAAGCTCCCAGAGCCAGTTTCACTTCTTGAGGGCACAAGAGAAAAACTTAAATAAGGTTTGTGTCACAAACCAAAAATATGTAATATATAATAACAAATACATCAAATCCCATAAAAGCATTACTAGAAAAAAAGACTTCTTACAAAGTGTTTTCAACCTTTTCTGCATTAAATATTGCCATGTAATGACATGCTCATAATTTCATTGTATCTGACCTTCAGTGTTCGTAAATCCAAAAATGAATAAAAAAATAAAAAATGGTTCAGGTGGGGTTGGGGGGTTCTGATGGTGTGGTGGGGTTTGCTGGGGGAGTGGGGCATAAAGGTTTGGTGAGGTGGAGGGGTTGACGGGGTGAGGGAGTTACCCCTGCGCCTAGTCACTCCTGGGGCGGGCAGTTGGCGCCTATGGATAACTGTCGGCCTGCCCCCTTGGGGGGGTGCTGCCTGGCGTGGCGTGGACTTCCCTGGGGAGCCTGCGGGTGGCTTCGCCTGGGGGGCCGGCTATTTGCAGGGGTGAGTACACTGTCGCCGCTGGGCGTCGAGGACTCCTACCCCTCGGTCGCGGGGGCCCATGTCGGGGGCCCTCTCGCTCCACCGGTTGGGGCTGGTGCATGGCCTCTCCTGCGGCGTGTGGCCAGGGTCCCCCGGCTTCCGGTGGGGCTGCTGGGTCCCTGTGGCCTCCGTGGCTTCCTCTGACTCCCTTGGGCACCGTGGTTGTGGCCCCTCGCCTTCATTAGAAAACATTCTATGACAAACTTAGACACTACATGCGCACTCACGCATACACATAGCCAGTTAGACGCATACATACATGCATACGTGTAGGTAATCACAAGCACATACACACGCATATGCATACACTCATACACCGATACATGCACACATACATGCACACAAATCCACTCACACACACACACACATACACACACGCATACACATGCCCACACACAGGTAACTGCATATACACACACACATCAAAGACCACAGGCTTCTGTTGTACTGTTACAGTGATGCTGTTGTATCCTGTTCTGTGTGGCTGGTTTTTCAGACGGCTCAGCCGGAGAAATGACACAGTAGGAGCGACTCTCATTTGGATCTCTTCTTTGTCTCTCCCTTTTTTTCTCTCTCTGCTGGTTTTTTTCCTTTACTTGTTCTTTTCTTTTATCTCTTTTCTTTCTCTGTCTTCTCTCCCCCTGTCTGATCTAGCGTAATTATGTGGAAAAAAATCAAATGAATAAATCAATAAAGACAAAACTTCAAGAAATAAGAGGGGCTTAAAATAGCACCACTATCTGTATCCTAAACCTCTCCTTTTATATTCCAAAGCTGTGAAGCTTAAGTACATCCCAAACTTTGCTTAGCTGGTTAATTAGCTCTTTGAGACTGGCTTATTGTGCAGAGAAGTATATTTAGAGTGGTTACAATCTTTTGTCATCCAAAAAACAACTAGGTGTGATTGGAGAGTCTCAACAGGGGGGTTCGTTATTACAGGGCTGGTTGGGTTTTTATAAATCTTACATTGAAATTTCACTCTAAAAGGCTGAAACTTCACTCTGAACTCTAAACTCTAAACGTGTTTGATCTGCTCTGTCAGTCCACTTTAGTATGCTAATAGACATCACCTATTTTTTTTTAAACGTATAAGACTTAGTTATATATATAAGTGGCAAAGAAATTAATGTGAAAACTAATTAAGCTAGACAGTGACAGATGACTAATGTCGATTAAACAAAGCAACCAGAGTAACCGCATCAATTGCTTGCGCCCTAATAATGCAGGGAAAGATGGATTGGAGGCACTGTCACTCCATCTTTTCTCCGTTTTCTTTGAGGTTAATGGAGTCGACGGGGTGGATAATGCCAGAGAGCGGGGCAACGGTGAAGACACATCACTTTATCCATGTCCACTGGAGTGACAGTGTGTGTTGTGTCCATAAGGGCAAAGGACAAACAGCGGCTGACTGAGACTGATGTGATGTCTGAGCACCCCTGCCGAAAACATGGGCCAAACAAAACAGAGAGTGGAGTGAACTGCTCTCTGCCCATTCATGCAGGGGATAAAGTCAAGTGACTGGACAGATGGGGTGATTCAACACTGAGTGAGAGATAAAGAGAGTAAGGCAGAAAGATAAAAAGCAAAATAAGGTTAACAAAACAGTGACCAATGAAAGAAGTGCTGTGAATTGTAAACAAAATCTGTACCTACCTGTGAAGTCTCCTATATATTCCCTTGCTACATACACTATCAGGGGCGGACTGGGACAAAAAAAACAGCCACCACATACAATTACGCACACCATCCATCTTTGCGCTCCCATCAATGTGTTTACTAACAAAGTAGTATTCAATAAAAGTAGTATTCAATAAAAGTAGTATTCAATAAAGTAGTACTCAATAAAGGTAGTATTCAACAAAGTAGAATTCAATAAAAGTAGTATTCAATAAAGTAGTACTAAATAAAAGTAGTATTCAACAAAGTAGTACTCAATAAAAGTAGTATTCAACAAAGTAGTACTCAATAAAAGTAGTATTCAATAAATTGTGAACTTACCCAGTCAAAAATGATGCAGCTGAATCTTTTAATAAATATTTGGGAAAAAAGAGAGGGCTTTCTGTATGTGTGCATGTGTGATACACAGAGAGAGAGAGAGAGAGATATTTTAAAAAGTGTGGATGTCTTTCATGTCTGTATATTGTTCTTAAATACCTTAAATACCTACAGAAAACCAGACTCTAAGACCAAGCCCCAAAGTTACTACTCACCCCACAACCAATAATACATGATTAGCTGCCGTCTCACTGTTAATGTCCATGAATGGTAGTAAAAAAAAAAAACGTTCTCATAACTATATAAATAGCCGTTCCCCTAGCGGTAACACTCACCCACGTTCATAAATGTAACAAGACAAACTAGTGTGGCTGTAAAACAGTTGTTTTATTGGTGTGTTATCACCATAACTTTGCATACATCTTGTAATTTTGGCAAATTTGGCAGCCTAGGCCTGAAGTGCCAATTTGTTTTTCTCTTGCATTTTCTCTGCACCTCCTTTACGCTTTCTCTCCATCTCATCCACTGACACACCGGCACAGAGCCAAAAGGGGAGGAGTAAAAGATATGATTGGACCAGCCCCATGTCAATAAAGAAAAGAACCAATGGGCCGCAGATGAGTGTTTCATGGGCCGGTGGTCAAGAAATAAACTCCTGTGCTGACTTTTTTGACGAATGCGTTACACAGGCACAGGGACCAAAGCAAAAGGGAGTGGGGTTAAAAAGTTGATTAGGCCAACACAGTGTCAAGATCGGCGGATCTATGAGTCTTATGGGCCGCTCAGACCAATGACCGAAAATTACAGATACGCCAGATGGTCAGTCCAACCCTGTACACTATATGGACAAAAGTATTGGTACACACCTTTTAATTTAGGGCGGGGGGGGGGGGGTTCTTCTGCGGAGGATGTTTTTTGCGAA
>JBBPCY010000035.1:10282998-10300914 GCA_037974405.1 Brachyalestes nurse
TATATATATATATGTATGTATGTGTATATATATATATATATGTATGTATGTATATATATATATATTGTACTATATTGACTGGGTTAAATATAATTGTGCTACTAAAAGAGACTAAATACAACTTTCACTGACAAACTTGACTAAAATGTCATTTTTCATTGACTAAAACTAGTCAATGATTGACTAAAACTAGTCAATTTAGTCTAGTCAAGTTTCAGTTGACTAAGTCTATGAACGTGACTAAGACTAATAAAATCTAAAATGACAGCTTGGCGCAAAGACTAGACTAAAACTAAAGACAGGCTGCCAAAAACAACACTAGCTCCCAGTCTGCCACATGAAGAGTGTCCACTGGTGTACCACAGGGCTCCTTCCTTGGGCCGCTTCTCTTTTCTCTATATGCTGGTTCGCTTGGGGATATGATAGCCTCACATGGCTTTTCCTGCCACTTTTATGCAGATGACGTGCAACTTATTCTCTCTTTCCCCTCCAGTGATGATCCGGTCTCGACCCGCATCTCAAACTGCCTGGCTGACCTCTCTTGGATGGCATCCCACAACCTCAAGCTGAATCCCAGCAAGACTGAGCTGCATTTCATCAAAAGGAGTCCATCACCAAGCCATGACCTCATCATTTCTTTTGAGAACTGTTATCGCCCCCTCAAAGAAGGTAAGAAATCTTGGTGTCATGCTAGATGCTAGATGTCATTCTGTCGCACGTTGACCAGATCTCCAGGACCTACAGATACCTTCTGTACAACATTAGAAGAATCCCACCCTTTCTCACCACTGAAGCCACGCAGTTACTTGTCCAGTCTCTGTTCATCTCTAAACTGGACTACTGCAGCACTCTACTGGCTGGACTTCCACTGAAGGTAACAAAACCACTTCAGCTGATTCAGAATGCAGTTGCGAAGTCTTCAATCTTCCTAAATTCTCACACGACACCTTTACTAAGGAACCTTCACTGGCTCCCTGTGGCCGCTCACATTAAGTTCAAAACCTTAACACTTGCTTTCAAGGCTGAGAATGGACTTGCACTGATCAAGCAGCGTGTCACTTCTCGCCTTCAGAGCTTCAAGCACCACTCATCTGGAACCTCTGTTGCTCAAGAAGAGGAAGACCTGCATCACGACTCTCTTCAGTCTTGGCCCCCCAGTGGAACAAACTCCCTCTTGCAATCAGATCTGCAGAGTCCTTTGCTGTCTTCGTGTCGTCTCAAGACCCACCTCTTTAAGGAGCATCTTGGTGACTAACCTGTCCTCTCGTTTATCTCTTATACATCTTTTCCTATATATTTAATACATTCTTTAGGCACTTACCCTCTTAACTGTTTTTCCTTACTTTAACCTCTGGCTTGTTTTTTCTCTTTGACAGGGTTTATAAAGTTGTGTAACATAACTATCAGTAACTTAAAAGCTGATGTTGATTTAAGTATAGCTTTACAGATATAAAGAACATTTGTGCACTGTTGTACGTTGCTCTGGATAAGAGCGTCTGCTAAATGCCATAAACATAAATGTACTTATTTGCTTTCTATTATGGATTACCAGACTTTGACCTTGCTGTGTTTTCAACCTCACTTTAGATTACCCCTTGGACCTGACTCTCCTTTCAATTATGAACTTTGTCCGTGTTTTGGACTAAGAACTCTGCGCACTGCCATTTTGTGGGTTTCTGCCTCTCTTTTATCTGCTCTTCTTTCATGCTTCAGTCTGGTTCTCTTTATCTACAATAAAACATTGTATTTTTTTTTTATCACCGCCTGTAACTGTGTATATCCCCAGCACCCTGACAATAACTTGTCTCCATTTGTATGAAGTAAAGCAGCCCTTCATAGTCACATACTCTGCAATTAACCCATTCACCAACCACCAGCTGCCCTTGCTTAAAAATAGCAATGAGAATATGCTTTTACATTAAATTACATTTACATTATATTTAGTTATAGGGATACCAATGTTTGCAATACATGGTTTTGTTTAAGATAAGATGTCTTTGTTTTGCTAGGCTAAATTATTTCAGTTAAAGCCTAGGATTTTGTCAGTGTGAGAGTGACCTAATTACCCACAAAACGTTCCTAATCATTTCTCATTAGGAGCTGAATGTATGAAGCATATTTTAAGTGATATTTGCATTTTTAAAAATAATGGTTGCTCAAGTTTTGGTTTGTAGATCTGATTCTACAGCAACCCTTTGTTATAAAAACTTTAGTTATGTTATATGGTGTTTTTTTTAAAAAAAGATTCTTCTCACACATCTCATTTACAAAAAGGATTCTTTAAAGAACTGTTCACTGAAATGTTCCTGAGAGAACCAAAAATAACATATGCAGGGACTCATGTATTTCAGCATGTCATAAAAGAATGCATATGGGACAACAGTACTAGAACAACACATCTTACACAATCAGATGTCTTCATAATAATTGCTCTTTGTTCTAAAACCTGTGCAATTACAGTGCATTTTGACATTTTCACTGTTATTCAAGTGCCACCACTTCAGCAGCTCTGTCAGCTTGTTAACAGATAAATTATCGTCTCAACTGTCCTTTAAAAGAGAAATCTGCATTTATGCACATAAAGGAGGGAAAAATCAGACAATAAAGCATAATCATAGACACTAGACTGGCACATCACATGGTAGGAAAACTCTTCCAGTGAACATTTTCTTCTGTATAATGCTCTTTAAAATAGATGTGCTAAAATGGCCTTTAGGGATGGATGTCATAGAATAACCACTTTTGTTTTAGTGTTGGAAGGAGGTGTGGGAGCAGGGAGGATTCTTCCATTTGACCTGTCATATATAAATTATCTACTGCCTAGAACCATTCATCGTCAGAAAACATGTTTAACAGTGTACATATCGCTATTGTGTTTCTCATCCAACTTGTATTTTGAGATTTTGTGGTATCACATTTTATCATCATGATTGTGGCTCGGGTAGCGAGGAGCAGATGCAGGTTTCTGTTTTTCTAGACTTTTATTCACAAGAACTCAAAGAGGCTCAGGGGCCAAAACACAAAGTCTAAGACACAGAAGACAATAGACTCTCTCACAAAGGACAGTGGACCACCACATGGGCAAGAATCATGGCAACTTAAATACAAACAAGACTAGGACATGAACCAATCAGCACAGACAATCACTCAAATGCTTAACAGCTGGAACAAAAGACATGACACCAGACACCATGACACACAGTTTAAAAATAAAAAATCCTGAATAACACAGACAATAGAAGCCTCTAGCGGCCGCTGACCAGGGATGTGACAATGATCATGGAAGTTATAAATAGTAAAGGAATTAAACTGAATCTAATGCTGTTGACAGTTTCAACTACGTTGTATAATAATAATAATAATTATTATTATTCCTGTAGTTTATATGGGAATATATTGTCTATGTCCACTGTGCCTCCCTCTAAGACACAATTTGTAAATTATGTAGTATCTTAAAAGTACCTTGAGGATATTATTACCTGGATATCCAGCTAAGCTAAACAACTACTAAATTCAAATAAATCTGACATTCTTGTTAGACCCCTTAAAACCATTAGTAGCGTTATAACAATCCTGGGATCACTGACCAGAAAAAGATCAGCACAGTAAATCAGCTCAGCAGTGATCAGTAATTTTAAAAATCAACCCATATCTCTCCACTACCTTGCTTTAGGAAATGCTGTGTGAGGCACTGTGGCAAAGCCAAGATGGTATTGAATTTACCACAGAACATGTAGTATCCAGGACAAGGGTCTATTACTATGACTATAAAGATGTATGAGAATGACACCTTGCAATCAGAGGCTTTCACAGTTGTTTAATTCCTGAACGAAACCCTGGACAGTCCTCTTTGTGGTTCTGCTGCTGTGATTCCGTATTCTTATCAGACAAGAGCAGGAGCACTGTGGGCCTCTTTCAAGCTTAGGATCAACGCATGCCAAAAAAACTGTCTAAATGCTCAGCGTCCAGTCAGTGGGAGTAAGTAATGTTCATGTTTAAAGCACCTTTCACAGATAGTTGTTACAAAGCCCTATACATATATTAAGATATATTAATAACAGCTACCCAAAGGCTTATTTGAAAATGTGAGTCTTAAGCTGGGCTTTAAACAGTTGCACCAGTCTCAGCGCTGGTGGAAGACTTCCACAGTCTGGGAGCTGCAGATTAAAATACACAATCCCCATAAGTCTCCAGCCTTTCTGGAGAAACAGAAAGAATGCCTTGTTGGGCTCGAAAGAATGCCTTTTTCTGGGCTCGACTTGTGGTGTAAAGCTGCAGGAGGTCCACAATGAGCCTAACCATGAGGAGTTTGTATTGTATCCTAAATTCAAGTTTAGACGGAATGTGAAGACAGAATGTGAAGCTCTGATGAAGTGTAAAAAGATTTTAATCAACATCAGTCAGAACCACTTAATCAAGGCCATAAAATAAGGTTCTGCTTATATCTTGTAGTGTTTTGGAGACCTTCAAGAGAGAATGACAATATAAGACATATGAAACAGAAGCTTGGAATAACAAAATAAAGTGTAGGTGTGAAAGAGCATATTTTTAGAAAAGCTCAGCACACAGAACTGAAGTGTGGCGAATAGCTGAGTCATGTGGCAGCTGTCTGCATTTTACATTTATGTTTGGCCTCACTACTGCAGAGCTAAAAAACAGAGCTAAAAAAGTTATAGAGTACAAAATTGCTTAGCTGCACTCTCATCCCTAAATATTCCCTAAAAAAGGAACTGCTGTGGTCTAACGACCTAGGCATTTAATCAAACTTTTCATTAAGACTTTTACATTGTAATTTTACTTATACAGTGTAACATACACTAATATCCTTCACTTAAAATAAATAAACTTTGTTATATTAAGTATATTCTTTTGTAAAGCCCATTCGTAAAGAATTTATTGTTGTAAAAGTACATCTTTTCATTACAACAAATAGAATTTTGAGATTGTAAGTAAACATTTCCATTAAAAGCCACATAGACTTTAATACAACTTTACTAAAACAAAACTGCATTAAACTACACATTAAACAATTAACACATTATTTTTTTATGCTGCAGTAAATCACAATGACATGGGCTTTAATATCGCAGTATATTAAGTAAATATTTCCATGGAAAACATTGACTTTAATGAGAAATTGTATAAATTCACATTACAATTTCAAAATAAAGATTACTATTTACAAATAAGTGAAACTTCATTAACATGCCGACGATAAAATGATGAGCGTACAAAGACATTTCCGTTGAAATTTTACAGTAAATATTTCCATTAAAGCTGCATGGATTTTTATCTTACGGTATATGAAGTCATTTTTTCCATTAAAACAACATAAAGGTTAATGTGATAACAAGTAAACCTTTCCATTAAAACTACATGCACTTTAACAGAATAAAATGTTTAACAGAATTTATGTAAATAAAGCAAGGATTTACATTAAAACCACATAGATTGTAATATATCTGAATAACTGTAGCTTAAAATTATATGAAAATGTACATGGTTCAAAGGTTTCCATTTCAGCACCAGGGATAGCAACAGAATAGCAATGAAGAGCATAGTAACACTATCAGTGGAGAACGGCTTATAGTCCAATCCAGGCTTTCTTATCTGTGCAGACTCTTTTCAGCCGGGTGTCTAATTTAGGATAATAAGAGGACAAACCCCGGCAGGAGCCTTTCTTTTAAACCCCAGAATGTCAGGAATCTGATTGTAGTCTTCTAATCTCAGAAATCTCACTATTCCCAAAAGCTCAGACACAGATCAGAGAAAACACAACCCATTCCTCTCATCAGAAGGGTGTATTCAGAGCACCAGTCCTGGAATATTTCCTATATCACCACAGGAACAGAACTGATCCCCGCCACCGTGTTTACAATGCAGTTCTGCTGGCATGTGTACACAAGACAATTATAAGACTGTGGAAGGTATGCTCAGGCTCAGGCTAAAGCCGGTGTGGGGTGAGTCACACACACAGGTCTTTGTATTCATGTTGAGGTGTAAATTTACTGTGTTCATCTATTTCTTTTCATCGCCCTGAAATGAATCATACTCCACTGGCTTTGCCATGGCACAGTTATTTGTGTCAGAGTAAAAATAATTAGAGTAGCTTTAGATGCTGGTGAAATGCCATAAGATATCCATTTCCACTGATACAGGAGAGAACTGACTATAAGCCATGTCATTCATTCAAATATATAGATTTTTAATATGAAGTTTGTCTCTCCTTTGCAGCTAGAACTCTTCTTGGAAGGCTTTCCATGAGATTTTGGAGTGGTTCTGTCGGAATTTCTGCAGACCATTTATAAAGTCAGGCACTGATGTTGGATGAGAAGGCCTGGCTCGTCTCACCTGTTAGAATTGGGTGCACTCTGAGAGAAATTGAGATTTAAGAGTGTGAAGGACCCTTTAAATGTTAATGACCCAAATCCTAGAACATTTACATTGAGTCTCTTTAAACTAACATATCTCTTCTAAAATAAACGGTTCTCCTAAAACCGTTCTTTAAGGAACCACCATGACATTGCATAAAGACACTACTTTTGTTATTAAAATTTGGGCTGAAACAGGCAGACCCAATTATTAAGGGTTGTCCACACAATTTTGGCCATTTTATATTTTACATTTTTTTTTTAATTAGAGTACTCCGAGTTGTATGCAGTGCGGTAAAAAAGAATAACTCAGTTCAAACCTTTACTATTAAAGAGCTTATGGAGTTATTTTGGGTGTAGTTCTTTAAAAGGTAAAAGTAATGTAAATGTTTTAGAATGCACCAGTATTCACTGCACAGTTAGTTCCTCACAGTCCTTATGAAATAATCTCTAAACTTGCACAATAGGCCCAGGACAAATCCATAAATATTGCATAACTCAGTAGATGTGAGTTTAAAGAACTATGAGTAGTCTATTTTTCTCAGCTCCCTACTTTGCCTCCAGGGAGGCTCCTGGCTTTAAGCCCTGATGTGCTGGCAGCGGTGCTTGCCCTCCAAGGATGATTCATGAGACTCCAGCTTCCATTCTTTCTTACTGATAATATCCCAGCTGCCTGTGAAGCTTCACTCCCACTGATGCTCTTTTAGTGTCATCTGGAAGGACAGCAGTTCAGAGACACTAAAAAGTTAGTGTAGTATTTCAAGTTTATACAGGAAAAAAAAGGATTGGGACACACCTGTTTTTCAGTGTTTGGGCTAGGCCCCTTACATCCAGTGGATAATCATGCTTCAGCATACCAAGACAGTTTGGACAATGCCATGCTTCCAACTTTGTGGACAGGCACTTTTCTATTCTAGCACGACGGTGTCCCAGCACACAAAGTAAGGTCCATAAACCATGGCCAGATAAGTTTGGTGCCACTTTAGTAACAAAAAAGTAACAAAGTAACGATTTGGGAAAAAAAGACATATTGCGATTATTGAGATCAATATTGCGATATGGGATGGCGATATGATAAAGGGCACTTGCTTGTATATCAATGAAAAATCGCATACAAATTACTAACAGTGAAATGTTTATGTCACGGTTGCCCGTGGCGCGTTCAGGCAAGAGGCACAGAAGCAGGGTTGTTCTATTTCCATTGTGCTACTTTATTCACAAACAAAAACAGATAAGAAACAAAACAGGTACACGGGCCGATGCCTTTTCAGAACAGCAAACAGAAAACACGCAGAACACACACACGGACTAACCCACATGTGAAAACTGAAAACCGGACAAAGAAACGGTGAAACAGACATGACTTATAAACCAGTGCTAACACAAAACAGGTGAAATAATAATTACCCAACTCAACCCAGGTGTAAACAGAAAGTGTCCCTAAACTTATGTCCAAAACAAAGAGCCAGTCCGGGCTGCCACGCCTCCAGTCAAAACAAGAGTCCCTACGGTCCTACGGACTGGGGGCGTGACAGTTTAATTTCAAAGTGAAACATACTAACTACTTGAAATGCCCAGTGCTTTCAAAATACAATATTCTACACAATTAGATAATCATAAAAAACTCTTTACATTCCTGCAAATGTTATTTTCCTAATACTGCAGTTTAAAGGAAATAAAATAAATAAAACAATAAATAAGAACTTACTTTTTCTTGTAAAGAAAATAACATTTTTGACCCACACACCCGGATCAGTTTAGTGAGTGACTCGAGGATTTGAGTATTACAGCTCTAGTTCATTTGTGATATTTCAGTCTTTGCTGTGCTAGAAAGTCATGTGACCACACACGTCATATTCGACTGAAGTGAGACGTCAGTCAGCTTGCAAACTTTGAGGGAATGAGTGATATGTTGCCGATTCTGTCCATGTACTAATCATTTAACCCTCTAAGTGCCAGTGTTTTTTTTAAATAATGGATTTTGAAATCAATATTTCAAAAGCTTGTGGCTTAAAAGGGGTTATAGACAGAGACCCCTCTTCAGAGTCAGAATCGGCGAATAACATTCACAAGACATCATCACGTGACTTTTTAGCAATTTTGGCATTTTTCTCTCACAAATCTCACACGCTTACTCGTGCGCTGTGAACTGAACTGCACCCTTTGGCTGCTCCCGCAGCAATGACTTGAGACTCGGTTCCACTGCTGTTTACTCGAAACTTTGAACAGGAAGGTGGCGTATTTTTGGTCTTGAATAAAAGTACTACATGTCTGCCAACTAGTGGTAGCGTATACAAATGCTATTTCACATGATATTTGTAACTACAGTCTATTTTATTCATGATGACGTCTTCAGCAGCTTTGACGCGTAGAGGGTTAAATCGCATGCTTCATGTAATCGCATAGACTGACATCGCGATTGCGATTAGATTAATCATGCAGCTATAGATTAAATTTACACAATTTTGCACTCATCTCAGCTGAGACATGTTTGTTGTCCAATTTTGTTTTAGTTTAGCACGGGAGGAAAAATACTAATGGTTACAAAGGTGAACATACAGATCAATCTTATCCAAGACCATTCCTCTTTATCCTCATTGACTGCTTTGAGCATCTGAATCCTGGTGTTGTCTGAAACGGCTCCAGGTAAACAAAAAAAACAGCTACAGGTAAACAAAAAAAACGGACTACAAACATATCTTGGCTGATAGACTACATTGGGGACAGTGAAAAAGTGAGAATCTGAATTTTAACCAAAACCATTCCTTGGTCGTAGAACCGTTTCAGTTAGATGTCCTTCTAAACCTGGTTGGTACCAACATTGAAACACTGTGGAGCAACAAAATAGCCCCAAAAGAGTAAATTAAAATGAAAGTAAAGTGGCC
The DNA here is from genome assembly GCA_037974405.1 of Brachyalestes nurse. Lineage (NCBI taxonomy): Eukaryota > Metazoa > Chordata > Actinopteri > Characiformes > Alestidae > Brachyalestes > Brachyalestes nurse. Next base: position 10,292,255 of record JBBPCY010000035.1, read on the forward strand.
CCTTATAGTCATGCGTGAACACAACACAGCACAGCACACATTGCGCACAGTGTTCAATTCTTTTTCTGCATTTAACTCATTTACCAAGTGATGGCAGCCAGACACACAGCACCCGGGGAGGTGTGTGTGGGGACGGTTCCTTGCTCAAAGGTACCTCAGTGGTGTCTCTTAGAAGACTTAAGACTTTTAACGTCACTAAAGCCTGCCCAAATCATAAAGGCGCTTGTACACTGTTACTTACGGTAGTAGATAGATACCATTGGAACTTGCCTGTGTGTAATTACGGAGTCTGTGGGAATTGCTGTTGAATGTGTTTAGGTTTGTTTCAGGAGGGCTAAATGTGAAGTGAATCACAAAGTGCAGTGTGAAACGGCAGGAAAGACTTCAAATTAAAACAAATCGGACTCCGTCACCGCCATAGGTCTATGCTCACCCCATCGGATGGATGACGTGGTCCTTTCATCAGGACCCTGCTTTTCCTGCTCGGAGTAAACAGTCCGCTCCGTGGACGTTAACATGTAATTTTTCTTGTTTATCTGTTTTAACAAACATAATTCAAATGTTGTTTAATGTGCCAAACCCTTACCTTACGGAATATGTGTGTCGTTTATGTCTCAGGTCGAAAGTAACGTTTAAAATCACCCTAACATCGGACCCCAGGTTACCCTACAAAGTGTAAGTGACTGATCTCGTTTGTGCTGTGTACGCAGTGTGCTTTATTTTTGGAGAATTACTACGACATGGTGACTTGGTTTCTCTGAAAACATTTGTTTTAAGATCGTTAATTCCCTTAATTAACAGGAAAAAGTGACATACAGTGGTTTTCCCAAAGCTTTTCATTTAAAAAAGGGCAATCGTCCCATCATGTAGGTACACTAAATGGACAAAAGTATTGGGACACACCTCTTAATTATTGAATTCTGATGGCTCCTTACTTCCAGTGAAGGGCAGTCTTAATGCTTCAGCATACCAAGACATTTTGGAAAACGCAATGCTTCCAACTTTGTGGACACAATTTGGGGAATGCTCTTTTCTATTCCAGCATGACAATGCCCCAGTGTACAAAGCAAAGTCCATAAAGTAAAGTGGTCCCTTATAGTCATGGGTGAACACACCACACCACACCACTCCAGAGCACAACATACAGTGTAAACAATGTGAAATTATTTCTCTGCCATTTAATCCATTCATCATGTGAAGCAGTGGGCATCCACCAAAAGGGCGCCCTGGGAGCAGTGTGTGGGGACAGTACTTTGCTCAAGGGTACCTCAGGGGTACCACTAGCAGTTCTGGGATTTACTCCCAACACAGACTAACTGGTGATCATCTGGTTCAGCATCTAACGTTAGTCCCTTCATTGGATAAGCTGGGTGTGGAAGAACTTGAGTGTCCCAGACAGAGCCCTGACCTCAACACCTTCCAACCCCTTTGGGATGAACTGGAGCAGAGATTGCAAGGCAGGCCTCGTCCAACATCAGTGCCTGACATCATTAATGCGCAGGCCTATTCAACTGGCAGCCCGCGGCCCGGATCCGGCCCTTTTGAAAATCAGTGTACGATTTGTGTCATAATAATATTTGGATTTGGGTTTTGGATCATGATTGGCTCGTTGTCCCACGCTACCTTCGCCAGGATTGGTTATCTGCTGTGTTGTATAAAATTACACAATCCGAGCACAGAAGTCGCCATATTATTAGCCAATCGCAGCCGAAAGAGGCAGGATTCGTCAGAAAATGGGTGTGTTAAAAAAAAGCAGCGCAGAGCTGGCAGTAACGAAAGAGAATCCAGTCACACACACAGCGAGGGGAAAATCTTTGTAGTTTTAGCTCAGTGATGTATCTAGTCTAACGACAGAGTTCTCGCTTAGAACCGGACGTCGTTAAAACAGCTAGGTTAAAGATTTAGCCCCATTAAGCATATATTGAGCTTTTTTTCCCCTTTACTGCCTGCAGTGTTTCAGGCTTTGAGCCATTTCCCTCTTTAAATGAGGCGTGTGTTGATAATTTTGAAGATACTTTAGTGAAAGATCTGATCACTTCTCGCTGTCTTAGCGCTTCAGCTGATTTGCTTTAATCTTTCCCTTCATTTCAGATTAAGTGTGCCTGAAAGCACCCCCTTCACAGCAGTGTTGAAGTTTGCAGCGGAAGAGGTAAGACAATTTTTCATCATGATCGCAAAGTGATTGTGCTGTTTGATGGTACTGTTGGAAAAAGTGATTGTGATTCACCTTTTTGCTGGCTTCCTTGGTTTGTTAACACTATCTTATCTGTTCCCTGTAATGATCTGTTGCTTCATTTTTACATTAGTCACAATTCAGAGCGATAAATGATTCCACACGCAATGAGCTGCAAGCTAATAGTCCATTGGTATGTTGTATAAGCTGAAATTATTGCTGTAGATGTCTAAGCTCTTTCTCTGTCTTTTCAATCCACTTCAGTCTCTTTTTGTCCTTTCCCTCTCATTTTCAACCTTCAGCTCTGCAGCTGAGAGACCTCAAATTACCAGCAATAAACACAAGTGCTAGTGGAAAGCCATCAGCTCGTCTAAGAGCATCCAGTGCATAGGGCTCAGCGGCGGTGTGTGTCTTGTGTATGGTTTTTCTCATCTCTCTCCCTCTTTTTCTCTGTATTAAAGTTTAAAGTGCCTGCTGCCACCAGTGCCATTATTACAAATGGTGAGTAGAGATTGAAATATGTTGTAGAGAATGTTGTTCTTGGCTCATTGTATTTTAGCACATAGCCCTATGCTAAACCTTCCTCCACTAAATCCAGAAGGAGGCCGGCACCCGTTCATCTGGTATAAATTGTTAGTAGAAAATGAAGAGCAGATAGTGATTGTTGTGGTCAAAAAGTGGTTCAGGATATTATTTAAACGTTTCGGTCAGGGTATTTTAGAGGAAAACATTTTGATTAATTTTAATGTCATGTAATTAAGAAAAGAGAAACCTTACTGAAGGCAAACAAAACAACATGACTTTGTCTGTGTTGTATGTAAGCTGTGCATATTCTTTGAAGTGGCTAAATCGGGTATTAAGAAATATGATACAAATGATTAGAATACTCTGCAGCTTTACAGGCCTGCAAAATAACTGTTTATTTATAATTTGAGTCTTGTACACTCTTTGATCAATATTGTTTAATATGAGCCCATCAGATATAGCTGTGTGATACTGTTCGTGTAAAGGTCTTCATCCCACCTCAAAATGTGTATTAATATTTAGTATTTGGTTCCCTTTTTCTGTAACTGTAACAGAATAGTTATCTTTTTGTGTCCTGATTATGTAATGGCCTTTAATGTATTTTGTTCCTACCCGAGCAGACCAGAAATTGCAAATGGATTTTGCTCTGTGATTATTCAGCATGCAGTGTTCATCAGCTGTTTGTGCATTTGCTGCCTGACTTATTATTTTCCACGTTGACTGTTTTGTGCACATAACTGCCGTCACTATATTTCAAATGATTTTTTTTCCCTCTTTGTGCAGATGGCATCGGAATCAATCCAGCACAAACAGCAGGTTCGTCTGCCGACTGATTCTGAAGTCCTTCGTGGTTTCTAATAGCAGACCGAGTTCTTTCACGAGCTTCTATTGAAATGGCCTTTCTTCTGAACCTTTTCAGATTTGGCACAGAAGAACTGTTTGTGCCCTCTGCCCCATTGAAAAAAAAGATGTTGTACATTCTAATGTATTATTTTCTACATATTGTATACTGCCGTCTCCCTTAAAATTACAAAGGCCTCATCCACATGGACGTCTGAATCAGGCGTTTTTCGGGCGTTTGTGGTGTCAGGTGAGCGCAGACCGACCATTTTTCTGCTCATTGGAGCAAATCAAAGCGTCCACGTGGGCGTTCAGCACCTGCGTTTGGTCGGCTGTGCGTTTAGGTGGCGTCAAAAAAAAACATTGCATGCAGCATCTTCTAGGCATTAATTTCTGCCGAAATCCCGACGAATGCAAAGAAAACACAGCTACTGTGGCGTTCGGTAACCACAACTTACATGGCTTTCGGTTGACGTTCTGGAGGACAGAATATGTCCCATGATGCTATAAAATCATTAATTCATTTTATGTAATCGCAATCCTTACTAGGGTCGCAGTTACCCGGAGCCTATCCCGGGGTCTACGGGCGAGGCAGGGACTCATCCTGGGCATGTCCTGCTTATACCCAAGAAAACGACAGCGCATCCCAAAGATAACGCACTTGCATGAATAACAGTACAGTAAATATATGGGTAACATCAGTAATTTACACTCTAGAACTGCAGGAGACACAAAAAATGTCCGCCCAACGTTGTGCAGTAAGTGGGTGAGCCCAGTATCAGCAGCGATGTTTCCTTTCCTTTCCATGACACTTTATCAGGAGGATTTTTAATTAAACATGTCAATGCTTTGTTTTAACAAAGAATAGAGATCCGTGATTTTTATTGCAGAACTATTCACAAAGACAACCCACATGTAAACACTTTGGACCGAATAATAACTGCCCCAACAGGTAAATACATGAAACTACACATTGGGCTGCCGGCTGGCGTTAAACAGCGTCAGATGAAAATAAGGCGCAGCTACAAAACGCAACAAAAACCGTATGTGGAATTCAGAGTGCGTTAATTTATCTAAGATTCAAATGTCTGTGTGGACGTGGCCTGTGGTGTAACTGTTCTCCATAGTATTATTGTCTACTCTTTGTTGGCCTGTAATTATATAATACCAGTTGGCATAAACTGCAGCGTTACTTAGTGGTATTGTAGCATTGTAAAAGCTATTTGGCCAAAAAATATTCTCAAAATGCTGTAATGTTTTGATCTTGTAATGTTTTGATCTTTCTACCTTTTTATTTTTCTGTAGTTTTTACTACATCACTACTCCATTATATCTGTTCCAACTTGTTTAAATGTTAAGTATTGTGACATTAACATAAACGGAAAACCCAGTGGTTTCTAGGTTTAGGTTAACCTGAATAGTTAACCTGTTGTCTAATATACGAAGAGAATGTTTTCGGAAGAGGTTTAAATGATATTTTGTTTCTCTTCACAGGAAATGTGTTTCTAAAACATGGATCAGAGCTTCGCATCATTCCACGGGACCGAGTTGGAGCAAGCAGCTCTCGGACGAGTATCTGACTGCTCCGGGATCATTCTTCACTCCAGATGACTGACCTGCTTGGGTATTTATTGTCCGGCCCTGAGCTGACACTTGTGCATCATAACAACCACAGCAGCAGCTACAAATCTCAGTCTACCCCATTTCTGGACCTCTACAGTCCCCAGTGATTTATGATTTCTGGACACATCCCTGCCATCTAATTTAGTTTGCCCACCATTTTAATTACCGCAGGTCCTTCAACCACCAAGCAACTTTGGATTAAATCACTTTCTCAGTTATGTTGTAGATTTTTTATACTACATTCTGTATGTGAAATGTTTCTTTACATTACTTAAATATTATTTCTGCATCGAATTATCGCATAAGTTCCAAAATTGCCATTTGCCATTTAAACTGAATTAATTTCACTGTGCAAGTTGTTTTGCAGATCCTGGCAAGTGTTGATTGTGGTCTCCAGTGTGCAAAATACCCAGTGGTGATTCAGGGGTTGCCAACAGATGAAACAAAACAAAAAATACTTGTCGATGGGAGGGGAAGTGAAATCAGTTTTTTGTCAACAGGAGGGAGGTTTCTGCTTATTTTGCACCATGGCTATCTCACATAAACCTCTTAAAATGCTATTTGTTTTATTATGAATAAAATATTCTGGGCTTTACACTGGTAATATTATTTGGCAACCACAATGTGTTTACAGTATGTTTGAGTTTAAGCTCTACTGTTCTTCAAAGCCTACCAGGCATAACTGCTCTCCACTGGTTATATATAAAGAGTCAAGTATAGTAAATGGCAGTGTGGGGGGGGTGTCTTACACTTTCCAAGCTGCATGTTTCGTATTTGACCCATGGTTGTATTAAGGATGGTGTGTCCGCTGGTTGTTTGAGTGAATAATTCAAACACCACTGTGATGAAGTAAAGAAGCCTGTAACATACTGTAACAACGTTTCGCCTTGAGATCTCCTACTCTGAACTGTATGGAAAATGCAGTCGGGAAAATAAAACGAAACATAAAAACTTTGCAAATGTCCCTTTCTCTATCCATTATTTATAATGTGGCAAAGATCTCTCATCGACTCACTTTGAACAGTAAAAAAGTATGGACAAAAGTATTGGAACAGACCTGTTCTTCTGAGTTTGGGGCTAGGCCCCTTACTTTCAGTGAAGGGCAATCTTTTGGGGAAGACGCTTATCTATTCCAGCATGACTGTGCCCCAGTGCACAAAGTAAGGTTCATAAAGGCATGGTTGGATGAGTTTGGTGTGGAAAACTGGCCTGCACAGAGCCCTAACCATCCAATACTTTTGGGATAAACTGGAACAGAGATTGCGAGCCAGACCTTTTCGTCCAGCATCAAATGCTCTACAAAACGAATGAGCACTAAATTCCACATAAACGCTCCAAAAGCTGCAAAAGGGAAACCAAATTATTTATTTGCGGTTGCATTCAACCCTGTTGGTGTAATGGTCCTGTGTCCATATAGTGTATTTACTGAACATGTTTGATGTGGTATGTAAGCACTTTATTATTAGTAAAGACTTTATTATTATTATTATTTGCTCTAATTATTTGCTAATACACATTTAAATAATGGCAGCATATGCACCTCACATGCATCCACCTTAATTCGCCTGCCACGCCGGAGAGTGGCGCGGATGGTTGATACATGTCTCTCACCCCCCACCCTCACTTTCCATTAATCCTTGGAGCAGTAGGAGGGTCTGGGTTTTCAATCGTCTGTCATAATGGTTCTTTCATTTGTTTTAATCAGACAGCGTGCAGTGCCCATTGACTGTCACTCATTGCTGAAAAAAGAGGGGGAACCATTATAGATTCAGCAGGACTGTTATTATTCTGGCATACAGGGCCCATTTTCTCTTGCATTTAAGAAGCCATCACTTCACTCTGCTTTTGCCTTGGTGGCGGCTTGTCTATTAGCGGCAGAGCAAGCTGTGCATTTGCAGAGACAGATGAAGGTGTTCGAAGGAGTTCTAAAAATGTAAGAAATTATTTTCCACCACAGTTCTGTGGGTGTATTGTGCTACAATGGTGTGAATAATACACAGGTTGAGAACATGGCGCACCACACAGTGCTGCTCGGGTTTTTAGTTATCCACTTATTTATTTGGTATTCTTTCTTAACCCTTAAAGGTGTATGCAGAGCAAGCACACGTTCCTGGGTTTCAGAAATCCCAAGAAAAACAGTTAATGTCTCAAATGTTTTAAGAAGCCACAGACATGTTACAAAAATCCGGTCCGCACTGGGAGCTTAATCATGCAAATTAAGGACAATGAATCTTCTGAATATGTATAAAGGACAATACATAAATTTGGAACTGTGTGGTGAGTGTGTGTGTCTGCATGCACGTGTGAGCAGATCATGCTTCTCTTTGGTTGTAATTAATTATCCATAAGCCTGTACATTTGACAAATGAGTGTAGAAAAAACAGCCAGTAAGCTAAATCACCTATGAAAAACATTTTAATTAAAATAATAGTTACATAGTACATTACAGTGTAAAAACAATCTTTGCATTACCAATAGCCAAAGTCTGTTTGGAGAGGAGGGATGTAAGGGAACTTAAATCTAAGCCATCCCAGCTTTCCAATGTGATTGACTATGATATATCTGTTATTATTATTTCATTTTCATTTAAGGTTTAACCTTTACAATCTACACCATCCATTTGGTGCAGCATGTGAAGGTCTGAACAGTTTTTTGCCTTTTACTCATGACTTGGCCTTGCCACTTTAGATACACTGCAAAAAATGCCCTTCTAGAAATAAGCTTAATATTCCTAAAACTAGTCAAATTGTCGTGTATTGAGCAAAAAAAAATCTGACAATGGGGTAAGAAAAACATTTTTGGCAAGAATTCTTGAATCTAGAAAAAATGTCTACTAACTAAATAAATCATAACTCACCTTAAAAGTAGACAAAAATGCTAGAATTATAGCAAACTGTGCTTATTAGAAGCAATGAAATTACTTATTTAAGCCAGATTTGCTTATAATGAGAAAACACATTTTCTGTCTGAGCTTAGTATAAGAACGTATGTATGAAAAACTATGCAAAAAACCTTACAATATGCTTATTTTTTCAGCTAATTGTAAGACCTGATACCTTGATACAAGATTTAAACCTATCAATAACAGCTTAATTTAAAATTCTGTGGCAAGCCTAAGAGTGGAAAGGTGATTCACTGGCTTAAATTAAAGTCCTGATTAATACCTAGCATCAATTTATATGAATCTGACAAGATGTACTGTGCCCCCAGCAGACATAATCCAGTACAAAACCCATTTCTAATAACCCCAACCCTCTCGTCCATCACTACACTCTGGTAGATAACGCTCTAGATCATGGTGACGGATGAGACAGGTCAAATCCACACAAATAACACAGATAACAAAACAATATAACACATAATAACACATAACACATTTCTACCCCCCTTTAATATCCCCAAAACACACATAAACTGGCCAATCGTGCTGGACCGCAAAGGCTCATGGGAGTACAATTTCTTAAAACAAGATAATAAAATCTTAAATCAAGGCAGCAGA